>CM060839.1:842500-1442500 GCA_030762175.1 Metallyticus violacea
TATTCTTACATAACATGCATCAATGAGAATACGAAACTTTTAAGGGGTCCTGCACTTTCCTGTTCTTACATAACATGTAACAATGAGAATACGAAACTTTTAAGAGGTGCTGCACTTTCATGTCCTTACATAACATGTAACATATCCTTATCTATCCTTATATCACATGTCACAACAAGCATGCGAAACTTACAAAGGGAGGTATAGTATTTTGTCGTCACAGCCTGTCACAATATAATAGGAGAGGTTTAAGGTTCCTACAATATCATGATGATAGCTCAAGGGCCCAAGCGCTGTGACGAAAAGTAGGCTGCATGAAGCGGTACCCTGTATGCCATCGTTTCACATTCATCACTGCTACATGCTACAATGGCCCATTAAATGCTCGCCCTGAACAGTTGGGATTTATGAGCGTGTTTTGCTGAAACAATTTCCCCAATTGATGTCCCGGGTTCCGCTCCGTTCCCCAGGGATAAAGTGCACCATCCTTTTCCCTTACTTCCCGGTTTCGGATAGCTTTATGAGACATCGTCCAATATTCACATTAAGATGCACTCTATGGAATTGTTAACATTACATGAACTTGGAATTTTCCCGTAAAGTACTACACGTTAGCAGGCCTTCCAGTAACCCTGACCCAGAATATAATTTTAATTTATCCAGTTAGTTCCTAATGGGTCTTAAAAGTTGTAGGTAGTTTATAGGATAAATTTTCCAGACTAACAAACTTAGTGATCCAATACGAGTTAGAAGACTTTCAAAGATTACAGTTGACATCAACACTAACCTGGCAAAGTTCCGTTGTCACGTTTCTGTACGTATTTTATCTGCAAGTTCCTTTAGTGTGAACCACTTGGAACCTCTGATCGTTCATGTAGGTGAAGAGGCGCGAGGTCAGGATATGCCAGTCGCGTCGCCACCTGTCACAGATGACGAAGGAAACCAAAGATTCTAATTAAATTATGCAGAAAGTTATACTGGCATCTATAAACAGTTAATTGGAACAAGTCTAAAGAATCCCACCGAATGCCTAATCTGACACTTCTTTGAATTTCCTTCATCGTTCCAATTCAGAGTTCTGGAAATGACCTCAAAACGTATACAGCAATATAAACAGGTTCGATCATGTAACTGTTCATCTCTATCAAATAATAACAATTTAAACTCTGCATAGGTCACACTTGCAAATAACAGATTTTAGTTGATTTGTGTGCAGAACTGGATTCACTACGTTCCTTTTACGTAGAAGCTGAGAAGGGAAGGTTATGACATGATAAATAAAGAATGGAGCGGGGCGCAGGTGTAGCAACAAACCGGCGGGTTGAAAGCATTGCAAAGTAGAAAATGGGCTGACTGCGTAGCGCACGGAGTGAATTACAAGTGATTTGTTCTTGCAGTTAGCAGTAAAGAACATTCATTTCAGTGCGTAATCTCGTATTTCACTGTGGAACAACAGCACGCGTCCCCAAGAAATAAAATTTAACGATTATGAGCGAGACATTGTGGCATTCTCTTTTAACGAACAAAAAATAAATTACGATTTTCATCAAAATGTATAAAGAAGTTATTTGAAATAAACTTACAGGCCTTTCATCGAGGTTCCGTACCCTACATAGGAGAAGGGCGGTCGGTTGTGTGGTCACGTTGGTCACCAGATTGTTTGCGAAGACAGGATCACTCACCTTAAGACGGCACCCTTGTAGCGCTCCGTGCTCGCGACCGCTTCCTGAAAAGTTTCAATAAATCATTCAGCAAGAAAACATGCCAAAGGATTCATGACATCTGGGAAATAAATTCATGAACCTGCATCACAAGTACGGGATGTTATTAGAAAACAATTGACATATGTACCTAGTTCAATACAAGATTCCATGTAACCGAACATTACACAGTATGTATCTAGTTCAATACAAGGTTCGCTGTAACTGAATACTACATAGCATGTACCTAGATCAATACGACAAGGTTCGCTGTAACTGAATACTACATAGCATGTACCTAATTCAATACAAGGTCCGCTGTAACTGAATGTAACACCGTTTGTACCTAGTTCAATACGACAAGGTTCGCTGTAACTGAATATTACATAGCATGTACCCAATTCAATACGATAAGGCACTGAGTATTGCACAGCATATACCTATATACCTAGTTTAATACAAGATTCCCTGTAACCGAACATTACACAGTATGTATCTAGTTCAATATGACAAGGTTCGCTGTAACTGAACACTACTTAGTATGTATCTAGTTCAATAGGACAACGTCAACTGAAACGGAATATTACAGAGTATATACCTAGTTCAATACGACAATGTCAGATGTAACTGAATATTGCACATTGTGTACCTAGTTCAATAGGACGTCAGCTGTGCCTAAGTAATGCACAGTATGTACCTAGTTCAATACAACAAGGTCAGCTGTAACTGAATGTAACACCGTTTGTACCTAGTTCAATACGACTTGGACCGCTGTAATGAGTATTGCACAGCATGTGCCTAGTTCAATACAACTGTAACTGAGTATTGCACAGTATGTGCCTAGTTCAATACGACAAGGTCAGCTGTAACTCAATGTTACGCCGTTTGTACAGCTGTTACTAGCTGTAACTGAGTATTGCACAGGGGAGATAACCTAAACTTATCCCGGCACTTTCCTTTCCTTTAAAACAAATACTTCCCCAATTTATCATTTCATCTTATGGATCACCAGAACCCACTGTCTGTGATGCCTCAACAGTAAAAATGGGCGTCAAACGCTATTAAAATGTAATTTAATACCCCACAGATCTAAATTTGGTCGTTTTCAGGCATGGCCGCTTAGAACCTTCGTCATTGTTGATCGTATGAGGAGTGTAAAAATGACGACTGGCTCTTGATTTTTGGTCATATCGGTAAACTCTGATTTTTTCGCATGTTACCAAAATTTCGTCGATCTATTTTGTCCTTCAGTCAGGTTGTGCAGCACACACTCAGGAAATGTTCCTTACTCTTAAAAATTGAGTTAGCGAGATTGAAACGCTCGACGGACGAACTGTCTCCTAAGACTGTCTCTTATTCCACAAAGTAGTAGACCCATAACTCACCAACTCTGTCTATTTTCGAAGTAGTTTCCCCCGCTCATCCTCATGGAAACAGCCATGCCATGCTTCTTTAGAGATGTCACCAATCTCCTCTTCATAGAACGAAACAATTTCTTCCAGACCCCTATGCCCCCCCCCCCCCAGTTTTACCTTAACAGTTGGAAACAGGAAATAATAATAATAATAATAATAATAATAATAATAATAATAATAATAATAATAATAATAATAATAATAATAGGGAGCTAGTTCTGGACTTTACCGTGGGTGGTTCACCATGTCACTTCAGTTAGCAACAATGTTGGTGTTCTGAAGACCCTGGGGAGGCCAGTTGGCAATGAATTTTCTTCCTGGAGAAAATGGTTACAATATGAGAGTAGAAACGGGCAACCATCTTTCAGTGTTTACTTTGACATCGATTAATCTTCATTGTGGGGTTGTCGTTCAGAAATACCCAGATAGCCGATTGCTTCCGTCATCTTTGGAGATATCCTGTACATGTTAAGAGCCGCTATTGTCGAAACGAAAAACCATTTCATCTCTAGCTGTTTTGTTCTTCTGCAACACAGAAACATCTTTCTAACACCTGCGGCGAATGAAGGCCTAGAAATCCTCTATCCCTCAGTAAGTCACTTGTGGGTCATTCTTCAATAGGCTTCTACACAAGCTATCTATAACTAATATTGCTGGACGTCCTCTGTGCTCATTTAAACTCTGCAAACAGTTTTAGGTTATTGTATATGAAGAAGAGTCTGCAATTTTCCGGGCATTTTAATCGAAAAAACCCTCTCGAGTCTTTTACCAGAGAGCGAGTGCATGACAACAATTAATATTTTGCAGCATCTGAAACAACAGAAGTCGTATTCTAACTTCCGCTATCGTTATTGATCAAAACACGCTATTTCCAGTGCTATCAACAGGAAATTCATATCTCTCAGAGTTCATTCAAATCCCGAAAATTAAATAGGTACCCTCGTAGGTAACCCTTGCCGCTTTTATCAATCTCCACCAGTTTTTTTTTTTTTTTTTTAGTATTACTGTTGGTTCTATTACTTCTCTCTCTCTCTTCTCTCTCTCTCTCTCTCTCTCTCTCTCTTTTTCCCTCCGTCAAATTCAGTTAAACAGCGAAAATTATGGCTTGCGAAGTACGACATCAGTGGCAAACTCTTAACTAACTGGCATATTTAAAGTCAATCAAAATGATTACAATTTATATCCAGTCATGCCATAAATATTGGAAAGGCAGAGATAGTATCACTCTTGTTGTTGAATTCAGATTCAGCATGTGTGACGCACCATCTAACACTTCACTGTTGTCAAAGCACCGGTGACCCATTTCGCCAGTTCTAATTTGGAAGTGCTCTGAGATGTACATATGCAGAATGTTAAGATTGGGCACACAATGTATGTTTCATTAGTAGCGGTTTGGCGAGGAAAGAGTTGATGGTGTTTCCATCAAAATGACCACCACATTACTTTATTCAGTTCCAGAGAACCCAAACTTTTAAAGAAGCTCAAGATTGCTTAGCATTCCCGACCGGAACCTTCTGAACCACTTATTGCTTGAGAGTTGGTTTGCAAGAGTTCTAGGTGAATTGCCCAATGCAGGTAGTGTGTGCAAATGACAAAAAACTTCCATCTTGTGACAGAGTCATTCTGATAAATGTTTGAAATATATGAGGGAACGTCTTATCAAAAACAGATGTTTAGTTACTTAATTAAAACCAAGTATTACAGCTTCAGCCGTCTACTCTTCACAGCTACATAGCAATCCTATACTTCCGATGTGGGATTCGCATGTTGTTCACTTCCCTTTTTTGTCAACGCCGCAAATTTCAGTGACATGTCACCGAGGACCTGGCCAATGTCCGTGGGGAGGGCTATATTTTTATTCAAAGCACTACGTTCGTTTTATTCCAACAATTGTCAAATAGGTTTCAAAAATGAAAAAAGTAATACATTTTATTACAATTAATGAATAGTTTTACCGCACGGTTATCTTTCTTCTTGTTCTGCCATCTATTCAGTTAACAGTACCTCACCTCAAAAGTTGTATGCGTTATCGTGAAACAAGGAACTCTCAGGTACTCACCCCCAAAGTGCGTCTGATCGAACTTGGATAGGTGGAAGGTCTCGCTGAAAGGCCAGTGACTCAAGGTAAGTGTTGGGGTGTAGTGCCCTGGACAAGTTCCTGGGCGGCAACATAGGCCAACCTATTGTAACAAAAACAATTGATATTGTTGGCTAGTATACGTAAACACAGGGGTGGATAGGTGAAAGATGTCACTCGGATCTTATCCGATAGACTGTAATATTTGGCAGTCGATAACGAAAAGTACAGACATCTCGCTTAACTATCTGACAACGGATGAATCAGTCGGATTTGTTCGATTGTTCTTTAAATACGTGGCTAGCAGATTGTTACTGCCAGTTTTATGGAATCTGGGAAGTCTGTTCATATCAAGATATTTTTTGCTTTTGTTAGAAGTGAAGTCAAGTACACTTCTCTGTTCTCGGTTGCCGATTGAGACATCTTTCACTATCATTGAGAGAATTATTAGCATACAGATGTACTTTGAAGACATCCGGTTAATATTTCAAGCTACAGAAAATGAACACTGACAAGGAAAGCGTCTCCCAAGATACGCTGGCTGTTCTTGTTGTGAGTGGTGAGTGTTTCATTGACATAATAACAATTGTGTTGCAAATATTACATCAATTTCTGTATTGTACACCTAATTTCTCTAGTTGTGCATGCTTTCTGTACAACTAGCAACATTGAAATTGAAGACTGGAGGAAAAACAGTTTACATATACTACTTGCATTTAATGTTAGCAAAACATAACATATATAATATAAAGTAAATAAAATAAAGCCAAAGCTATGTTGAGTGAACGGTGATGAAATAATTACAACGGTGGAGTTAACGTTTTCTTGAAGGTGAGAAAGTATTTCTTCTGTACGCCAGTAAAACTGTTAAAGATTCGGTAATGCCAAATATGTGAGTATAGCCAACGTGTAATTTTTCATATTAGAATAAAAAATGTTACACAAGTTATAAACTGAACAGGGAGGTTTACTTTGTCAGTCACAATAATTAATCATTCAGCAAAATATAAACAAGAATGAAATTAAGATAGCTATGCATTGAAGAGACGTACTGTTTCATATTAAAAAAGTACAGGCAATTTTTTTGACCTACGCAACATTTCATTACATAAAATATTTTAATTTTGTACCTAGTGAGTCCTCTCATCCTGCTTGTTGGTGATTCCGCAAACCTGGAAAGTGACCCGCCCTGTCCTATAAGAAAGCTTACCTTTATCTACTGTGTACATAACTATTCCTATTTATGCATTTAAGAATATCTGCAAAGAGTAAAATATCTTTCAATGGCTTATGTTTGTCATTTCAAGTAGTTATTCGCATTTACTTATATGTTCAATTAAGCAAATTCTTACAGTAATTTATGAATTAATTGAAATTTATAATTAGGATTTTTACATTAGTAAATACCGTGCGACCAGTGATGCTTTCCTCCATGGCGCGGGGTTTTCCAATGAAAGAATACCTACTCGTTGGCAGGTCATAGAGGGGTTAGAAAGTCTGCTTGCTTACTTGTTGACCTTGCTGACTGTCGCAGTCGTAGCGAAGTTGCCGCGCATATATTGTTTGTTTCTTAATTCCACAATATAGATAAAGTGTATTATGCCTCGTGTGTTTACAACGGCACAGCGTGTCTTTCTGTGTTAGTTCAGTGGTGAAAAGAATCATAGGAGCATACAGTTGATTCTGTTACTTATATGAATACTATACTAATCGCTTCTTTCAGAGAATTAACTGATAGAGAGCGTGATCATACACTTTTCAACAGGACTCTGCCACTGCGAATATTCCATGAGAGCAATTCACAATGTGTTTCCACGAGACAGAGTTATTAGTGGGGAATGTGGCCCCCTCGGTCCCCCGACTTAACAGCCTGTGATTATCTCTGGGGTAAATGAAAAACTGCCGTGTACAAAACGAACCCGCACACCGTACAAGAACTCAAAGATAATATTCGTAAGGAAATTGTCCGAACTTCTTAAAATGAACTACCCCCGTGATGAATAACTTCCTAAAGAGATGTCCAAAATGTGCAGAGATTGAAGGCGGGAAGTTCAACACCTCACTTAATAATTTTGGTTGTGTATGGTTGTTTTGTTTTACCGTTACCCTCCCGCTAACACCGAGATTCGGCTAGCGGCTTGCCCGCTCATAGGCAAAACACTCCGGGGGGAAAACAAAACTGATCACACTGTACCTATCCCATAAAATAATTGCTAGAGAGCCGAGCTTGCACATGCCTTGGCTTGAAACACACAGTTACAAGTCAGTCTGCAGTAAGGGCTGGAACTGAAAGAATGCCTTGCGGATCTACAGTAAAAGATCAATTTGATGATAACATTTTTCACAAAGAAGGAAAGATACAAGGTAGAATGAGTGCTGTATATCTAGTAAACTTTTAGGACCGGAGGTTCATTGAAAATGAACTCCACGCAAGGCATCGTGTGGGAAATGTGTCAAAAAGTGAAAATTACGACAGGATGTCCAGGACAAAGTAACTAAACATTTCAGTTTGCAATATTTCACAATTATTCATACCCGTGGGATGTCAGAGATCAGTTCCTGATAGGTATCCTGAACATTGGCACCAGAGCAGAAAGTAGCCAGGAACTCAGTCAGGAGAATTTGGGACCTTCTGACTGCCATTAGAAACGAAATATGAGTTCATCTCTGTGACTCATAAACCAAATAGCAGTGACTCCCCACAGTACATGTCAAGTTTTACAGTGAAATAGTTAACTGAACATCTTATAATACAGGTCTTGAACCTGGTGTTTATTTTCTCTTTCGAAACTTAGTTGATGGAGATGACGCCATTAAGGAGGGGGAGTTTAAAGATCAAATCATTGCAGACGAAGTGAACCGAGTTCCAGGCAGATAAGTTTCGTATAATAAAGAAATGAGGAATTTGCATTGTCTCCTGACTTATTTACTTCTCTAACACCTCATCCAGTCGCTGTTTGACACATTTGTAAAGTGAATCACACCAGCGTTTATCAAAAAAATTCATTTGACGAATATTTCTTCATGATGAGAAAAATTGGAAGTTTATTCTTCACTGCTAACTCGTTTTTCTGAAAGGAAATTGTAAAGATGAAGCTATAAAACTTTTTAAAAGTGTCAAACCTTTAACGGCATGTACAGAATTTCAGTTTTATCTCCATATTGAAAACATTTTATGCAAATTTTACGGATTTGCTGTCTGTTGTTCTAAAAGTGGGTTACAGTTTCAAACGATTACCTTTTACAACTATAAATATGAACTGCGCCAGCAAGAATGCCTAGACACATAACAGAGAGCTCTATCAGATCATGTAGAGCTCGTGGGATGTTCAGCAACAGTAGTTACCGCTATGTAGAAGCCGCAGTGAAGCACCTTCCGCGAGTGATTTACAGGAAGATCAGTCTTTAAACATTTATTTGCTGAAGGAGTCAGAAATCATTCTTGTGAAGAAGCTCTGCTGTTGGGTATCCCAGAATGCCACAGAACAGCACGTAGCAAGAAACCCTTCGGATAGGGACGCTGTAGTTTTTGTTGGGTACCCATAACCTCACAAAAAAGCAAGTAGCAAGAAACAGTTCATGTGTGGAAACTTCTGTTGTTGGGTACCCCGCAACCTTACAGAACAACAGGCAGCGGGAAACCGTTAATGTGAGAATGCACAGTTACAGAACAACAGGAAGTAAACAACCGCTAATGTGAGGAAGAGTTTTTGTTTGGTACCTCATAATTCCCAAAAGCAAGAGTGGAATGAGGTGAGGAAATGCATCATTAGCGTCTTATGTATGCTCGATTTCTTGTCAGATGACAAATGCTAAATTAGGGAGGATTACCAAATGAATCTCTACTGTAGGCCGGAAGTTTCATCTCAGCAAGTAGCCATATTGCACTCGTCTTAGGAATAGTAACAGAAAGAAGACCGAAGTCTGTGCGCACACCGCTTTGAAAACTATGGAATTTCTGCAGGAATCGGGAGAAGGGTCTAAAGCAGCTTGGCGTGGTTCTGCAAGAGTTGAGAGATGCCAGTTTTAAGTTAGTAATAACATTGTTTCGTAAATTGTATTTTTGTTTTGACAGCTGGCTTAATGCATACGTTAAAATAGATATGCTTCTAGTACTTTTAATTACCTCAATCTTTTTCTCTTTCATTTATTTATTTATTTATTTTAATCGCCTTCTTTTATTTCAGTTTTTAGATTTAAAATAAATTGAATAATAATGTAACAAATATCAATGTGTAATTTGTGAATTAAATGCTTCGGGATACAGTATTACAGGTTTTGTATCGAGAGTAGGATAAACTTCGAAAAGAAACAGGCAGAGTTAGGAATCAAGAAAATTAAATCGCTACCCTGTACTGTTAGCGAGACGAGAAGAACAGTCCCAATCAGCTGTCTAACAGTTTGCTTCATTAACCTGTAGTCCCTATCTTTGAGACAACTTGTTCAAGTACCCCTCTTTTACAAAAGTATATGCGTTACCACGTTACTTTCTGAATATATTTTTAGTTCCAACGCATCACATGTGAACCTCACAGTGAATCTTTAAAAGAAAAATTAAAAAAGTTTAATTGCCTAAACTAAGCGAAATTCTCCCAAGTACAGTAACTCTAAAAAAAGATGTAAAATCCAAATTATAATTTTATTAATTAATAAAATGAAATAAATTATGCCATCACTACGTGATATTAGAGAAACAAAATTAGAAAATTTTCAATGTATATGTGAAACCACACATTTAGAATTATATTATTATTATTATTATTTTTATTATTATTATTATTATTATTATTATTATTATTATTAGTGTTGTTGTTGATATTAAACCATAAAAATTAATGGTATACTATTACTTAAACGAAATGTATAACCAATGATAGAAAATATAAATTGTGTAAGTATTTTTAAATGTAACCATGGTTATGAACTGAGCCCTTGATATCATCTTTACATTCACAGAGAAGCAACAGAAAGTTTCGAGTTACGTTGTGTATTTAAGATGATGTTCGTATGTTTCAATAAAACAAAAACATGTTACTATTTAAAAACAATTGCAATGTACTAAGTAAATAAAAACAGTCGAAAGTTACATTGATTTTCAGTGGCTTTGAAATTTAATGTAAATGTTATTAACATGCAACGTAAACGTTTTCTGAAGGTTATTACAGAGCGCTCTTACATACAAATATAATTCTCACACACATGTTAGATTAATATTTTACATTTGATATCTTCACCACGATACTTTTGTTAAATATAAAACATATGCAACATTATAAATACAGTTTATATTACGAATTAATCCGTCCTTTTATTCTAAAACAATAAGAGAGAAAATTAAACTCAAGAGTGTTTTTTAAATATCGGTTTTCAAGTATACAGTAAATAGTCGAATTTCCCTATTTTCATAAACTAAGTTCTTTATATATTTTAAATGGTACATAATGATTTTTATTGTGAAGAAACAAATGTTGGTGCCGCTAGTGCGATTTTTAAATTTGCGTTATAGGTTAACCCCCACTCCTAATAGCCCGATTTACCTCATTTTCAAAAGCTATTTTTCTTGTTTTATTTAAATGATACATAGGGAGTTGTGTTGCGAAAAAGCCAATATACTGGTCCCGCTAGAGAAAAAAAGAATAAACTTTGGGTTTCAGATAAACTTCCCACTGTCATTAAAATGATTTTACTGATATTTCAGCAACTATTTTTCTTATTTTATTTAAATTATATAAGCCGAGTTTTGTTTGTGAAAAACAAATATCCTTGATTTTCACAGACTATTTTTCTTATTTTAATTCAAATTGCAACAACGAGGAAATTCAGCCAGCTACCCGCGAATAGTGGCGTAGTACTCCCAAATTCTCGACGCCATAATAAAATTGCCCGGTGGGAAGTATATTGACTTCATTGCATAATAATCAATTAATATTTGCTTCGAGTGCACACTGGAACACTTTCTGTGCGATATTAGCTGTTTATGCTTTAGGCAGAAAATCTTTTGTATTTTGCAAGACTTAACAAGGCGGGGTAATGTAAAACTTCCGGCTGCTTTGTAATGATGTTGGGGTCTGAAGGGAGGAGATTTAATCCTAAAAAAAAGTACGTCACGCAGGACTTGCGTAAACTCCTCACCGGTTGAATAACTTTTAATAAAACCAACTAGGCCTTCAAATTAATGACATGAAATAAGTTATGGCATTACTGTGTGGTATTAAGGGAACAAAATTAGAATTCATAAGTATTACCAAAGAGAAACCACATATGTATTATTCATTATTATTAATGAATTAATTATTATTATTATTATTGTTATTATTATTATTATTATTTAGATTAAAACACTAAAGTATTGGTGTACGATTAATTTCATGAAATATATATGACCAATGATAGAAATAGCTATTTGTGCAAGTATTTTTAACATTTTTAAATGTAACGATGTTTATGAACTGAGCCCTTGGTATCATCTTTACATTCACTAAAATAGAAATAACAGAAAGTTTCGAGTTACATTGTGTATTTAAGATGATGTTCATGTGTTTCAATAAAACAAAATCATGTCACTATTCAAAAGGAAACACAATGTACTAAGCAAATATACACAATCAAGAATATACATTTGAAAGTTCCATCGATTTTCATTGGCTTTGAAATTTAATTTAATTTAAATGTATTGTATCAAAAACGTTTTCTGAAGGTTATCACAGAGCTCTCTTACATACAAATATAATTCTCATACACGTATTAGATTAATATTTCACATTTTTTATCTTCACGACGATACTTTTCTTAAGTATAAAAACATATACATCGTTATAAATATGCTTCATATGCTGAATTCATTTCTCCTTTTATTTTAAAACAATAGAGAGAAAATTAAACGCAAGAGCACTTTTTAATTTTCGGTTTTCAAGTATACCCCTACTCCTAATAGTCCAATTTCCCTACTTTTCAGAAATTATTTTTCTCGTTTATTTAATAGATACATACGCATTTTTTTTGAAAAGAAACAAATATTGGTATCGAAAGAGGGAAATTTTAATTTTTTGTTTTCAGGTAGCACCCCATCTAAGAACCTGTTTTTCCTAAGTTTCAGAAACTATTTTTATTATTCTATTTAAATGGCATATGCGGAGTTTCGTTGCGAAAAATCGTATATTAATACCACTAGAGCGATTTTTTAATTTTGGGGCTCAGGCAAATCCCCCTCCTAATGGTTCGATTTCACTGATTTTCAGGAACTTTTTTTGTAGTTTTATTTAAATGATAAATATAGCTTTTCTTTGCGAAACAAATATTGATGCCCCTAGAGCGATTTTGAAATTTTGGCTAACTCCCCTTCTAATAACACTATTTTCAGAAACTATGTTTTTGTCTTATTTCAATAGCATATATCTGGTTTTCTTTAAAAAAAAAAATTTAAAGTGCGGCCGTTAGAGCGATTTTTATATTTGGGCTTAACCCCCTTATTTTTTTCAGGTACACCCCCTTTCCTAATAATCTGATAATTTTCATAAACTATTATTCCTATTTGATTTAAATGGTATGTGCTAGTTTTGTGAAAAATTATTGGTGCTTCTAGAACGATTTTTAAATTTTGGGTTTCAGGTAATCCCCCACTCCTAATGGTCCGATATGCCTGATTTATAGAAAATATTTTTCTTGTTCTATTTAAATGGCACATGTGGTAAGGAAGGGTGATTCGGGTCAGAAGGCGAACAGGGTCAATTTTTTAAATTACGTCCTCACTACCAAACAAGACGTACTTAAGGAAGTATTGCTATCTGGCAACAACTATAAGTTCTAATACTTGGAAAAAGTTGGAAGAAAGAATTCAGTGTGAGATGTAACATTGTGCTGTGTGAGGTGAGTTCGTATTTGATTTACTTTTTTAAAATAGTATAAAAGTGATATCGATACTTTTCTTAGTTATTTATTGAGAATTAGTTATGTAATTACTTAAACTATTCTGTTAGAGGTTATGTCGGTTTCCGCGCTTTATCATGCAGGTGTACCAACTTAATCAAACAAAATCTTGTATTTCCGGCGAATAGGGTTACAAAAATGCGGATGAAAAGAGTCAATGTTTTCGAAATCGGCAATTTAAGTTTTTTTATATCTCTTTTCGTTTATAATTATAGATACAAACGAAAAACAATCTCTGAGGGGACAGAAGACGATTAAAGCTTCCCGTGAAGGTACAAGCCAGCACAGCGTTACGGAATTATTTGGAGTTATGCATTCTTATGTTCAAAGACAACTGCATAGCGGCAAGGATACTCCAGCAAAGGTAAAGGGTGGTCAAAAATATATTAAGTATCAGGAACAAGAATTAGTTTCAAGAATCCTGAAACTGAGTGTTTGCGGATTTCCAATAGATTCAAATGGCGTCAGGAGGGCTGCCTTTATGTTCGCAGAGTCCTATAAAATAAAACACGGGCACTTTATGGGATGCAAATAAAATGACAGGTAAAAAGTGGTTAATTCTATTCAGGGAACGAAACCCGAATGTTTCATTGAGAAAAGCAGAACGGCTCTCTTTTGCATGGCTCATGGCCTGAAAAGAGAAGGAGTGGCTAAATTCTTTTCTTTGCTAAAGAAAACGATGGAGGATCTTGACCTGATGGACAAACCGCACATGATATACAATGCAGATGAATCTGGTCAACTGGCATCAATATCCAAATTCGGATGGATTAACGAAGAAGAGTTTCTGAAGTAGCTGAAACATTTTAACACTCATCGGGTTCCTGGACCTTGTATCTTACTTTTAGATGGGCATACGTCACATAAAAGTTTACTAGGCTCCAGTTCTGTGAAGCAAGCAGCATAAGTATATGCCTACCCAGCCACCGCTTACAGCCACAGGATAGGTCATTTTTAACTCGTTAAAAACCTACTACCACAATGAATGTAATGCGCAACACAAAAGGAGAAAGAAAGATCAGCAACTATTACTGGGAGACTTCAAGGCAGCACAGATGAAGGCGGCCACACCGGCGATTGCAGAAAGCGGATTTTATTCTACAGGCGTCTATCCAGTTAATGAAAATGCCCTGACTGAACACGAGTTTTTGCCTTCTGGTTCTAAGTCAAACTATGAAAATTCACTGTGGGAAAGACGATTTGAACCTGAGTTAGCCTTAGCAAGTCCACTACAGGAAGAGAACAAATTTCTAAACCCTTCGGTCTCATTCCACGAGCTGTTGCCTTTCCAAACAAGAGGATACCATAACGTTCAGGCAGGATACAAACGGCACTTCTTTTCACTTCTACAGAAAACATTTTGGAATCTGCGTTAATGTTACAAAGGAAAAGAAAACTGTTTCTTCAACAAGAAAGTAACACCAGGCAGGTCAATAATAAGCAAATACGTAATCAGTCTGACATCATCAGTCATCAGGTACCGATGAAAATGATAACGATACATCATGTGAACCTTCAAGGTAAAATACAGCGATCCCAAATCTGTCAAACTAGGTGACTGGGTTCAATATCAAGCCAAAGGAAAAGAATGGTATCATGAGAGATGTGTTAGTGCAGTGGGCAAGAAGAAAAATTTCTGTGTGGCTCTCATATGGTATGTCAACATTTCTACTGACCCTGTTCACTCATCTCTTTGACCACCGCCTGTGGTGCCTCAGTAGTGAAAACGGGCGTTAAACACTACTCAAAAAAAAAAAAAAAATCTCTTTGACCCGATTTATCCTACTTGAGGAAGGCGAATAGGATCATGCAGCACTATGATCAAAACAATTTTACGGAACTCTGGATAATATTTATAAATTCTTAAACAGTGTTAAGTCTTTATAGAATAATGTAGTTTGTAAGCATGTACAGTGATCAGAATTTATATGAAAAACTTACCTGCCATGAAGACATTTCTCATTTTTGACCCGAACCCCCGACCTTACCCTACGCAGTTTCGTTGAGAAAAACATATATTGTCACTAGAGCGACGATTTTTAAATTATGGGGTGCGGGCAAACCCCCGCTCCTAATGCCCCAATTTCCCTGGTATTCAGAAATGATTTTTCTTATTCTATTTAAATGGCATATACGGAGTTTCGTTGCGAAAAATCATATATTAATGCCACTAGAGTGTGGTTTAAATTTTGGGTTTCAGATAAAACCTCTTTCTAATGACTGATTACACTGATTTTGGAAAACTATTTTTCTTACTTTATTTTAATGGTATATACTGAGTTTCTTTCAAAAACGTTTAAATTTGCAGCGATATTTAAATTTAGCTTTAGCTCCCGAAAGTTTTTCAGGTATACCCGTACTCCGAGTGGCCCAATTGCCATGCTTTTCGAAAACTATCTTTATCAATATATTTTAAAGATTCTTACCGAGTTTCATACAGATAAAGTAAATATTGCTCCCGCTAGGATGATTTTTCACATTTTTTTTTTTTTTTAATTTTCGCTGTAGGTTAATCCCTCCCCCCTTCGTCCTAATTGTCCAGTTTTCCTCGCTAACAAATTCTACGAGTTGTTTGATAATTGATTTGGCTATGTTCCGAGTTTCGTTGAGAAAAACAAACAATTGCGGGTTCTAGATCGTTAATACATACTTTTGAGAGGAATGTAAAGTTCTCTCTTGGAGACCTAACACAACTAAAATGCACAGAGGCGTGCCACATTTAAAGAAAGAAACACATAAAAGCACTATATATCACTGTTAGAGGCACTGCAGAACATTGCTGAAGTCACTTGAGTCATTGTAGAACACTGCTGAAGCTACGTTATTTCGAGCCTACTATGGGCTCTTGATCATGTAAAGATAAGTAATATTCTATTAATAATATAATAAAGACCTAACTTTAATTATTTGCTTAATTGAAATCAATAGGTATAATATAATATATTTTTATTAAATTAATTTTAAATATTGATTATAAATTAATATAAATACTTCTTATTGATTCCATCTAGAGTGGCTAGAGTATAAGGACTGTGTCCAGCAATACACACCGCTAGTGTATCTTACAGTCTGCTGGGCTGGCGGGCAGGGAGATCAACTTAGACAGAATAAAAATTCAAGTTAGTGATGCAAGAAGTGTAGAGAGAGATGTTTAAGTCTGGAGGGGTGTGTGCCTTGTGTAAGTCAATAGCCGCCATCTCTCTGTCTCTGATAGTACTGGTGGGGAGGTAGGAGGTACGGCATCGATGAATGTTAAAGAAAAACAAGTGTCGAAAACAGAGTGATGAAGGCTGGCATGTTGAGCCACAAATAAAGAAGAACTGGTTTTGACAGAGCTTCTGTGGTTGTTCATTCTAAGGGAATATATATTAATTATTATATATATTATAATAAATTAAAATAACAATTGCTAAAGAAGAAGAAAAAGGATAACACAGTTGGATATCCTGTATCTCTCTGTTTTATCCTGTTTCTGCTTCTTTAATTATTGTTAATTTAATTACATTGTTCAAGGTGTTATTTTATTTTCATTTATATCATACACACATGTATATATATATATATATATATATATATATATATATATATATATTATACACACACATACACAAAATTGACTCATTTTTATAATTGTTTTTGTCTTTTTCGGTATGATCGATGTACATTTGGATAGATTAGTAAAAACTGTTTCCTTTAGTATAACCACAATAGCTTCCATTCCTTCGGAATTCCCTAATAAACTACTTACATGGTAGAGAGAACTGGAATACATTTCTCTAAACGCTCCACTATCGAGAAGCCGTTGGTTGTTTGTATGTGTTCCCTTACCTTGTAATCTCATTCTTCAGCCAGTAGGGGCCGTTTCCTCTCATTGTTTCTATGTAATTATGTGTTATCGGCATGTTTGGAATGAAAGGCATTGTTGTATGCTTAGCGGATAATGAGAACCTTTTCAGCAAGTCACGTCTTTTCTATTCCGGCCAACCGACCCAAGAGTTCAGTCACCTTTTTAGCTGATTCCGAAAGAAGCAAGCAAGCTATTGCATTTGTACCCTGAAACGATTTTTACATAATTTCTTCAAATTTCCATCGATCCTTTACTAGGCACTGAAAAAGACAAAAACATTTAAGTGCGGTCCGTTAACATTCTAGCGGTAGCAAATTTTGTTTTTTTTTTCCTCAATGAAATTCTACATATTAACAAAGGGTTTATCGTGTTCGTTAACCAGCAAAATTGAACCATTCGAGTTATGGGTCAACCTAAAGCAAACATTTTTTAAAATATACAAAAATCGCTCTAGCGTCCGCATTTTTTATTTTTATCAACGAAACCCCTTTTATTTCTTTAAAATTCTAATTTTGTTCCCTTAATACCACACAGTAATGCCATAACTTATTTCATGTCATTAATTTTAAGGCCTAGTTGGTTTTATTAAAAGTTATTCAACCGGTGAGGAGTTTACGCAAGTCCTGCGTGACGTACTTTTTTTTAGGATTAAATCTTCTCCCTTCAGACCCCAACATCATTACAAAGCAGCCGGAAGTTTTACATTACCCCGCCTTGTTAAGTCTTGCAAAATACAAAAGATTTTCTGCCTAAAGCATAAACAGCTAATATCGCACAGAAAGTGTTCCAGTGTGCACTCGAAGCAAATATTAATTGATTATTATGCAATGAAGTCAATATACTTCCCACCGGGCAATTTTATTATGGCGTCGAGAATTTGGGAGTACTACGCCACTATTTGCGGGTAGCTGGCTGAATTTCCTCGTTGTTGCCCTCGCAGCGAGTCCTTCAAGTTATCGACAGACGGAGCGATTTCCGGTGAATATGGCGGGTGCGGCACACATCTATCCAACTTTGTGGTTGTAGTATGGCTGGTGTTACCCCATGCATTATCCATTGAAGGAACCCTCCTGTGGATCATTTTCCTTCGCCTTGCTGTTGACAGTCGTTCCTTGAGGAAGTCAGTCAGAGAGTAAGTTTCTCAAAAGACGGTATCATCACGAAACTTTTAAACCAGGCACCCCCTGTGTTTCATCTTAGCATGGATTGGAGCTTCTTCTCTGGTGTGTGGTAGTGGCACCATCTCCTCCATTAAAAGCCTGGTCTTCCCTATATATTTGCGGTAACCAACAACAAATTGCAACCCTTTAGCCTCGTGTTTGCAACCCAAAGTGCACGTTTTTTCACATTCAATTTCGTCGTGAATAGCGTCAGGCTCCGCGGCCGAGGCCTGTCTCACATTCCAGTTCACTATACATTATGCGTCTATCAGCAATAATCATTTCAGACATAACCTCAATATTTTGTAAGACTACGATGTTGACTGACGACCAGTACTCACGTTCTTGTGTGCCACTGGCGAACCAATTTACCCAATTGTAAATAAGTCTTCTGTGCACACATAATGCAGCTAAACGTCTATGAATTTCTAGTTTTGACGTCTTCCACAAAACCATCTTTGTCCATGATAATCGCCATTTACTTCGTCAGTCTTTCTCTACTAGACTTCAAACGAACACTCTGCTTACAATCGCCATCTTACATCAGCACGTAAGCATTCGTAACACTGGTAATGTAAATCATTTCGTACTATCATTTTATGCCCCGAAAAATCCACAAATATAAAATTTATTGATATAAGAGGAAATGCGCTTTTCCATCCTCTCAGGGACAGCAAGTCATAAAGTTAACGGGTATATTTTATTTTTATTTTATTCATTTATTTTGTTGTCAAAGGGAATGAAATTGTGGAAAAGGCGGTAGTTTACACGAGGTGGTTTTTAAAACCAGCTATACAGAGAACGGAGCCATTTGTAGTTTTTCATTCCCTTATTATGTTATTTATTTTAACATCTGACGCCATAGTTACCCAATATCAACACTTTAACAACTCGCGAACTTCACAGGTGATAAAATACAAAGAGGAAATTTTAATTTGGCGCTTGTAACACCCATAATCCAATAAAAAGATCTGCCCCACCTACAGCAGTCCAGGGCAATCTTCCATCCTTTCAGATATGGACGGAAAGTTGTCGCCAGTTAGAATGTCTCCGAGAACAGCGAGGAAGTGAAGTAAGAAACTACAATAATCGCAAAACCTCATTATTAAACATCGAATCCGGTTCAGCCGCAGTACGAACCCAATAAATTATAACGGCTCAAAATGTTAAGTGAAAGGCACCATATTTCGGGCTCCTTAAAATATGACACTTCCCTTGCCAACAAATGACTGCTGTTTGATAAGTACAGATTATCTCTGCCAACAGTTTTTGTGGATGTTTCGCCTTTCCCTTTGGTAACCATCTTGACGGACGAGTTGCTTTGGGCAAAGGTTCTCAGGACTTGAAACAAAGAACTCACCGGAGTTGCTATTTCTCAGGTGGGAGACACATTTATTTTCCACCCTTCCCTTTCTGCTTCTGTTATCGATTGCTTTCCATTCAGACAGCGTCAACAAAAGGGGCGCGGGGCAGCCAACATTTCCATTTCTCATAATGTTGACAGTTTTTTATCAAAGCATGGAGTGTTCAGCTTTGGCAAGATTGAACATGCAATCATCCACTCCCGTACTGACCGAGCTCTTTTGCTTAACGTTAACAGAGCCATAACCCCAACTCGACCAGCTACAATAAATCGAATTTTGAGGTCATCGGTTTCTGCATTAAACTTAACCATAGCAATGTTGCCACTTTCCTTACTTTTGGTGACTACAGGAGCTGCACCAGTCTTTCTACGGCTCTTTTGTTGTTCTTTATTACACCTGCAGACCCTACAATAGCTGAGGTGATAATGATAAATTGAATTAATTTAAACTTTTATTTATGTTAGCTATTTATTTTAAATTAAATTGTATGCTGGTTGTATCTTTTTTTTTTAATTGGTTCTATCGTATAAGAAAAAGATAAAACCAACCTGCCTCTGTGTTGTGTGGCCACGTTAGTTGTACTCGGTGTTCCTACGGTTTTCTGTTGTTTCTTATTACGACCCCACAGTTTTAACATGTGGCCTCGTGTTGAGTAACCACGTTAGTTGTACGCGGTGTTCCCACCGCTTTTCAGTTGTTCATTATTACAACCCCATGGTTTTAAAAACATCGTGTGACCATGTTAGTGTACTCGATCTTCCAATCATTCTTCTGATGTGCCTTAGTGCACACCCCTTATAGTTTTAATAGCTAACCTCACTTTATGAGATCAGTTAGCTGTACTCGGACTTCCTATCGTTCTTCTATTACATGTTAATGCTTTAAATCTCCCGCAGTGTTACCATCGGTGCTATTTATTCATCCCTCTATTTTTATTTTGTTGTTCCTTAATAATTTAAAGTTCTGCAGAGATATTAACCATGTGTTTTTGTTTCAATTTCTGCTCGACTCAATTCATGAATAGATATTCCTAAAATAAGTGTCAACTTCTACTACAACGTGACGTTTACACATGTAAATCTACTGCTAACAGTTTAGACATTTGCCAGCGTGCTCACCTCGAGGCAGCGCAACTATGCATAGCCCTGGAACAGGAAAGTAGGCTTTAAACATGAAAGGATTTGTGAGAGCTAAAACTATTGTTTAGACTTCATCTAACTGCGCCATTGTTTCTTGGGGCCTATTGTACCAACTGTCACAGATACCCACCGCATTGAATTCTGGGAAATGTGCGTGGCGACCTGCTTTCGTTGTGGAATTCACTAAATCGAACACTTTGGAGCAAAGTCCTCCTTTGGATTTAGAAACTGTCACAGGTAGCGGATATGGTCGAAGAGACTTCCTTTCCGTGCAGGAAGCAAACACGGGCTTTATGAGCTACGAGCCCCATAAATAAAACGTGAAGAGGGAAAGGAACGGGCAAATGGGATACAAACCTCCTCCAGCAAAAAATAAAATATTTGGGGTAAGACAATACGCTGACATAATAAAAAAACTGAAACACATGTAATATCATGCATAAAGTAAACACGGCTCCTTTTAAATATAATGGTAAGTGGTTTAGCTGACAATTAACAATAAAAAACAGAATCAAATGTAACCCAAATATTTAAGTGAATATCGGAACCAAAGAGAATCATACCCGAAAATGAAATACATGACCCCTGATAGACAAACCTACACTGTGTGGGTATTTTTAAATGTACGCATGTTTACATTCACTAAAATTGAGAAATAACAGAAAGTTTCGAGTTACGTTTGCGTATTTAAGATGATGTTTATATGTTTCAATAATACAAAAACATGATAGTAATCCGAAACATTACAATGTACTAAGCAAATATACAATAAACAATAAACTGTTGAAAGTTTCATCGATTTTCACTGGCTTTGAAATTTAATTTAAATGTTATTGTAGTAAAAACATGTAACGTAAACGTTTTCTGAAGGTAATTACAGAGCGCTCTTACATAAAAATATAATTTTCAAATACTTATTAGATTAATATTTCAAATTGCTATCTTCAGGACAATAATTTTTTTTAATATATAAAATGTTCAACGTTATAAATAGTTTGTATATTGCATTAATTTGTCTTTTGTTTTAAAACAATAGAGAGAAAATTAAACTGAATAACGCTTTTTAAATTTAGGTTTTGAAATGTATCCCTACTTCTAATTATACAATTCTCTAATTTTCAGAAACTAATCTTACTGCTGTTTTTAAATGGTATATACCGAATTTCAAATATTGGTGTCGCTGGAGCGATTTTTAAATTGTAGATTTCAGGTAAACCCCCCATATAATTGGCCTTGATTTCCAGGCGATTCTTTTCGTAATTTATTTAAATGGTATATACGGAGTTTTGTTGCGAAAAAGCAATTATTGGTGTCTCTAGAGTCATTTTTTAAATGTTTAGTTTCAGGTAGGTAAACTCTAGCTCCTAATGATCTGATTTCACTGATTTTCAGAAACGATTTTTCTTGTTTGATTTAAATGGTAAATGTTGAGTTTTGTAGTGAAAAAAAAAATACCCGTGCTGCTAGAGCGATTTTTAAATTTGGAATTTCAGGTAAACTCCTAATAGCCCAATTTCCCTGAATTTCAGAAACTATATCTTTTATTTATTTAAATGGTATAAATGGAGGTTCGTTGCGAAAAAAGGTATATCGATGACACTAGCAATTTTTAAAATTTGGCTTACTGATAGCCCCCTCCCTCCTTCCTAATAGTACGATTTCACTGATTTTCAGGAATTGCAATTTTTTTTATTTAAATTGTGTATATAGAGTTTCGTTGTGAAATCAAAGATATTAGTGCCGCTAGAGCAATTTTTAAACTTTCCATTCATCTAACTCCCCTCGCCTCCTAATAATCCGATTTCACTGATTTTCGCCAACGATTTATTTTATTATTAGCTATTTTATTTCAACAGCATATATGGAGTTTCATTAACATTGCAGCCGCTAGTGTGGCTTTCAAATGTCGCAGTAACTATCCGCTTTAGTAGTCCGATTGCAATGATTTTCAATTTAGTTTAATGAAATTTTCTGAGTTCCGTCGAGAATAAACAAAACTGCGACATCTAGAGCGTTAATGGACACGCGCACAAGTGCGTCGCGCGCGCACTCACATATATGCATATTTCAGATAATTTTTTTTAATTGTAGATGCCTACTATGTACTATCGATGCATCTTTGGATAGATTATTAAAACATCTTTCTCTGGGTACAATCGCAATGGCTTACATTCCTTCAGAATTCGCTAGAAGAAGGAAAAAAAACGCCAAATTACTTAAGTGCGTATTACCAAATGTCTTGGAACAAGGAACAAAAATACTGTGCGTTGTAAATACGCTTGCAGTTTTACTAATCGGATAAATTGTAAAGAAAACAGCCACATATTTAAATTAACAAAGGAACTTTGACTGCAAATTGTTCTAAAAGAAATTCCTTTGCTTCACTTTGATGCTTGAAGTCAACTGACAGAATTATGGACATCGTCTTTCTCTTGGTCTGGCGCTTCACCACTCCATTAGAGCTGCAATGTCTTCTGTTAATCAACAAGAGTGTTATCGCGCCCTAGCTGAGAATGTTTAGCCTATGAAGGGGTTGGTAATCCTTCTTTTGTAAAAACGACATACTCAATATTCAAACTTCGATGGTTATTCCCCAAGGGAGGGGATGCTGTGCGACCCCTCCCTTTAGGCAATCGCCGGGTGGGTACTCACAGATGCTGAGCTCGGGTTGCGTACTTGCACGTGTTGCCAGGTGGAACTGGAAACATAGCCGGAGGGCGAAGGCCAGTTAAACAGCGTATGTGCTTCCATCCCTTGACGTGGGTGGGTTTGGAGTGTAGGTGCTATTGTACCTTGTTGGCCGGAGAGGTATCCTTATAGTTCTCTTCAAGACGTTGTGCGATTGTTGGATATTTCCCGCGCACCCATTATTGCGCTGAACTTGACTAGACTGGATCCTATCTCATGTTTACTTGGAAGCTCTGAAGATTATTGCTCAAAATATACAAAGACAGTTTTTATGGAAAAACAGAAAAATAAATCACTACATAATACATCTGAAAGCTGCTGTCCAGATTAGAGTTGCTCCTGTAGGGAAAACGGGAGTAGTGTATATCTCTTTTACGACTATCTTTATTGCAGGTAGCTGTATTACCCACATGTTGTAGGTTGCTTTCTTAAAGACCTTTAGAGGTATGCAATCCTGCTGAAAGATCAACAGGAAAAGGAAAACGTGAAAAGGGCTCAAATAAGCAGAAAAACTGAGGAAACTGGGGAGGAAAGACTAAAATAAGCAAATATAAACATAAAATAAATTTTTCAAACACTGGAAGAAAAGCAATAATAGGCGAAGACAGAATTAATTAGGAAACTGCATAAAATCTAATAAATTAAGTAAAATAATCACAATTACTGAGGAAACAGTAAAAACAAAATGCTAAAACAGGCAAAAATAGAAATCATTTTATATTTTCCTAAAAAAAATATTGGGTAAAATATACCGTTAGACAGAATTTCGTTGGAAATGGTAGGAATGTTCTGAAATAATCACAATTAGGCAGAAGTTCTTCGCAAACTCTAAGAAAAGTTCAATGTAGTCAAATATATGCAGCATTTATTCAAACTGTTGAAAAATTGACAAATATAAGCATAAATCTTCAGAAACAGACGGAAAATACTAAAATAGGCAAATAAAGTGTGAATTTCTTTAAAATTAGAAAACAAAGTAAGCAAAGATGGGATGAATCTCAATAAATGCTCCAAAACCTTAATACTTGACATTATAATTTTATCTGTAAACCACGACAAATAAAAATTGACATTGTTGACATATGTACCCAGGAAGCAAGACATTAATATCGCCAACGTGATGGAACAAACTTTTCCT
Organism: Metallyticus violacea; assembly: GCA_030762175.1. Classification (NCBI taxonomy): domain Eukaryota; kingdom Metazoa; phylum Arthropoda; class Insecta; order Mantodea; family Metallyticidae; genus Metallyticus; species Metallyticus violacea. The sequence goes on from CM060839.1 coordinate 866,955, forward strand.
CGCGGTCGTTTTGCGTATATGAAAATCTACATGTCATTAGGAATAGCTCGTTTTAGGTATATTTATCATAAACATATCCAAATTGACCAAAAGTCATACCTAATATACATTAAACTTACATTTACTGTAATTAAACCATAATTCCCCTTGCACACCAAACCTTTTTGCACCACACAATCAAACTAAATTTCAATTCACGATTTTAAAGTAAACAAACATCGAACGTTGAAACTTGCAACATACCTGTATGTATAAAAATATGAATGGAATATAAATTATGTAAAAACATTCTTGGACATAAGAAAACATTATAACTTAAAACAGTGCGTCTTCACATGACACAAATTAACATCAGGCGTGTCACTTATTCTTATTTACCTGTGAAGTGGAACAAAACAAGAAAACCTTTCACTCTGCAGTACCGTTCCATGTCTGTCTTAAATTTTGTTTAATTAATTCGGAGTTTACGTACAACTCTAATTATATATATATATATATATATATATATATATATATATATATGGTTTGCCACAGTAACATATTAAATGAAATTTTGCGTTTTCATCCTATTTTAGTATAATTTTACTCAAATATGCAAAAGATTACATTAGAAATTAGACGGTAACATCTTCACAATACATAAAGTAACGGAAAGGTTCTGCATAATTGAAATTAACATGATATACCTACGGAGAGCTAAAAATGATGCCAGGCCTAACAATACACGCTAAGACGCGCTGAAATTAAAATAAAAATATCTATTTGTGAAAAAATTAAAAAGAATAGGTTTCAATAATTAACTTGTCATAAGAATGTTTTCACTCTTACAGCTGCGGGAAATGGTTTGGACGTACCTAGGTGCTCGGGGGGAGATTATGAGGTGTGTCGGGTAGGATTGAGGTGTGACTCGAACCAGCGATGATTAAGTTGTGTTCTCTACTTTTACGTACTTGTACGTGATATTTTTGTTATCATTTTGGGGGGGGGGTAAAGGTCTGAAGTATGGCTTCCTCCAGCAGTAGAGTAAAGCCGTGGGCCCCATGTCGTTACGGCACGAAAAAGAACCTCAAGCCTGAAAGGAGAGTCCCGAGTAAAATTTGTCGGTCATTTAACCCGCTGAATTGGATGGGACGCTGATGAGCAGTGATGTTAAAGAGCGTTCCGTAATTAAACCAAACCAGCAACAAGTATTTAAAATAATATTTGAAATACTGTATAATTCTGTACAAAATTAGATATAAATTTAAAAAATCCTCTCTTTGCAAAGTTAAGAGTTTTTGGCTTCTAATATACGTTTTGGTTCATTAAATGTCAATCGTGAGTGAAAATATTTTTTGCAACATTCTAATATTCGTATTTGTTCATTATAAGTGAGGCGCAGAGTGAAAATATTCTTTTACACAACAAATTTTGCATAATTAAACATTATATACGGCACCTTTTTTCAAAGAGGTGTATTTTATTTATCAACATTTTGAGTTGGTATTAAATTAACAAACACTTACACAATTTACCATTTTGCTTTCAGCGCAAGCATTTTTATCAATTCATATTATTAGTTTTAATTTCAATGTTAATTATAATGGCAATTATTTTTATTCGTTTTTGTGTAATTTATATTTTTCTAATTATATTTATATAAGTAAAGAAATAAAAAGGCCATATAGTAATCCACTGAATTACCGTAATAGAAATACAAATTTCCTCTAATATTTCAATGTGTTCCCTGTTAGAATTACGAGGTTCGCCACGAGGTTGGTTTTCACCGCTGCGCATGCACTCGCCCACCGGCCCTAAGCCTGAGGTCCTTAAAGGAATGAAGGTGCTATAGCAATTCATTAGAAGGTGAAAGGAAAGAAACCCTTTAAGCCCCTAAGAAATTCCTTTCACAGGGTAAAACGATGTAATGCCATTAGCAGGTAAAGGAAGAAAACATTTTAGCTCCTTACAATTCTTTGTTCAGATAGGTGTATCCTCCGTGGCGACAGAGCAGATATAAATTTGTCTAAACACCAACGCCACGCGACTTTCTCAAACCTTTAAGCCCCTAAGAAATACCTGACCCAAGTGAACATTGAAATGTTATTAACAAGCAAAAGGAGAAAATCTTTAAGCCCCTTACAATTTAAAAAAAAAATCCTTGTCGACCGTCTGTGCCGCTAGAGTAGGTATAAACTTGTCTTGCCCGCGAGGTACACACCTGTGCCGCGCGACTTTCCCAACTCTTTTAGCCCCATAAGAAATACCTGACCCCAGGTGAACATTGAAATGTCAAAAACAGATAAGCAATTAAACTTATTAGCCCCTTACAAGTTAAAAGAAATCCCTTGTCGAACCTCCGTGGCGCCAGAGCAGGTATAAAATTTCCTTCGAGATACATACCTGCGCCGCGCGGCTATCCCAAATCTTTTAGTCCCTTAGAAATACCTGACCAAGCTGAATATGCAAATGCTATTGGTGGGTAAAAGGAGAAAATCGGTAAATGAAACGTGCCGCGCGAAATTATTTTTGTTTGCAAAATAACAGTAAGCAGTGCGTATCCCGCAGTGACCTAAAAAGTATTTTTTGTGCAACATAACTTATTTTTGCAAAGTTAAACAGTTTTTTTTTCCTTCTAATATTAATTTTATTTATTAAAAGCCGTTCACGGCCTGAAAATATTCCTTGACTGCTACATAACATTTTTTTTTGCTACATAACTTACTTTTTGTCAATATAACTTACATTTTTGCAGCATAGTTTACTTTTTAACATTTAACTTACTTATTGCAACATTGCTTACATTTTTGCAGCATAACTTTCTTTTTAATCGTTTTTGTTCATTAAAAGTCAACCGCGGGGCGAAAATACTTTTGATTGCAACATAAATTCTTTTTATAAAGTTAAACATTGTATATGACACATTTTCGTAATCACGTTTATTTTTATTTATTAACATGTTATTCGGTGGTATTCAGTAATTTGCATTAGTGTCCATTCAGCTTCTGTTTCTACATCACATAGATGTGCGAAGTACCTTAAATCCAACAGTAGCTCTACTTGTCCAAACAGGTTTGCGAACCGTGACCGAGAAGATGAGTCCTGATGACCTGCTACACCGTGGCGTCAACCCCCGTCAGGTTTTCGCCCCCTCCCCCCTCCTTGATCGAGATAGATCTGCATACTACATGCCGAATATGGGAATTGTAGTAAAGTTTATACAAAATGGTCGTCGTCTCTTAATGATGGGACCCAAAGAACGCCATCTACTAGCCGTAGAGGGGAACGCCATCTTTTCACGTCATTCACCTATAGATGCGGACGCTGTATGACTGGAGCTTACACCGGAAGCAAAAGGTATTGCACTCCTTATCGTCGCTGCAACCAGCACAACCTCCCCATTTTACCACTCACAATGACGGATCACCCTATTCAATGTGCGTCAGTACTGACAAAATAGAGGAATAGGCAATATTATCCATGACGTACTACGCAAGCTAGCTGAAGTGTCGCGCAATTCTGATTTTTTTACTGTGTCTGCGCTGTAGCAGAACGTGCCGTATATTGTGCAACGCGCCCGGACCCAGAACGCTTGTCCGACTGGAGAACGGGGAAGAAGTATTTCTACCCACACCATTCAACGCCTTTCTGCAGAGATAGTCAATTAGCTCAAATCATTTGCCTTTTACATCGTTTAGCAAGGAAAGGAGGTTCTCCGAAACGGGTACAGGAGGCACGTCGTAAAATTTACACCCACGTAAACACATGGTGTGCTAAACAGACCCTATGGGCATCGGCAACAAAACTACGTCACAACAAACGGGGAGTATCCAGCAAACTTAAAATATCCACCGAAATCTCCTTGCATGGCGAGGCAAACATTCACTCAAACTCGCTACCAACAACTACGACCTCGTGGAAGTAAAATGCTTGCCTTCACTATAGAATAGACGCTCGCTGTACCATCTACCTCGGTACCGCCAATTAGACGCCAGCCCTAGACTACAAGATCACTTTGGCGGGTTGCTTCTCCATCGAAGATTGCTTCTTTCTAGGAACAACTCAACAGCTCTTCACACATGTTACTCATTTTCATCACCACACCTTTCGGGAATCGCACCGAAAGCAGTAGCGACGAAGTCAGGGGCGACATATACTGCATGTTTTAAAACAATTTCTTTTAATAATTTTTGTTATATTTTTGCCCTTTGTGCTGAATAGCAAACGTTTAATTTTTCCCGGCATCATGTAATTAATGTGTACAAGTATAGTATAACCACTATAAATATGTGTATGAACAAACTCCCCACCATTTTGTATAATCAATTTCGTAAGTAATAACTCGTATTATAATTAAAACAATATCCCTTTTCCGGCTGATCTTTGTAGTAGGATTGCATACCACCGAAGCTCGGTAAAAAACCAACCTACGACATGTCGGTAATGCAAATATCAAGTACAGTAAAGCAGGTACATGTTCCAGCATTGCCTACCCTACCCCTTAAAGATCGGTAATGCAGCTACCTGCAATAAATATAGCCGGAAAAGGGATATACACTACTGACGGGATGCACACAACTCAAACCTAGTAATGTGATCCGTTATATGGCAACGAAAGAGTTGGTCATTTAAACAAAAAGTATATAACAGTCAAGTACGTTCTATAATACAGAAACATTCCAAAGAGAATGAAATACAAAAACACACCAATCAACTCCAAATTTCTGATTCATTCTTAGGTAACAATTAAAGCTTGCTGGAACTCATGATAAGTACTGCAATGAACACAAAGAAGACCTCACGTCATGGAGATACAAAAGTAGCTATTTGTAAAGATTTGAAGAAACTATGACCAATTTAATTTTCCTGTTAGCACCATTGGAAGTGGCGTGTTAGTAGTAACTATAGGGGATGTAGATATACAGTATCTATTATTATTATTATTATTATTATTATTATTATTATTATTGCAGATGCAGACAAAATGTGTATTACTCGAACTCGGAAAGAATGGGAACGGAAGAAAACGTTGGTAAATATGGGTCAGGCAGGCTTAGGGTAGTGTTTACAGTGTCATTAGTTATGGATCGTAAATGTAATAAAGTTATTCATAAGTATATTCGGCGTGTTATGTGAGAAAGAGAAAAAAGAAGGCCTGAACACTTCTGAAACAAACTCACTGAATGTGTCGTAAAGTGAGCAAAAATAGTTACATCGTACAGTTGGAAAATCGCCTGCAAATAAGATTATATTGGTCGATGTATATTCGAGGTTAAAAAAGAAACTCCATGAATGTGAAAGAGAAACCCTTAGAAAATCTATTGGATTGTAAAAACAAGAGTGTTTTGTTATGTGTTTCAAAGAGCGTCGAGCATTTTGGAGAAATGAAGAGGAAGAGAATAATCATGATACACATGGAATCACAACCTAAATAATATAAGATTCTGATTACTTCCCCCTCTTTAATTCTCCTATTGATTAGAAGAACTATTGAAAGAGAGGCAGGAACAGGATGTAGTCCCGAACAGCGCCTTATATGATTCGAAATCTAACACATGAGATTATCACCAAGAAATGAGTAAGACGCCAATTGATACGCAAAGGAGCACATTGTTCTTGACAATGCTCCGTATTACCATGCCGTCAATCAACAATACAAAGTTAGTAGAAAGTTGTGAGCCGTTGTCTAATAGATAAAACATGTCTCCCATCGATCCAAATAAAGAGCTTAGCTCATACAATACAAGCAATATATTATTTGACAAAGGCGGAAGTTCTGGCAAGATAAATCTACTCTATGACTGGGTTATTTTACTACCACATAACCCGGACTTAAGCCCCATGGAACTACTACCTAAAAACGTTCTCAAAAGATACCATAAGATCAATTACAACCTAATGTTCAGTTCAGAAGAACGTCATTGAGACACTGTATGGAAACGAGATATTCTTCTGTAAGAAAAAAATTGAAGGTACGAGCGTGGGTCCATAAGTTTCCGGCCTAATCATTTTCTAGATAGGATAAAGACGAAAACTATATTTCACTTTTCAATATAGTTACCCTTTATTGCAATACACTTCTCACATCTTTGAATTAACATTTCAACCCCCCCCCCGCAAATAGTCATAAGCCTTGTCTGCAAAATGGGCATAAACAGCATCCATCATTTCTTCGTCACACTTAAATCTCCTTCTTCGAAGGTCCTTCTGGAGTTTTGAGAAGAGGAAATACTCACTGGAAGCTAAATCTGGGCTGTAGGGTTGACGGCCAATCTCCTTGAAGTCACATTTTTTCACACTTTCTTTTGCAACAAGAGCTATGTGGACAAGCGCGTTGTCGTGAAGAAGGTGCACACCACCACTCAGCTTTCCTCGCCTTTTCTCTTTGATAGAAGCACGTATTCTGAGCAGTAGGCCAGCATACTCCCCATTTACTGTGGTGTTCCTCTCCTTGAAGTCAATGAAGAGTATTCCTTCACAGTACCAAAATATTGTGGCCATGACCTTCTTGGTTCACTGAGTGACTTTGGCCTTCGACCTTCGAGACGGTGCTTCGCCAAGTTTACGCCACTCCATTGATTGTCTTTTGGACAAGGAATCACAGTAGAGGACCATACTTCCATCTCCTGTAACAATGCTTTGCCGAACTCCTCTCTCGTTGCTACGTCAGAGCTTCAAAAATGCCTGACAGCTGATGACTCGTTGCTACTTTTGGCGAGGAAAGAAGTCTAGGCACTAACCTTATTCATGTTTAAATGTTCATGAATAATTCGAAGGAGTGTTTTAGGAAGGCCCATACTTCCTGCTAATTCTGTAATTTTGAGCCGCCGGTCTTCCATAATTTCTGCTTCCATAAGAGCGGTGTTTTCAGGAGTGATACCTCCAAGGGCCGACTTGCACGCTCTTCATCTTCAATGCTTTCTCGACCCATCTGAACAAATTTGGCCCATTCTTTATGGTAGAATATGAGGGGGATGCCTCCCCATATACATCATGCAATCGCTGTTTCATTTCATTTGGAGTAAATTCTTAGCTTAATAACTTAAGAACAGCTGGATACTCTATTTTGAATATGTCGCAATCTTCTAGATATAGGCTTCTTTAAGCAACTATATCTGACAAATGAACACATGGAGTGGCAGTTACGGCTGCAGTTATTTACTTAACAGATAGGTTTGACACAAGGTAAGGCATTTGTTAAGGTGATAATCCTTATCGGCGAGGCTGGAAACTTATGGACCTAGCGTCGCATAATTATTTATCCAGGGACTGGAGAACAGCGACGAATAATGAGAAAAAAGTTAGCTTTCTCGGAGAGATGGATACATCACTGGGCAACGGTTATAAGTTTTAAAATGAAGGTGACACGAGCACTTTCATCAGATTCTCCTTCATTTACAAGGTTTACATCTACAGAGTTTAGACGGGAAGAACAACAGTGATAGATGATGTGAAAACTTAACATTCATTCGCCGCAGATGTCGACGCTGAGGACCCCACAGAAGAACTAAAGGCATCTTCAATATTTGTACAACAGCAGGCCCCCGACGTTACCAATATGACCCGGAATCAAACAGACAAATGACGTCCCTTAGTGTCTGAAAGATGGTTGCCAGTTTCTTTTTGCAAACCACCATTGCACTGCAGCAACAAAATGCCACTCCTAACTGGTCTACCACAATTTATGGGTGGCGAGGAGTGAAAGAAATACAAGAATCGAGAGTATAACTGATGAATACCCACCGCACAGTTCAGATCTTGCTCTCTGTGACTTTTTCCTATTTCCAACCGGAAGAAGCTGTTTCCATATATGATTGGGCAACTTCGAAAAGAAATACGCAAAGTTCTTAGCTCTGTGCAGCACTGCAGCGCCGGTTCTTTCTGAAGACCCAAACAGCTGACTGACATTATATCTTAAAGTCTTCATTGTCAAATGTTTACATTTCCCTTGATGAATTTACAACGTTAGCAGTCTCAGTCTCCATTACTTCTCTGCTTAAGTTTAAGGATTGCGGACATGTATAAATTTTAACTAGTAAAGGAGAAACGTGCCTGACACTCAAGTGGTTTCGAACACGCAGACAAACTGGCAAGGAGGTGTATCAGTTTACAGCATGCCTGCTGACGGCAGTTACTAAGGCAACAGTTTGTCTGCGAAGTCGCATTGTCGTGTGTCATTAAGCCGAGCTAAAGGGTTGTTCCCATGGCAACTACACTGCTGTAAGGTCATGCTCGAGCAACATAAACATCACTTGAATAAAATACTTTTCGCTTGTGCGAGAAGAAGTTGGTAATTGACGATGTTTAAGGACACTCTTAGCCAATTAGCGACCTCATTATGCCATGACAAAACTCTCGAGATCTGCATTCATTTGTCAGTCGCTGAAGGAGAAGTCAAGAGCTCAACTTGAGTGCGTTAAATTAAACGTATTGATATTGCTATGGTAACCAAACAGTTGAAAATATTTTGAATTCTAAAAGATCGCCAGGCGGACTTTGTTAACCACGTCCAACGAAGAAATAACACCGTTGTCAATTATTATGGTTCGCGATAGGCGGTATATATTCTGACCAACTAGTTTTAACCACTGTAAATGATAAAATGTAGGAAGCTTTTTTAATTTAATTAAAACACTTGCTTGTTTAAAACGGATACATTAACAACCAGATTAAATTTAATTGTATTTAAGTAAGAAGCTAATAGAGGATGTGTAGCCCCACCAATCTTTTATACGTAAATATTCATTTCGTGGTTTTACATTTTTAAGTATTTCTGAGTGATGACATACAAATTTATTAGTAGCAGTGTTGGCATCTGTATCTTCTACACAGAACTGCTTTATGCAAGTACACTGAAAACTGAGAAATTGAATGCTAGCCGGCAAGCGTTGTTTTCAGACATGTTTAGCTCCAATCATTTTTAACTAGTATTGCTTTATTTTCTATTCTATTTATTAAAGCGACTGGTTTGCAATTTCGGTTTTCTACAGTGCCATTTCGGTGAATTACATAAAATGACGTACAAGCAAAGAATCTTGCGTAATTACTTCACTTTCGTATTATACATTTTCTGCAGTACATTTGATGTGTTGTAGTTTATATTGAAATACAGTACTTTTTACTTTATCAGTCTTTTATTGTGTAATCAATAGTCCAAAACAGTGAGTAGATATAATTGTGTAGATACTCAATATTATTTTCTTATTAAACGTTTTATGTGGAGGCAGGGTTATGACACGAGCCGCCACTGGCCTCTAACGGTTTACAATGAGGAACAATAAATTAAGGAGTATCTCGAGGCTCATTTAACAGAGAGAGTGTACTAATTTATAGTAATAGTATTACTGAAATAGAAGATAATAACGTTATTAATCATTTTATTCATTTCGTCAATTATGGCTCACAATATCTATTTACCTCAAATTCACATTACAACTATCTTGGTTTGTACAAATGTTATCAGAAAGTTTCCGATTGAAATAATATAGGTCATGCGGTAGCACATCTTGTAAATCAACGTAACACCCGTGCAACCTCAACAATGGGACACTTGTACTAGTAGTTCAGTGTCGCGCAATGATTTTAAAAGCAGCTTAAATCGAAACTTAACCCTTTACGTACAAGTCTTCAGTTAGTTGAGGCAGCGGGTGTTTTAAGGTGAAGAGGTGAAGACCTGTAAGGATTTAGTCGTCACTTCAAGTGCCTATTTAAGGGTCCTGTGGTGGCCTACAGCAAGATTGAAATACTTCAACGGTACTCTGAAATCAAACCAGACGATGAATTATGATCCGGAAAGAAAATGTCAGTTCATCAGTTTGGATCTTCTCCCACACCGCATCTGGAAAGTTTTGTAAAAGTAACCGAGACATCAGGCAGCACCATGACACACTAGAAAGTCGCCGTGCACTACTTTCAGTCTTGGTTCTGAAGATGTTGTGGTAGTTTAAATTATAATTAATATTTGCTAAAATGAACTAGCTCTCCCACCTCAAGACGGAAGTATCGAAATATCTCCTCTTGTTTCTAACGTTCCAATACAGGAAAGATTTAGCACTGGAGCCCATCAACAGATTTCAGACATCGTAACTGGTGACGACAGCCCATTCCCGTCTACGTCGCACAGCCGGAGGCAGCTTTCGGACATCACACAAACTAAACTGAGAACTGCATTCTGGAAATAACCGAAGATAGGATACAGACATTGTCAAAGGCATAATGTTTTCTTACAAAGAATACCTCCCATGTTATATCCCCCTCACTGAACAATTCTCTTTCCCACAATAACAAACTCCTAGAGCGAAGTTCGGAGACAAGCGTACGGGAACGTTTGTTAAAATCTCTGTTTAGAACATCTGCGAAACGTCATCCATTCTTTAGTTCTGAAATATGCTGCTAGAGAATTGGTTTACGTATAGAAGAAAAACAAATAAACCGGACGAGTCTGGAAGTCTCCACAGCAGTGCTCAAACACACAAAGGCACTTTGTTCCTTAAGATCTTCATCACAACTCTTGTCCAGTACTTTCCATGTGCATTTAGTAACCAGGTGTCGTTACTGCCTCGCATGGGCCATAAGTGGACCATCAGAAAGCGCGCACCAACAATAGTAATGTCGACGTTGTCAGATTTATTAGGACGCTTCACGACGTAAATCAATGGCTGTTGCACATTACGCGATTCCGGAGGATTTCATGACCTGTAGGCAACTGTCACATCATCATCGTGTATGTGCGGGCTTATGGAGAATGTGGCAGCTTTGAACAACTGGCAGCGTGTGCGTTTGCAATAGAATTTAGCTCATCAATTAAAAATATCGATACATATCAAACTACCAGACCTTTGTGCAACAGATATATATAGTGTATATATACATTACATGTAGACTGTAGATAACGCAAAACGTGAAAATAAGTCGTAGGTAACACAGAACATGGATACAAACTGTACGTAAGAACGCGAACAAAAACAGTAGATAATACAGAACATGAACACAAACTGTACGTAACAAAGAACGCCAACACAAACTGTACGTAACAAAGAATGCGAACACAAACTGTAGCTAACAAAGAACATGAACACAAACTGTAGCTAACAAAGAACATGAACAAAAAAATGTAGGTAACAAAGAGCATGAACAAAAAACTGTAGGTAACAAAGAACATGAACACAAACTGTAGGTAACAAAGAACATGAACACAAACTGTAGGTAACAAAGAACATGAACACAAACTGTAGGTAGCAAAGAACAAGAACACAAACTGTAGGTTATAAAGAACATGAACACAAACTTTAGGTAACAAATAACGTGGAAATAAACCGCAGGAAGTGCTGAACGTAAACACAAACTGAAGGTAACGGTGAACGGTGACACAAACTGTAAACTGTTCGCAGATGTTTCTTTTTAAATTATAACGACCTAACACAGTTTTTGGTGAATTCTCTCCTCATTATAAACCTCTGTAAACTTGCACTCAGTGCTGCCAACTTGCTCATAATGACAGCCACTTCACATTTTATCTCAGTGAAAGGAGAGTTAATTTGTGTATTACTCTCAACAATCCAAAGCAGTAATTACTTCAACAGAGCACCGCACATTGCGTACCTCCTCCAAATTTTGGGCAAATGTTGCACTAAAGCTCGCTCTGCATATAAAAACTATTTCGTTCACAACTTTAGACAAAGGCGTAAAGTGCACTTTCTATTTGCCACTATATACAGCTCTTCCAGTAAAACAATAATTATTTTATAAAACATTATCATTCTAATAAACTTTTGATTGCCTTTCGTGTAAAATCGAACATACCAGATGCGTCAGCTGAATACACTTTCCACATCCGTGCAACAACAACAACAACAACAGTAGGTTTCCAAGCAAGTCAGAGAAATTAAACAACAGAGCTGGAAACATAACAAGAATAAAGAGTGAATGAAAAAGCAACTGAACAAGGAAGAGGACAGATCAACCAAACAGAACAAGAAGGCCACTTGCACAGAATCTGCCGGACGTGAAAAATTACGGCCTCCGAAGTCCAACGATGTTCAGAACGAAATATTGGTTCTACGACAAACTCTCAAGAGATGGAGTTGTCTTTGAGTTGCTGTTGCTATGGCGATCTACATTTGAGCTCTATTATTTGTTTTAAATGCATATGTAAACACGGGCTTGCAAATTAGAAATGCATTATGTTTCGTTTCCTCTGTATACAAGTTCGAATGCAAATATTCTAAAAGTGTTTTATTTATTTATTTATTTATTTGTTTTTTAATTTTTATTTGTTTATATATGTATATTATTATTATTATTATTATTATTATTATTATTATTATTATTAATTTTTTTACATATTCTGACCCGAATTGCTCAGAAGTGCCATTGTAAAACTGATGAATGTCGCATCCAAAACTACTTGTGGAAATGTTTTAATTAAAAGAATTGACAATCACCGACCATAGCCAGACTATGTCAAATATAAAGTCAAGGTCACAGTGTCATAGCGGACGTTTCATTTTTTACATTTTACTTCAGTTAGTACGCAGCTGTTGTGGTATACGAAATAATGAAATGGGGCAACACAAAAGACCAAGATACATTAGACATGGCTTGAAAAGGGTAGCTGACAACGTCAAGGGGATGTTTCGTCTGCAGTCATCCTAATGGAAATGTGCGCTCACGCTCTCTGAGATTTCTATAGGGCCCTCCAATTTGTGCGGCGAGAGACCTGGGTTTAATAATGTGCGAATTTAACATAAGACAATATAATTAGTATAGTTAGGAGGTTTCGTTCAGTCCCCACCAAGATTTACATAGAACACTATAATTCGTGCATTTAGAGGTTCGTGGTCAGACCCCGCTAAGACCGACACAGAACATTATAATTTGTGTAGTTAGAGGTTCGTGTTCGGATCGCGCTAAGACGACAAGAACACTATAATTTGTGTAGTTAGAGGTTCGTGTTCGGATCGCGCTAAGACGACAAGAACACTATAATTTGTGTAGTTAGAGGTTGTGTTCGGACCCCGCTAAGACCGACACAGAGCACTATAATTTGTGTAGTTAGAGGTTCGTGTTGGGACCCCGCTAAGACCGACACAGAGCACTATAATTTGTGTAGTTAGAGGTTCGTGTTCGGACCCCGCTAAGACCGACATAGGACATTACAATTTGTGTAGTTAGAGGTTTGGTTCAGTCCTCGCTAAGGCCGAAACAAACATATAATTTGTATAGTTAGAGGCTGGCGTTCGGCCCCGCTAAGACTGACATAGGACACTATAAATTTCATTGCCATGCTGATATAGAGTGTTTTGTAAATATTCATTTTGTATTTTCGTTCATATATATATATATAGTACCATTAATTTGGGGTAGTTAGTTTTTGGGTTCAGTTCCCATGGAAGATATACGAGGGTAAGTACGTACATTAACTTCCGGCCTCGCCAATAAGAATTATCGCCTTCGAAATCTATATCTGATATCATACCTTAGCTGTTAAGTTAATACTTGCTGTTGTAACTTACGCTGCGATGTGTTCAGTTGTTCATATACATTTGCATAAAGAAGGCTATGGGTAGAAGATTGAGACATGTTCAAAATAGATTTTCGAACTGTTATAAGTTCGTCGCAAAATAGACTCAGTCCAAATGAAATTAAACAGCGATTGCGGGTGTATATGGGGAAGCATCCCCCTCATATTCTACAGCAAAATAATGGACCAAACTTTTCGAATGGGTTCAGAAAGCATTGAAGACGAAGAGCGTGCAGGTCGGTACTTGGAGGTGCTCACTTCTGAAAACACCGCTCTAGTGGAAGTAGAAATTATGGCAGACCGGCGACTCAAAGTTGCAAAAAAAGGAGCAAAGATGGGCCTTTCTAAAACATTAGTCCTTCCAATTATTCGTGAACATTTAAACATGAATAAGGTTAGTGTAAGCTGGGTGCCTAGACTTCTTTCCTCAGTCCAAAAGTAGCAATGAGTCGTCCAACTGTTGTCAGGCATTTTTGGAGCTCTGCCGTGGCAACGAAAGAGTAATTCAGCAAATCATTCTTACAGGAGATGGAACCATGGTCCTCTACTGTGATCCCTTGTCCAAAAGAGAATCAATGGAGTGGCGTAATCCTGGCGAAGCACCGCCTTTAGAGCCCAAGGTCATTTTGTCGACCAAGAAAATCATGGCCACAATCTTTTCGAACTGTGAAGGAATACTCTTCATTGACTTCAAGGAGAGGAAGACCCTAGTAAATGGGGAGTACTATGCTGGCCTACTGCACAGACTATGTGCTTTTATCAAAGAGAAAAGGCGAGGAAAGTTGAGTGGTGGTGTGCGGCTTCTTCACGACAACGCGCCTGCGCACACAGCTCTTGTTGCAAAGGAAAGTGTGAAGAAATGTGGCTTTATGGAGATTGGCCGTCAATCCTACAGCCCAGATCTAGCTTCCAGTGAGTATTTCCTCTTCTCATAACTCCAGAAGGACCTTCGAGAAAGGAAATTTGAGTGTGACAATAAGTGATGGATACTGTTTATGCCCATTTTCCCGACAAGACTTCTTATTATATATATAATAGGGGAGGATTGAAATGTTAATTCAAATATGTGAGAAGGGTGCTGCAATAAAGGGTACTGTATTGAAAAGTGAAATATAGTTCTTATTTTTATAATAACTAGAAAATTTATGGATGCACTGTTCACTTTTTGTGAGTAGCGGGTTTGGATCTCTAGGAAAGAAACTTAATTTTGTTGTTGTGTATGTTCCGGGTTTAGAGAGCCTCTTACAATAGAAACCTTCTTTGAGTCCAATAATATCCATTACTGCCCGGGTGGTCGAGGTCTACGGCGCGGACTCGTGAGCGGGAAGTCTGAGGTTGCATTCCCACAGGACCGTCTTCTCTCATTACACGTTTTTTCCTCAGTCCTTATAAATCGCAAATCCAGACAGGTGCCCTAAACTTAGCCTTGGAATGCTCCTTCTTTTAAAAAAAAATGTAAAATACCCTCTCCCAAATAATCATTTCATATCATGTACCATCAGTGTCCACCGACTGTTGTGCCTCAGTAGCAAAAACGGGGATTAAACACTTAAAAAAATTGCTGATGTACTTTTCCAACCTCTGTGACATGAAGCAGGCTATATAGTTTTACACAGTCACCCCTGTTATGTAGCAGGCAATATTCCAGAGTATATAAAAATTCCCAAGCGTTTTCCTGTACTATGTTAAAGGAGACGCCATTTGCGTTGATTATTTCGTCTGGTGTCTGAAGGTACGAGAAAACGGAAGAGAAAACAAAAGAAATAAGCGTTAAAATGTTACCTTGGCAGGTAAGGCGGATGACAAAGGGGCGTTATGATTGAGGAAACAAATGACTGCACATTAAGCCACAATGTAAATTCAAAACTTTCCTAGATACTGTCACGCCCATGCAACATTTTAGCCTACCTTGCGATTCATTGGTAACTTCACCACCAACAGTTTACCTTTATGACGTCAACAATTATGTGATTGGTATTGTTGTTCATAATTATACATCCAGTTGTGAAATTTCGTGCCACGAGGCTAATGATAGCAACACTGAACTCTGTGTTCACGCAAACCCCAATTTAACTTCTTCGTTCTATAGCTCTTTTTGGTGAGTGTTCACGAATAGCTGCCGAACTTTTAATTGAAAAGTTGGACGTCCGCCTGCAGTCAAGGAACAAACAATAATTTGGTTTATTTTAATGCCCCTATCACTGAGCAAACGAAAGGGATGATTTTACTCCAACGCCATGTAAATGATAAACGGCGTGTATAGCTCGTTAAGTGTCGTTATTTTTGTCATGACCCGGTTCATGATAAAAGAGCGAGATGATTGGGCTCTAAAAGGAGACTATGTGCGGGGAGATGTGAAGTATTTCGCATAGCACACCTGTACTTGCCTTATCTTCACAGAGCCACCTATGTTCAATTTGATTTCAGTCAAAAGTCACAACTAAACAGCTTTATTTGTTTTTGTTTTTGTTTTTTAATGCCAGACTCTACTAAATTGAACTGTTGAATATTTTTATATCTTTGAAAGTTGGCGTATCTATTTTGATGTTTTCTAACTACAAGAACTGTGTTTATACCGTTGGTACACTAGGGGCATCGAACTAAGAACCACTGCATCAATAGAAATCAATACCTACCTTCAAAAGCAGCTGAATCCAACGTCCGTTTCTTTAACTTCCCGTAAGCAAGTGCTCCATGATAACATAACACAAAGTGACATGTGATACCGAACTTAATTCCACCACGCTTAAGAACAGAGCAGGCCGGTACGACACCACACAGAGACTGAGCCCACTGCATATAACGGCGTTCCTACGCATGCACGCCGCGTCCGTGGGGTCCCGACGTATTGGAGTCACAAGACTTAAGCACAATTGGCCTACGTACATTAGTCGGTCCGCTTTAAGTGCTTGTCACCTTATCACACAAACAGAAACCTTTCCGCGATCGGAAACCGATACACGTCTCTAGCGCCCAGGCTCTAGTGAAGGCGGGATTACAGTTAAAAGTTCTCCCTGCAGTCTGCTCAAAGGGGAAAGCATGTTGTTATGGGGAACAATACGCAACTGACAACATGGTTTACGTTTGTTGTTCAAATCGCATGGTGACAGTTTCCAGATAACGCTGGAGAGTGCAGATTAACAATCACCTGCCGAATCATCACTCCAAGTGCGGAACATTTACAAAATGCACTTGCCTGCACATTATTTACGGCACGATAAAGAATCTCAAGCCTGAAAGAAGAGCAAAATTTATCGTCCGTTTCACGCCATGAATTGAATGGGACGCTGATGATCTGAGATGTTAAAGCGTGTCCGTAAATAAAACAAACAAACTGAACATTTCCCTAAGAGAACTGAAAGATATCACGATAGCACCAAATTAATATTTGGGAACAATTACATGTCATCTGAGCTCTCTTAAATATGATATTGATTTAATGAGTTCTGAATACGCAACGATTAGTGGGCGCAATTGTTTTTTTCTTCCAAGGAAATTCGATATAGGCCAATGAAATAAAATAGGAATAAAAGTAACTGAAAATCAGTGAAATCAAATTATTAGGAGTGGGGTTTACCCGAAAACTAACATTTAAAAATTGCCCCAGGGCACCAATATATGTTTTTAGCTATTAAACTCCCTATATACCATTTAAATAAACTAATAAAAACAGTTCCTGAAAATAGGAGAAAAAGGCCCATTAGTACTGGGGGTTTACCTTAAATCCAAAATTTAAAAATGACTCTAGAGCACCAATATTTATTTCTTCACAACAAAAGTATTATATATACTTTAAATAAGGTAAGAATAATAGTTTCTGAAAATTAGGGGAATCGGACCATTAGGAATAGGGGTATACTTGAAAACTAAAATTTAAAAAGTGATCATGCGTTTAATTTTCTCACTATTGTTTTAAAATAAAATGACAAATTAACTCCGCATATAAACTGTATGTATAACCATGCATATGTTTTATATTTAACAAAAACATCGTCGTGAAACATTAATCTAATATGTGTGTAAGAATTATATTCGTATGTAAGAGCGCTCTGTAATAACCTTCAGAAAATGCTTACGTTACATGTTAATAACATTTAAATTAAATTTCAAAGCCACTGAAAATCTATGAAACTTTCGATTGTTTATTGTTGATTATGTATATTTGCTTAGCACATTGTAGCTGTATTTAAATATGTTTTATTAAAACATAAACATCTCAAAAACACAATATAACTCGAAAACTTTTGTTATTTTTCTCAATTTTAGTGACGTAAAGATGATATCAAGGGCTCAGTTCATAAACAGGGTTATATTTAAAAATGTTTAAAAATACGTACACAGTAGTTTTGCCTATTAGTGGTAATATATTTCATTTAATTAATAGTATGCCATTAATTGTTGTGGTGTAATCTCAACAACTACAATAATAATAATAATGATCATCATAATTATTCTAAAATGTGGTTCTCTTTTGTAATGCTTATAGATAGCAAGAATTATTAGGTTTCCAAAATACCACACAGCAATGCTATAAATTATTTCATTTCATAAATTAATAAGGCCTAATTTGGATTTTATTCATTTTTAAAATTATTCAACTTGGCGAGGAATTAGCTTTGGTTACGCAACTCCTGCGTGGTGGATATTTTTTTTTTTTTTGTCTTTCTTTTCTATGCAAGAATATCTACAAAGAGTAAATTAACATTATTTGCTTTACGTTTGTCATTTCATATTAATGTAAGGTTATTCGCATTTATTTGTTATTTGCAATAAACCAATTGTAATAGTAATTTGTGATTAAAATTAAATTCACATGATTAGGATTATTTTTTAATAAATATCATTATTTCTCTGTTCTGAGTCAGAGAGGAAAACGTATACTTTCATGGGTCACTATTTGAACCCCTGACTTTCACTCAGCGCGCGCACAGTGCAACACGCCGAGAGGCCCGTAGCAGCCGATTAGGTCGAAATCGATATGACGCAGGGGACATTGTATAGCTTCCCAATCGGTTACTGCATATCCCATTCTGATAGTAGAATAACTCTCAGTATCCCCAATTCTTGTTTGTATTTTCCTTCCCAATTACTTCGAAAGGTTTTCTTATTTTACGGAACCAATTCGTTCTCCCAACAGCTTATTAGCGCTTAGCGTCTTCCGGCGTCCACGCGAGTGCAGACATTATCGTGACGTCACTTTATGGTAGCTGTCCTCTATCTGCTTCCCCATGGTGATAGTGCGTCAAATTGATAAATCTAGATATCGCGGGCAAGACAAACTCATGTTACAACTGTGGAAACATGTACGTATATTTTAAACCAAACATATGGAGATATGATTCCGAGAGGCTGTTTATACTGAGCGAATGTTTAATGATTAAGATAAATTTGGAAGCAGTCAAGGGAGGTCTGGGTTCCATTTTCACCAGGACCGTCCTCCCTGACGGTTTTCCTCGGTCCTAAGCAATTACCCGAGAGGGATAGAGCGATCTTTCTTTAAGAAAAAGATCTTTCCCAATGTATCACTTCATCTTACGTACGACAGTTAAGCAATAACATGTGTGTGTGTGTGTGTGTGTGTGTGTGTGTGTGTGTGTGTGTGTAAGGATAAAACACTGAGAAAACTACTGCGAGTTCGAAATATAGCAATTTCAAGTGTGACTTTTTCTCAGTGTTTTATCCTTATCTACTTTTATTATTACTTTTAATTTGTTACATTGTTAAAAGTGTTTAGTATATGTGTATTTTTATTTTTCATTTATATTGTATATATATTCACTCCTTTCATACAATAAAGATATGGCGGTGAAACAATTTTTCATGAGAAAAAGAGATCTAAAGTGATTGGTGTAAAAAATTGGAAGCGCGTATGAACATACGTCTTACTACAGGACACCAGCAAAGAACGAATGTTTGCCAGTAGGCTAAATAAAATGGAGTCGCTGTACGCTTCCGTCTGTAGAAATCTTATGTCATGTTACAGCGATTATGTTCTACCACATTTAACTGCACTTTGGTAGATCAAAGAGTTTCAACAACAAATCAGGGTGACCCAGGTGTTTCAACCACTGCAGTGAACAGCTTCATGATTAACACAGCTGCAGTCATTGTCGGAAAGATCGACGAACAATAGTTGATAGAATTGCATATCAGTTACACATTTCCCACATTAATGCCTTCACTATTCGCGATTACTGACGTCTGCCGAAGCAAACAGGAGAGCTCAGTCTGGAAATCACCTGGTTTTCCGACAAGTCGGCAGGAAAGGTTATAGTGATTTTGTTCATGGAATGGTTTATCAACATCAAATCCCACAATGGGGAGCGTTACAAGACTGTTTTGAGCGTCTTGGCCGAAAACGCCCTGAAATGCATCAATCTGGTTGGCGCCTTAACTATGACAATGCACTATCGCAACATTTGACCAGAAGAAGAAGAAAAAAAAAACAAAAAAAATCAATATGTGCTCAATCGTCCATACAGTCCGGATCTAGTTCCGAGTGAGTTTTTCCTCTCAAAAACGAGCTGGGGTCCAGAGTTTTAGTTCATTAACGGCTGTCGTGAAGAAGACGGAGGCGGTTTTGAAGACGATGTTATAAAACTGTTTGCAGCAAATCTTCCAGGACAGGAAGAGACGTTGGGCAAACCGCATGCTTCAATGAAATGAAATGAAACGAATTAATGGTAGTGCAAACTAGCAAGTCCTTTCCGCCTTATCTGGCATTCACCTTCTCACAACCTGCTTTGACCAGGATTCTAACCCAGGACCTCCGGATATAGTTGGAAACTTTACCACTATACCGCAGATTGGTAAAAAATTAACTTGTTTGTGGTATAAATAGGTGTTTTCCAATTCAAATTGGCCATTTATATAAATTACAATGTTTTTTCCACTACAGTGCATAAAGTTGCAATTCGCCCACTTATTAGTTACACTTCGCACTGCTAGAAAATTGCCAATATACAAAATTTCAAACAGTAAGAAGTTTATGATTCACCTCGTTCTTGCTTGACCCGAATCAATTTTAACTTTCATATTTACTGGTATCAATGAATCGGAGCCGTTTCTGAAAATAATTAGTTAAAATTTTATTTAAATCTATGTGAACTGTACAGATATAAAAAGTCGGTTTCGCACAAAAAGCCACTTAACACAGAGGGCGCAAAAATGTATACACACTTCAATAAAAAAATAAACTGTGTAAACATAAGTGAATTCGCACAAACAGAAAATGATGAGCACTAAAAATCTTAGACTTTTACAGTTACAATAGTTGTTCAAAATGCCCACTATCGGCGTCGATACACTTCTGTATACGTCGAACTACTGATTGAGTAACTTTTGCGAAAGTGTCCTCAGCGATTACAGCAAATGCTGTTTCAATTTCTTTCCGATGTGCTGCCAGTGTAGCTGGTTTTCTACGGAATACGGTACCATGAATCTCAAATTTGTCTCGAATGCGTGCAATTGTTACTCGCGTTGACCGTTCTGTGCTGTACACACGTCTCCATTGCCGTTGAACTTCAACATTCTCGGTTTTCAAATATCACTTAAAAATTGCTTTTCGCTGTTCAAACGATAATCATATCTCCATGTTGTTTTAGCAACGCTAGCATAACGTAATGTGAGGCACATCTGTTTACAGAACATCATACTACACATTACTGTTGTTTTTCGGTTCAGCTTTGAATAGATATCTACTGTGCAAGTATGCATACATTTTTGGTATTTGTACAGCTTTCCAGTTTAGGTGAGTAATTCTTGTCATATAGACAAAGTTCCCTCCGTAACTACTAGCCATCTCATGTTTTAGCTTACAAACTCAGCCCGTATGTTCTTTATTCCTAGTGCCGATTTAATTTCCAATTCCTTATACGTTATTCATGTGCTCCACTTCACCGCGTCAGTGCTACCAACCTCAACCGTTTCGCACAAAGCACGATCCTTCTTGGGCGTAATGCTTTACAAAAAATTTAAAAGATGATAATACGCGAGGGGTGCAACAACCGAAACTGCGAACCTCGACGAATTTTGGTTTAGGTGGCGAATATATCACAGATCGATACCGGCGACGCCTCAGAAAAATTAAATTTGATAATTTCCAGTGCCAGCTGAACTACATCACAATACGATACTTGCATCTAAACCAGTGACGGCTCAACTCATCACAATACGATACTTGCATCTAAACCAGTGACGGCTCAACATCAAAATATGATACTTGTATCTAAACCAGTGACGGCTCAACTCATTACAACATGATACTTGCATCTAAACCAGTGACGGCTCAAACTCATTACAATATGATACTTGCATCTAAACCAGTGACGGCTCAACTCATCACAACACGGTACTTGCATCTAAAGCAGTGACGACTCAACTCATCACAACACGGTACTTGCATCTAAAGCAGTGACGGCTCAACTCATTACAATATGATACTTGCATCTAAACCAGTGACGGCTCAACTCATTACAACATGATACTTGTATCTAAACCAGTGACGGCTCAACTACAATACAATATGATACTGCATCTAAACAAGTGACGGCTCAACTCATCACAATATCATACTGCATCTAAACCAGTGACGGCTCAACTCATCACAATATGATACTTGCACATAAACCAGTGACGCCTCAACTCATCACAATACGATACTTGCATCTAAACCAGTGACGGCTCAACTCATCACAATACGATACTTGCATCTAAACCAGTGACGGCTCAACTCATCACAATACGATACTTGCATCTAAACCAGTGACGGCCCAACTCATCACAACATGATACTTGTATTTAAACCAGTGACTGCCCAACTCATCACAACATGATACTTGTATTTAAACCAGTGACGGCTCAAACTCATAACAACACGATACTTGCATCTAAACCAGTGACGGCTCAACTCATAACAACACGGTACTTGCATCTAAAGCAAGGACGGCTCAACTCTTCACAATACGATACTTGCATCTAAACCAGTGACGGATCAACTCATCACAATACGATACTTGTATCTAAACCAGAGACGGCTCAACTCATCACAACACGGTACTTGCATCTAAAGCAGTGACGGCTCAACTCATCACAACACGGTACTTGCATCTAAAGCAGTGACGGCTCAACTCATCACAACACGGTACTTGCATCTAAAGCAGTGACGGCTCAACTCATTACAATATGATACTTGCATCTAAACCAGTGACGGCTCAACTCATTACAACATGATACTTGTATCTAACCCAGTGACGGCTCAACTACAATACAATATGATACTGCATCTAAACAAGTGACGGCTCAACTCATCACAATATCATACTGCATCTAAACCAGTGACGGCTCAACTCATCACAATACGATACTTGCATCTAAACCAGTGACGGCTCAACTCATCACAATATGATACTTGCACATAAACCAGTGACGCCTCAACTCATCACAATACGATACTTGCATCTAAACCAGTGACGGCTCAACTCATCACAATATGATACTTGCATCCAATCCAGTGACGGCTCAACTCATCACAATACGATACTTGCATCTAAACCAGTGACGGCTCAACTCATCACAATATGATACTTGCATCCAATCCAGTGACGGCTCAAACTCATTACAACACGATACTTGCATCTAATCCAGTGATGGCTCAACCCATCACAAAACGATACTTGTATCTAAACCAGTGACGGCCGAACTACATCACAATACGATACCTGTATCTCAACCAAGGACGGCTGAATTACATCACGGTACGATACTTTTAGAAATATTTTCTGTAAAAGTGGATTTGACAATTTCCCCTATAGTTGTAAACTGGCGGTTACGGCCAACTCAAAGGTGCTTAACTGGAAAATGTCTGTCTCTATATGGCATTGTAACACAGAACACGTTGGAGGCACCGCATTGCGTCACATTTCTATCCCGGACACGCCGAAACAATTGCAGTGCTGGCAATCTTCACACGCTAAACGTCCTCTGGGAACTGAGACCAGCAAAACACGTGCTCTGTGATGCAGAAACTCACACATTGCACTTTTGTTCTTCCTTTCAAAATTTAAATACTTTAAAATCACACTATAAAACATATTTTACAATAACGCATTTTTGTTTCGCTATTTTATGAGAGAAATGTTAACGGAGCACTTCTTGTGATCATAAAAGGTTATTATTTTCTGTTTCGTTCATTAAAGAGCACCAGTTCGATTCTTGAGCACGGTAACTTCCAACTTACTCACGTCAGCAACATGAAACGACCTTTTTATGGAAAAGAAAGAATCGCAGCAAGACAGAAATAGTAGTGTGTTTCGGAGAGAGCATCACAACAGTCTTGTTTAAATCCCCCCTCCTCAGCAGTTTCATTTAGGAAACAAATAAGCAAAATGTGTTTTATAAGTGCCAACCTTCCCAGTCCCTCGTCCCTCCTATATGTGGAAGAGTTTAGTAATATCCCCGCAAGTAAGCAGCGCCAACGCAATCAGTATTTAAGTTTGTCATACTGCATCATAGTAATAAGTCTCAACATCAGCCAACGTTAAAAAACATAAAACACTAAGACAGAAACTGCCAGGATATGCCACGCGGAATTTTAAACGCTACACAGAGTCATGAATACAAACGGCCCTGGGGCAATGCAGGGCACGTAACGGACCATCTGCCATTCATTAAATATGAATTGTTGCTTTTGGGGGTGCACAGTTCAGCCCCAGTCACTGAGAAATGAAACCGGTAAATTTCTTAAGCAGTAAGTATGAACGATATATTGCAGACGAAGTTCGCATCGAATTCCCATAATGGGCAGCTACGACATAATACGCGGTTTAAATAATTCGGACACAATATCACAACAAAAAGTAAACATATCATGACGCAATTTTCTATTCATTTTACCACTACAAATTTAAATTCTTTGTGTTCACATTTTGAACTTTCCATTATGACGTTATGTGTTTTCAATCTTTCTTTATAAAATTACCAGACGAAGTGATACTGCGTCCGCTCTTATTGGGTGGGCAGTGCTCGAACCTACAGAGTTTACCGGTTTATATTTACGGGAACCCAAATGTCAGGAATTGCTCGTTATCACTTACTTGAATGTTTATAACTTTGAGTAAGTTACCTACTATTTCTGTGTCCAGAAGAACCCCCTTGTGAGCTTGGGCTCTTGCAGCACGCTACATCCAAACCCATACTAATTAGCCGCCACTGCAACATAAATCTCGAGTTGCCTTGGAAACGGCACAACTTCGTCGCTATATGTCCGGAGGGACACAGCACTTACCTTTAAAGTTTTCTACGCTGATTACAAAGTGCAGGGACTCGAACCAGCGAGACAGCATTTAAAACTTTCACAACTGCGCTGCCGTTGACACGTGGAAATTACCACGTCCGTCCTGGATATCGCACTAAAGCACATTAATTTGGCCTTTGGAGGCCTAACAAACGTGCAATGTTTAATTTAGGCATTGACAATCAAAATGTTGCATATCCTAAAAGTGAAATATTCTCTAGAGTTATTAAACCAAACAAAAACGTCCATTATACGACCTAATAGAATAAACTCTTTAATTATGAGAGCAGAGTCGAAACAAAGCCAAACAGTCGCTTTTCAAAAGAGTCGTTGAAAGCAATTAAAAAAATGTAACATATAGAAATGATGAAGTTGTTATAGAAACATTTTATATTACAAATTAGTATTTACATGGTAACCGGAACAAAGTTGCCCCATGGTTGCTAAGTAACGTCCCGACAACACGTACCCACGGATTTTCCCTCCTGCATTTAATACAAAAACTACCGGTTGGCGGCTACAGGTGATTGGCAGCTCTGTACCTTGCCTAGTGGGGTAGGCTAACTGCCCTGCAGTCATTAGATATGAAATAAGGGAATAATATTGGCCTGCTGGGTGGTGGTTAATTGCCCTGGACTCATTTTACACGGAGTACTGATGAAAGCGGGTCTGCTTGGACCAATGTAGATTTTTTTTAATTTCACTCTGCATCGAAGCTGGGAGGAGTACCCTGTTCATGTTCATGCAGTTTCTTCGTAATAAACCGGCCATGTTCTACCGGAAAAGAAAGCGTTACATAAAGTGTCAGAAAGAGCCCAAGGTCTAATGTGAAACAAAAATTAGTAGTCTCTTGTGATTCGAACCGAAGAAATGAACCCATCCGCGGTCTTTAAACAAACACAATGAACTGTAATATTATTAATTCACACGCACGCACACATAATCAGATTCGGTAAACAACATAAATCAGCGGACGGACCGACGGACGTATCAAATGGACTTCTAATTAATAATTTTGACAGCCTCGGCCGTCCCATTTAACAGTGCAATTCATGTGTAAAACCCACACTGTTGGTTATCTGTAAAATATGCTAAAATCATCTCCAATTCATGTCCACCCTTTAAAACGTGTGCATGGTGGCGTGCTAATGGCCTATAACGAATTACAACATGCCTTCTGGTGCAGTGTTTTCTTTACCAATCCTCATTATGACCCATTTGTCCTCCATTTTTATTGCATTTTCCACAAAAAAGTTCCGTTAGAAAAATTTGCAAACCAATCTGACAGTACCCAAATTATTGAGACCACGTTTAACAACACTTAAGATATATTAATAACAAATCCATTTAAAGAATCACAGGGTAAAATAAGTTGTATATAGAAAAAAACAAGGTGACGTGACCTGCCATGTTGTTCAAAATTTCAGTTATGTGAAAACAATTTCTTGTGTGCCAAAAATCTACGTTTAAAAAATATGTATGAACTTGTTGGTAACAGACTAGTTTTCAGAGTAGGGAATGTTTGCTCATTTTTCTTCTTAAAAAGATATTCTATGCAGCGTATTTCACCATGAAGACCTGCTAAATAAACTTCAAGATCTCCCTGTCTCTCATTTACATGTATAAAGAATGTGCAGAAAACCATTTCATTATTTCATGATCTTGACCTTGCGTTCAAGAAGCCAAAACAAGACACTTCGCACAAATCAACACTTTGGTAGAGAAGCCAGAGATTTGGCAATACAGGAGCACAACCCCATCTGTCGACTCCTTACATGACTACATCTGTCTCATTTATAAGAGACATTCAGTCTAACAAAACACACTTTAGTCACCAATGTTTTATTTGGAACGAAAGAATATCTGCAAGAGGTGCTAATGAAATAGCAGAAACAGTATTGTGGTAGACAAAGGCACAACATCACAAGTTTTGGTGATTGGACATATCCATGTGGAATGCAATTCCGATCATGCTGTCATCGAAAAAAGAGGAAGAAAATGAAAATTAACCACCCTATTCACATGTACGGTCCATTCCTGATGAAGAAAACGGCCACCGAAGGTAACAACTTCTTTTGGATCATCAGAACTCACTGGCTTAAGAGTCCCAAGTATTTTTGGGAACAAAGTGCTGAAAAGAAGAAAGAAACCTTGAACCTGTTACCAATGATCGACACGAATGTTTATGAGTAGACCCTGACATGGAGGCACTAATGCTAACATCTTGTTTTTGAAAGTAAATGTTTGTTAATCTGTTTTACGTGCAATTTTTCAATTTTTAATATGATTTAAAGTGTGTTCTCAGATATGCGATTAAAAAAGAATTGGCTATAACGAAATGTATTGTAATACTCTCCTGCTTACAACTTGGAACTTTTTTCAACATGAATGAAAATAAATGCATAATATTTGATTGAAAGTGTATGGAATGATTTGCTTTATTTACGGACGCTCTTTAACATCTCAGGTCATCAGCGTCCCATTCAACTCAGGGCATGAAACGGCCGACAAATTTTGCTCAGAGGCCTCTTCTTTCAGACTTGAAGTTCTTTATCGTGCCGTAAATGTACGACACGGGACCACGGCTTTACTTCCCTTCCGAAGAAAGCCAAACTTAGGATTTTTTACGCCCGAAAAAAATCCATGGATTCTAGCCGGGTTCGAACCTGCGATCTTGAGTTTAGAAGGCAAGTATGGTTGCCACTACACCACCAGGACCGACAAAGAAAGTGTGTTGATAAATATGAACGTAAATAGGTAAGTCACCCAAACAGTCGTACAACAGACGGGAAAATCCACAGTGCGCTAGTGGACTGTAAACATTTCTGTTTGAAAGATCTTGTTAAATGCTATATCTCCCCAAAACTGTTCTTGAACATTAATTCAGGATTTTGGTTGCAGTTCCAAACTTTGTTTCCTCTCTCCAGTAAAATTTCCTTTTGGAAACTTACCTGGTTTTTCACGTTTTCTGGCTATTGAACCATTCTCTATAATGAGAGTTCCTGAATGGTTCTCCGTAACCATTAAACATATAAATATAAACATTGAATCACCCTCCAGAACATTATTACTAAACATAAGGAACCATTTTAATAACCATTATATAAATGACTATAAAAAGTGCATTCTCCATGAATATATAAACAGTAAACCATTCTCCATAATCAGTATATAAACATTTAATCCTCTGAGGATCAGTATACATATGATTATTAATAGTGAACCATTCTCCATAACAGTGTATAGATTATTGTAAACAATTAACCACTCTCCATAATCAGTATATATTATTATAAACAATCAACCGCTCTCCTTAATCAGTATATGTAATTGTAAATAGTTAACCATTCTGCATAATCAGTATATATATGATTATAATCAGTTAATCATTCTCCATATATATATAATAAACAGGAACCATTCTCCATAATCAGTATATTTGATTATAAACAGTGAACCATTCTCCATATATATTTCATAATCAGTTTATATATGATTATTAACAGTTAATCATTCTCCATTATCAGTATATATAATTATAAACAATTAACACCATTCTCCATTATATATAATATTATAAACAGCGATACTTTCTCCATAATCAGTATATATATATATGATTATTAACAGTGAGCCATAATGACTACTGGAGGATGGCAGGCAGTTAACCTTTCAACACAATCGTGCAGTGGCGGCTTCTGCTCCCTTCACAATAAAATAGATTAACGTTTTATTAACTTCCTCTTCCTCACCGAGGAGAGGGAACAAGGGAGATGAGGAAAACAAAGCGAATTGATTGGGCTATGTCTCGTTCTTACACTTTGTGTAGTCTGCCGCAATTGGCTCACTCAAGTTAAGCAGGGAGTTATTTTTGTTACGCACCGCAACATTTGAAATGGAAGTTTTTATGTTGTCTCAGAAACAATGAAAGTTTAAATGTTGGATGTAACTGAGCATTTAAAAATAATTTTCCCTGGAGCTGTAGGAATTGGATTAGAACATGGGAAGTGTGCGACAATATGAGGATGAAATTCATTTATAATTTATCAAATGTGGAAAGGGCTAAACATTTTTAAAATGTATTTATAGAATAGTACCTACAGCAAAATGTCAAACAATGGAGCGCCATTTAGCCGGGATATATCATTTGTCCACATGTGAGTACCAGAGAGATCTCCTCTGAATCAGTATGTATAATGCTGATACACACTCCCACACTACCAGTAACAATGTCTCGCTCTGGCGTTTTAAGATGAAAGAGAATCGAACCAGGGTGAACATCGACCGTAAAACGTTTTCCAGGAGGCTGTAAACACGGAATTCTTGTCAGGAATGGGGGGAGAGGTAAGATAAATGTCCACCAGATGGCTCTGTTCACACCCACACACAGGTACAAAATTTATGGCTTCTGTCGGCATTTCCATTAATAGGCTAAGACCATTCACTCCGCAGTCAAAATAAAATAATTTTTACCGCAATTCAAGAAACTAAAACATTCTGAGAAGAAATGCAACAGTTTACATCTAGCACAGCACGTGAGACTGCTGCAGGACGTTAAGAGAAATTGAGGAGACATTTGCCCTTCTAGTTACTCATTGTCCAAAGTACTTAATCATGCTAAATATAATTTGAGAAGGAACTCCTGAAGGTCACCATAAACAGCTAACAATAAGGTGACATTCGCTGTATCGTGCTAAACTTGATCTTGAGGGCTACTCTTGAATGTCACTGTATTCTGCTACCCATGATCTTGAGGGAGGGACTCTTGACGTTGGCATAAGCGGGAGAGCCGTCCTCGTTTTTGAACTCCTCGTACCTGAACTCCGCCAGAACTTGCATGCCGACCTGCTGGGCAAGTTTCTGTGCAGTCACCCCGGAAAACATCGTCATGGTTGCTTTGAGCCCAACAGTCCGGCCGAGATCGAACCGCGCCTTGAGCAGTTCTAAACCAACGCCCTGACCTCTGTATTGCGGATCCACACAAAGACCCATTGCTGTTATAAATTCCTCAACGCCATACAACTCGAACACGTCCACAACATTGGCAGCATAGACGTGCAGGTCCCTGACAAGAACTCGCATTGAGCGCCCTGCAAACTGATACACACACCCACAGTTATGGTTGGCAGATACTAACAGGTGATGTCAGTAGCTCAATAGACATATCTTACAAAGAGCTGAAATGTCATACATTAGTAATAGATCCAGTATTATAAGATATCAACAGACATACTGATCTTGACAGTGGATATGCTAGACAATGGCTCTTGTTTTACGTAGAATATTATCTTGTCAATAAGCATACATTAGCAATATCTGCTTTCTAATGGCAGTATGATAAGATATTGTCACTCACTGATAGTACCAAAAACTTATGTAATGCTATGTTACTGGTGCACAGTATTGTACATTTAGCAACAGAGCTTATTACCAGCAGAAATGTTGCGTAATTTCAATAGAGCGAGATATTGACAGTGGAATGTCTTACAATAGCTTCTGTACGATATCAATAGTACAGGCTTATAATGTTAGTACTGCAGGATACTGTAAGCAACAGTCAGTTAATATCTTGTTCGCCCTAGTGTCATAAGGTATAGCAGGTACTCACCATGTCTACAGATATTTTATCTCCTCTGTAGTTCACTCCCGTAATGTTGGCCCCAGCGATCCTCGCCGGTAACATCATATTGCCGTTACCATCCTCCACCAGGGCTACTAGCCCGATGTTCTGCTTCAGAGTTTTTCTCCAGACATCCTGGAACTCCTTCAGTGACGTCGCATCGTTAACAATATCTAGAGACTCACAAAGAACCTCGTCCCGACAGAAATGTGTGGTCATGAACTTGACCACATCTTCGAGCAATTCCTCAGGTACGTCTTGAACTCTGTACTTCAAGTTATGTCCGGAACTTCGCCGCCAAATAGTTGGAAACGGCACGGACTCTGCCCGGGCCCAACGACTGCTGGCTTCAGGTTGTGTGCCCATCACGATACTGAATCCACTTGAAAGTTATCAGCGTCAATGTTGATGTTAGTAGCGCGTTCTATTAAACAATTGGCAGCCAAGGTCGCTCTGACCCACTTTTTATTCGCAACGATCACATTGTGTGACTTCTCATTAAACGTTCCAGCTGCGGATAGCCAGGAGCATGTCGGTAATGCAGCCATATCGGTTCACATAAATCCTGTCGGTAAGAGTAGCCCGGAGCTACAAGACGCTTCCACTTTCGCAATAAACGGTTTCCGAATCGGAACCTGCAGGGGCGAAGGTAAGTACATCATCCTTTTGCGCCTCGTGTTCTGAAGACAGGACAGTCTGCAGCATGTCACGCAGACAACAGGCTAAATAATGGAACAACACGTTCACATATAAATAATGGTTTATAGTAGTTCTTTATATATAATAAATATCTTTGTTTACTATAAGCTCATTATTTATTTAACTATCGCGGTATTTCATGCCTATTAATATAAATAACGATTTGTACTTAATTACACAAATAGGGAACATATAATACGTTCTTTAGATATAATACATATCGTTGTTCATATTTACCGGCATGAAACCCCTTGGCAATTATCTAACAAAAATAATGAAATGCAGTACACCGACGCCTTGAATAGGGGTGTGATCATACTTAGCAAAACGTTACAATGATTCCGCTTTGTTGTGACTCTGCTGCTACATCTGCTCAAATTTCGGAACTAAGCTTTTCCACTTTTCAATAGTTTTAAGAGCGTTTGTTCGTGCCGTATTAAGCAATGTGTTCAAAAGTTGCCCAGTCTACGCGGCCAACATTTTTAAAAGCTGCCAGTGTCGCTGAAATCTTAGCTTATTAATGCATGTGCTGGAGCAGCGCACATCTCCCCAATGACAACATTCCTCAACTGAGATATTGTATACTTGCTGGGGCACATAGGCAGGAACCGCACAACATTGAACTGTTTAATTAAAAATAACTGACGGGAAACGAAATAATTATTAATTAGAGGGCTACTTAGTGCCGCCGACAAGGCCTAAGAAACTTTACACCTCGTCTAATTAGAAACGTGCTAAGTTTTTGTTCTCACTGTATGAACTTCCTAAATATCTTAAAGAACTGTTTAGGAATGCAGTTTTCCGTTTAAAGCAAAGCTCGAAAATGTAGAAACAAAATTAATTAAATATGCATTGCTGTATATATTTGAAATAATACATTTATTGAAACTACCTTGTTTGCTGATATAGATTTATAGATATATGTTTAATTTTTTTCAATATTGTTATGACATTGCTGCATTTTACGCTAATAATACATCTTTGTATAAACATAACATTTAAAATTTTAATATGCAACTCAATAATGAAACCAGCTGAGACTATGTCATAATCAACATGGGGAAAAACTGGGCCAAAATCCTGAGATGCACTAATTTGGAAGACATTTATGTCAAAAATTTCCAGCGGTACATACACAACCGTCACCCTCTCATTTCTCATTCAAACAGTGCGTTATCAGCTGGACAGGTTCACAACCAACCGCCCATATTTCACAACGCGGGCAGAGGACTAATGGCCCAAATCTTAATGATCTGTTTCAGAGGTTGCCAGCACTGGCCATTCCATCCGAATACAGGTAACCTCCGTGTACCCAAGTTTTACTTTTACTTTGAGTATAACGTGCTGAAATTAGAACAGAACTCGAAACGTCCTGTTTGTTACAAACGTCATGGAAGTTAAAGTTCGTTATAAACAATCACAACCATATCAATCGTGTTCAAGAACGTCATAAAGAACGAAACCCCCTTCAATATTATACAGTTCGTCACAAAATCATATCTCCTTCAGTCATTTTACAGTTCATTATAAACAACAAAATCTTCTTCAATCATTTTATAATTCATCATAAACCACAACTCATTTTGAAGTCTGTCACAAAAGACCACAACAAAGTCGCCCATTTTAACATTCGTTTTAAAAAAAACAAAACTAACCACTTCTCATTCATGTTAAAGTTCGTCAGAATCATACTCATTCACACATTTTAAAGTTGGTCACACCTTATAACCACGTCACACATTTCAAGATTGGTCACACTTAACCACGTCAAACGATTTAAGGTCATCTCACTTATAATCATGTTACACATTTTAAAGTAGTCACAATTAAAACGTCACACGTTTTAAAGTTTGTCACACATAACTATACCAAATGTTTTAAAGATCGCCACATTTAAAACCATGCCATAGTTCATCTTTAAAACAACCACAAACACATTACAGTTGCTGCCATTTGATTTAGCATCTAGGAAGCGGGCACTTGCTTCAACCCTGTCAGAGTTTTCTACAAATAAAATATTGATTGATTTATTTACGGACGCTCTTTAACAGCTCAGGTCATCAGCGTCCCGTTCAATTCAGGGCGTGAAACGGCCGACAAATTTTGCTCAGAGGCCTCTCTTTCAGGCTTGAGGTTCTTTTTCGTGCCGTAAATGGAGGCCGAAGGAAGCCATACTTAGGATTTTTACGCCCGAAAAAATCCATCGGTCCTGACCGGGTTCGAACCCGCGATCTTGGGTTTAGGAGGCAAGTATGGTAACCACTACACCACCAGGACCGACAAATAAAATAGTTTACATTTCTTTTCACAATAACTTTTTATTAGAAACTGACATGCTCCACGTGACAATTAAAGGGCTGTTTATTATACATACTGGTCCAAAAGGTTTTCCTATACATTTGGGCTGAACACAAGGAACGGAATGCGGACTGGGAGGGGCTGCGATATTGCCTTTCAGAAATTCAATAACCGGACAGCAAAGGAATGCTGTAAACATCGGCTATTTATTTTCCCTTGTGACTGTCTGACAGTGCTACCTTGAGTAACCGTGTAAGGGGCTAAGATCCCCTGGTTTAATTATGTGGCTGCCTCCTAAAGGGTAGTTTATAGAATATCGACTACTTCTGATAGAGCCTCATTAATGTCGCGAAACTGACTTCAAAGAGAAGCGATTTGTTCTAAGAGTGACAGTGTCTCTGACATAGCACAAAATTAAAACGTTACGGAATATAAAGAATGGAGCAACTCGATTTTACAGTGGGCCACAGGGAATACAGACTTAGGAGAGGACAGACGGGACAGCTTCAAGTATTAACAAGATAAGAAAACACTCCAGATAATGAAACGTTCTACTCACCAGTCCTCACAATAGATTGCCCCTTTCATATTGGACTGCTCTAATTACGTTAACTTTCACAATGGATTTATTCTAATCATGTGAATCCTCACAATCGACAGTCTAATCACACGAGTCTTCAAATTGAATTGTTCTAATCACACGAGTCCTCACGTTGAATTGTTCTTACAAGACGAGTCTTCGCATTGAATTGTTCTTACAACACGAGTCTTCACATTGAATTGTTCTTACAACACGAGTCTTCACATTGAATTGTTCTTATAACACGAGTCTTCACATTGAATTGTTCTTACAACACGAGTCTTCACATTGAATTGTTCTTACAACACGAGTCTTCACATTGAATTGTTCTTACAACACGAGTCTTCACATTGAATTGCGAGTCTTCACATTGAATTGTTCTTACAACACGAGTCTTCACATTGAATTGTTCTTACAATACGAGTCTTCACATTGAATTGTTCTTACAACACGAGTCTTCACATTGAATTGTTCTTATAACACGAGTCTTCACATTGAATTGTTCTTACAACACGAGTCTTCACATTGAATTGTTCTTATAACACGAGTCTTCACATTGAATTGTTCTTATAACACGAGTCTTCACATTGAATTGTTCTTACAACACGAGTCTTCACATTGAATTGTTCTTACAACACGAGTCTTCACATTGAATTGTTCTTACAACACGAGTCTTCACATTGAATTGTTCTTATAACACGAGTCTTCACATTGAATTGTTCTTACAACACGAGTCTTCACATTGAATTGTTCTTACAACACGAGTCTTCACATTGAATTGTTCTTATAACACGAGTCTTCACATTGAATTGTTCTTACAACACGAGTCTTCACATTGAATTGTTCTTACAACACGAGTCTTCACATTGAATTGTTCTTATAACACGAGTCTTCACATTGAATTGTTCTTATAACACGAGTCTTCACATTGGATTGTTCTTAAGACATATCTCTTCACAATGATTTGTATTGATCACAGGTCTATTTCGATCTCACCGAACAGGTTGCAGTGGAAAAGGTGAATATTTGTAGGAACACCCCAAACAGTTTAACTCTGGTTGACTCCAGGGTGCGCCGCCACATCACTTCTACCGACTGGAGAGGCGGTGGGGTGAGGATTTCCGCATACCTAGCAGTTACCCATTTCCACTTCTAGAAATTCTTAAATGTCTTCAACAGTGTCCAAATCTAAGAGCAGTTTCTGGTTTCTTAGCGATTGATGTTGGAAGAGAAATTCTGCTATGATGCGTTCCGGCTCAAGGACTTAAAAGCCAGACTGTTTCTCAACGGCACAAATGAACGTCTTCAGGGGGATTTATCCTGCCCACCGTGTTGCTGCGCTTGATTTGCACAGTCTCGTGGAAGAAAATGCTGCCTGTGTTTGTTCAACAAGAACATCGTCCGGGACCTCTTTATAGAAGTTGCTAATCGGATTTGTGTCCTCGCTTTCTTGTTTACATCCCGATTCTCGCAACGTAACGGGAGGTTTCCACAGACTACTCTGAGGCGTAATAATTTTTGCGTAGTTTTATTTCCTATGTGCAACTATGTCTTAATTACTTGTGTCTGTATCCATTTTCTTAGGTTGCAAGGAAAGTTCGCCTCTGAACTGGAGCATTACCTACAGCTGCAAGGTTGCCAATCCAACCGCAACAACTTCCCTATCGAGAGGAAGGTTTCATTCCCCATACCAGCGGGAAATGAAAACTTTCCAGGGTTTTTTAATGTCCCTCGGTGGTCGCAAAGGAAACTTGGCTGTGGGTCCGGACTTCTTGCTTGGCGGTCACACTCATCTGGTCCGTTAGGAGTGTTCGCTTGAAGAAAACTTTGGCTGACTGATACAAACTGAAATCTTATAATTAACATCCTATGGCAAATTACATACTCTAAATCCTTATGAAATGAATTAACGAAGGCAGAAATAGGTCGTCCAGAGGTTGTTGACGTATACAGGAAAACTCCTACCGGGGACTGAACCTGGGCTTGTTCATCTCACGAGGGAACTGAGACAAACTGCAGCCACTTTCAAGAGTTGTATTTTGCAGGGACGCCAACCTAACCGTTGTTTATGGTGCATGTCCTTATTGACTTAGGGCCTTGCGCGCCGAGCCAAATTAAATTGGGCGAAACGCAAACGATCACTCCCTGGGAAAAACAAATCGTTCTCAGGTTAGGTCGATAACATTACGGAACTTAGATATGCATCTCTTCAGGGGCGGCTGGTGTGTTCACTATTTGTGCATGCAAATATAGAGGCTAAGATATGCTGTCACCAGAGGTGGCTGGGGTGTTTACTATTCGTGCACGCAAATATAGGAGCTAAGACATGCTATGTCACCTGAAGTTCACTATTTGTACAAGACCATGTTTTCAGTGGCAGCTAATGTGTCCACTATTTGTATATACAAAAATAGCAGCTTAGATAGTGTTTGTTATCTTCAGTACATGCAGAAACAGGGGATTAGGTGGCGTACATGCAAGTCAAGGAATGCTGTGTGTTCAGAGAGGCTGGTGATTTTAGTAACACGTTTTTTTCCTTGTTATAAATAGAATTGCGCCGTTTTATTGGAGATGCAGAACACATTTCCAGGACAAAATAATATCAGATGTAAGCAAACGATTTAATTTACAACAGGCTATAATCCTGAAGTGCTGGGGGTTGTAAAAACGCACATTTATCTTTATAATTTTCTCATTTCCATCCTCATACTTTAGAACAATTTTCTCTTGCTGTATGCAGAGCTATTAAACATTAATATCAGTTCCATGACGTGTTTTGTTATTTTTTAATTTAAAACGTATGCAATAACATTAGTTGTTTTAGAAACTGATTCCCACGCATTTCCATTTTTTAAATATCGTGACTTACTTCAGCGCCACTACTTACATAGTCCTATTCTCAATCGACGTCCAGGATTTATTCCCTACTGAGGGAACGCTGCAATAAATAAGACAGTTAAAGAGATCTTTCTACACGTGCAGAAAAAGTTTAAACTGTCAACATTAGTGGAATGAACACTTCAAGCTATCTAAACAGATGTCTTTTCCTCCAAACTGAATCCAGCCGTGATAGCAAGGCTAACAAGAGCATAAGCGAACGTATTCTTTTTAAAAATCCTATTGGAAAACTTAAACACAAAATTTACTCGTCACTAATTTTGCAGGCAAGTTTGTAATGCGATAATTTGCTTCAGCAGGCAGAAAATCACAGATAGGGTTTTGTTTCACGCAAGTACTTTATAAACCTTTCACTTGTCGGTAATAATAAAAATCTCATAATGCCTGTGTGAGTTAGGTTGGCAGCACTTGTATAACCTTTGCCGCGCTGGTCTATATTAACTTTTGTTTTATACAAAAAAATTATCATTTTTATTATATTCCTACTTCCGCCGCTGACATTTAAAATTCATATTAAATGCAAAATCTGCTCGGCGTAGAGTTGACAAATCATATTACTTTTCTGCCTTCATTTCATTTCGCTCGGGGTTATTAAAAGGGAAGGGCTCCTGCCGAGTGTTTATATTGAATATGCTTGCTTTGCGTTTGTAAGCAAAACTTAGAAAAGTATCCTTTTGTTAAAACAGAAATATCACATAACACTACTGTCAAATGTTAAGTTAAAACACGTTATAGGTTTGCTTTATTTACGGACGCTCTCTAACATTTCCGGAGTTCCATTCAATTCAGAGCGTAAAACTGCCGACAAATTTGCTCAGAAGACTCTTCTTTAGAATATACGGCAATTTCTTTTCCATGCCGTGAATTTACACACGGGAAACTTCTCATGGTATTAGTACTTCACAACAATGGTATAATAAGAGTGCAGTTTACTGCTGTACAAGACATATACCATACATAACGGTTACCATGGTAACAACAGGCTGCGGCTCTCTTCTATACATGACATTTATCTCACAAAGCGGTTACAACACACTGCAGCTCACTACATACATGACATATATCTCACAAAGAGGTTACAAACACACTGCAGCTCACTACATACATGACATATATCTCACAAAGCGGTTACAAACACACTGCAGCTCACTACATACGTGACATATATCTCACAAAGCGGTTACAAACACACTGCAGCTCACTACATACATGACATATATCTCACAAAGAGGTTACAAACACACTGCAGCTCACTACATACATGACATATATCTCACAAAGCGGTTACAAACACACTGCAGCTCACTACATACGTGACATATATCTCACAAAGCGGTTACAAACACACTGCAGCTCACTACATACATGACATATATCTCACAAAGAGGTTACAAACACACTGCAGCTCACTACATACATGACATATATCTCACAAAGCGGTTACAAACACACTGCAGCTCACTACATACATGACATTTATCTCACAAAGCGGTTACAAACACACTGCAGCTCACTACATACATGACATTTATCTCACAAAGCGGTTACAAACACACTGCAGCTCACTACATACATGACATTTATCTCACAAAGCGGTTATAACGGCAACAACACACTGCAGCTCTTTGGTATACATGACATATATCTCACAAAGCGGTTACAAACACACTGCAGCTCACTACATACATGACATTTATCTCACAAAGCGGTTACAAACACACTGCAGCTCACTACATACATGACATTTATCTCACAAAGCGGTTACAAACACACTGCAGCTCACTACATACATGACATTTATCTCACAAAGCGGTTACAAACACACTGCAGCTCACTACATACATGACATTTATCTCACAAAGCGGTTACAACGGTAACAACACACTGCACTTCGCTGCTATACATGATATATATCTCACAAAACGGTTACAATGGTTACAACACACTGCAGCTCACTGCTATACATGATATATATCTCACAAAGCGGTTACAATGGTAACAACACACTGCAGCTCAGTACATACATGATGTATATCTCACAAAGCGGTTACAACGGCAACAACACACTGCACTTCGCTGCTATACATGACATATATATCTCACAAAGCGGTTACAATGGTTATAACACACTGCTATACATGACATTTATCTCAAAAACGGTTACAATGGTTACAACACACTGCAGCTCACTGCTATACCTGATATTTATCTTACAAAGCGGTTACAACGTTAACAATACACTGCAACTCATTGTTATAATTAACATGTATCTCACAAACAGTTACAATGGTTAACACCTAAATGAAATTGACTGTTATTTGCATGCTCTCAGAACGTTTTGGTTGGTCACTGATATGCTATGATATTTAGTGATCGCTTCGCTACAGGGTAGCTGTATTTGCGTGTAGTAGAGATATTACGGATTTGCATGTTGGTAGCACATTACACGCAATGCTGCATTTTAATTACTAGGGACTGAAGAAGGCTGAAATTTTAATGTCGATCTTTCAATTAATAACTATGCAGTTTAGTCTACTGACCCACTTGCCGCAGCTGTTACAAACGTGTTTGTTTTAATATTCAAGTTACAATTTTGCGGCATTCACTTTTCGTAAGGAAACGACATAAGTACAAAAAAAAAAAAAAAAAAAAAAAATCGGCTTTCCTTGAATATACAACTTTCCGAAATACTTTGAAACATTTCCCCCTATCAGTGTAGAGGGAACGTGCCCATTATCTTACCATGGTTATAACCCTAGCCAAACCTTTCATCAGCTTGTGTCAAAGACATCACAACCAATGTCTCTCAGGAAACACTTGCACATGAGTCAGTTTCTTTAACGGACACTCTGGCAAAACCTCCTTTA
This sequence comes from Metallyticus violacea, assembly GCA_030762175.1. NCBI lineage: Eukaryota > Metazoa > Arthropoda > Insecta > Mantodea > Metallyticidae > Metallyticus > Metallyticus violacea. Next base: position 906,711 of record CM060839.1, read on the forward strand.
ATTTAGTAGCAATTATTAATTGCATTGGACTCATCCAGGTTCCGAAGTAACTGGTCTAAATCCTAAAAGGCAGTTATGTCGTATTATTTATAATGTAATTAATTTCATGCACACAACAGCTGCCTCGCAATTAATTGTCAAAACATCTGTAGGAGGAGCCTAATTCACTTTGTAGATGACAACATTCAGGACTGCATTTTAAAAAACTTTCAAACAATCAGTCGTCGAGTGGATTGATTCGTTTCATTAACATCTCAGGTCATCAGGGTCCCATTCTATTCAGGTCGTGAAACTGTAGGTAAATTTTACTCAGAGACTTCTTCTTTCAGGCTTGAGGTTTATTTTTCGTGCCGTGAATGTACAACACAGGACCCACGGCTTTACTTCCCTTCCGAAGGAAGCCATACTTAGGATTTTTACGCCCAAAAAGTCATCGACCCTTGCTGGGTTTGAACTCGCGATATTCGGTCTACGAGGTAATATGGTTACCACTACACCACCAGGACCGACATCTTCGAGTGAAGTTTCGCTTCAAGACCGAGTGTTAAAAGCGTGCTGTAGTGACGTAATAATAACCTGAACAGCCGGCCTTCAGTGAACATTTGAAAGTAAAGTATGTCTAACTAAAGACAGTGTCATTGTAGAGCAGGATGAACTAACTCCTTACCTGTAAAATGTGAATACCTCTTATGAACAGGCCTTTTACATGTAAAATGTGAATACCTCTATGAACTAGCCTCTTACATGTAAAATGTGAATACCTCTATGAACTAGCCTCTTACATGTAAAATGTGAATACCTCTTATGAACTGGCCTCTTACATGTAAAATGTGAATACCTCTTATGAACTAGCCTCTTACATGTAAAATGTGAATACCTCTTATAAACTGGCCTCTTACATGTAAAATGTGAATACCGCTTATGAACTAGCTCCATGCCTGTAAAATGTGAATACCTCTATGAACTAGCCTCTTACATGTAAAATGTGAATACCTCTATGAACTAGCTCCTTGCCTGTAAAATGTGAATACCTCTATGAACTAGCCTCTTACATGTAAAATGTGAATACCGCTTATGAACTAGCTCCATGCCTGTAAAATGTGAATACCTCTATGAACTAGCCTCTTACATGTAAAATGTGAATACCTCTATGAACTAGCTCCTTGCCTGTAAAATGTGAATACCTCTATGAACTAGCCTCTTACATGTAAAATGTGAATACCTCTTATGAACTGGCCTCTTACATGTAAAATGTGAATACCGCTTATGAACTAGCTCCTTATCTGTAAAATGTGAATACCTCTATGAACTAGCCTCTTACATGTAAAATGTGAATACCGCTTATGAACTAGCCTCTTATATGTAAAATGTGAATAACTCTATGAACTAGCTCTAACATGTAAAATGTGAATACCGCTTATGAACTAGCCTCTTACATGTAAAATGTGAATACCGCTTATGAACTAGCCTCTTACATGTAAAATGTGAATACCTCTTATGAACTGGCCTCTTACATGTAAAATGTGAATATCTCTTATGAACTAGCTCCTTATCTGTAAAATGTGAATACCTCTATGAACTAGCCTCTTACATGTAAAATGTGAATACCGCTTATGAACTAGCCTCTTACATGTAAAATGTGAATAACTCTATGAACTAGCTCTAACATGTAAAATGTGAATACCGCTTATGAACTAGCCTCTTACATGTAAAATGTGAATACCGCTTATGAACTAGCCTCTTACATGTAAAATGTGAATACCTCTTATGAACTGGCCTCTTACATGTAAAATGTGAGTATATCTTATGAACTGGCCTCTTACATGTAAAATGTGAGTACATCTAATGAACTAGCCTCTTACATGTAAAATGTGAATACCTCTATGAACTGGCCTCTTATCTGTAAAATGTGAATACCTCTATGAACTAGCCTCTTACCTGTAAAATGTGAATACCTCTTATGAACTAGCTCCTTATCTGTAAAATGTGAATACCTCTTATGAACTAGACTCTTACATGTAAAATGTGAATGCCTCTTATGAACTAGCCTCTTACATGTAAAATGTGAATACCTCTTATGAACTAGCCTCTTACATGTAAAATGTGATACCTCTTATGAACTAGCCTCTTACATGTAAAATGTGAATACCGCTTATGAACTGGCCTCTTACATGTAAAATGTGAATACCTCTATGAACTAGCCTCTTACATGTAAAATGTGAATACCTCTATGAACTAGCCTCTTACATGTAAAATGTGAATACCGCTTATGAACTGGCCTCTTACATGTAAAATGTGAATACCTCTATGAACTGGCCTCTTACCTGTAAAATGTGAATACCTCTATGAACTAGCCTCTTACCTGTAAAATGTGAATATCTCTTATGAACTAGCTCCTTATCTGTAAAATGTGAATAACTCTTATGAACTAGCCTCTTACATGTAAAATGTGAATACCTCTTATGAACTAGCCTCTTACATGTAAAATGTGAATACCTCTTATGAACTCGCCTCTTACATGTAAAATGTGATACCTCTTATGAACTAGCCTCTTACATGTAAAATGTGAATACCGCTTATGAACTGGCCTCTTACATGTAAAATGTGAGTACCTCTATGAACTAGCCTCTTACATGTAAAATGTGAATACCTCTTATGAACTGGCCTCTTACATGTAAAATGTGAATACCGCTTATGAACTAGCCTCTTACATGTAAAATGTGAATAACTCTATGAACTAGCTCTAACATGTAAAATGTGAATACCTCTTATGAACTAGCCTCTTACATGTAAAATGTGAATACCTCTATGAACTAGCCTCTTACCTGTAAAATGTGAATACCTCTTATGAACTAGTTCCTTATCTGTAAAATGTGAATACCTCTTATGAAGTAGCCTGTTACATGTAAAATGTGAATACCTCTTATGAACTAGCCTCTTACATGTAAAATGTGAATACCTCTTATGAACTAGTCTCTTACATGTAAAATGTGATACCTCTTATGAACTAGCTTCTTACATGTAAAATATGAATACCGCTTATGAACTGGCCTCTTACATGTAAAATGTGAATACTTCTTATGAACTGGCCTCTTACATGTAAAATGTGAATACCTCTTATAAACTAACCCCTTATCTGCAAAATGTGAATACCGCTTATGAACTGGCCTCTTACATGTAAAATGTGAATACCTCTATGAACTAACCTCTTACCTGTAAAATGTGAATACCTCTATGAACTAACCCCTTATCTGCAAAATGGGAATACCTCTATGAACTAGCCTCTTATCTGCAAAATGTGAATACCTTTATGCCACTGCAAACAAGTACGGTTACAAAATATGCAATGAATTATTTTAAGATTAAACAAGTGGACAAAGCAATTCAAACATTAACGAAAGGCGTGTGAAAAAGGGAACCGCTGACAGGGCTTTGCGTTGTAGATAAAAGTGGAAACATACAACATATCTCTCCTCTCCTATGCCCTTTACATTTGCAAAATTCAATGTGGCAATCGCAAGGGTTTTCTCGAGAAACGGATTTAGGCGTGTGAGGAAGGGCATTGTTATGAAGAAATAAAATTCCCTATCTACGCTGGGTTTTCGAGAATAACAAAGTTCTGCGCAACTTTGTGCTAACGTCGAGAAGAACATCTTGAGTTTGGTGTCAGATTGCTCGACCCATCTGTTATGATCTCTACTTGGGTCAGGTAGAGATGTATCTACATCAAGAGAAAGTTTGCTCGATGGCAAGCTAAACCCTAAGGCCTAAAGTCATTTCTATGTTTTATCAGCCTTCACCAGAGAATTGGTTATCTCTCTCTCAAACTCGGCATACCATGTCTCCAAAAGTTTGTGACAACATGCTCAAGTGACTGTGAATATTCAACAAAATGTTCACTCTCAATTATTTCTGGAAAACTTTTTAAAGCTAACTGCTTTATGATGTAGCTTCCATACATTTCCCCCCTAACTAGGCACGTCACTTTTCACATCTTTAAATACATTTCCATACCTTTGAAAACTTTGCGTGAATTTCTGCAAAATGTTCTAAAATAGTTTCTTTTGCCTCATTGTGCTAATTAAACTTTCTTCCTCGCAGGTTTTCTTTAATTATGAGAAAAAAATAATCATCGCTTGGGATTAGATCTAGACTGTAGGGTGGATGATCTAAAACGCTAATATACAGCATCCTTGCACTGGTCTCTTTTCTTTACTTGGTGTTCGTGGTTTATGTTGTTGCAATACATTGGCGTTTCTCTCTTTGAAGTCAATTAACAGAATCCCCGGCAGTCTCAGAAAATTGCGGCCATGAACTTTCTTCAGGACTGGACTACCCTTTTGAAAGTGGATCATGATAGAGGACCGTAGTTTCATCTTCTGTCACAATTTCCTCCCTGTTTGACACTCCTCGGCCTTTTGCACTGCAGATGGTTCAGCCTCGCAGCGTTTCTTTCCTACACCTCCTCTTCAACAAGAGCACCTCTACTGTTCTGTTAATTCATCTTCAAAGTCAATTGGCAACATTCTCTCTCCAAGTCACAGACCGATATGAACGCTGCGCGATTTTTAATAGTAACACACAAAGGATAAGGCACAAACTTTTCCAACTTGGCCAGTATGGAAACTTATGGACCCAGTTGTAACTGCAAATCCCTTCCAGTTTAAAATGTGCCTTTCGCCAGATTGTTGCGTGGAAATGCGACATTGCTGCATTCCTCACAAATATTGGTGCACTTTCTTTAGTCCTTTATGGGGTGCAGTTTTCAGATATTGCACCTATTTGTTCCCTTTGCCGAATGCAGGTAAATTGAGTAGTTCTCTTTGATATACCCAAAGTTGTACTCATAGCACTTTGTGGTAAAGGCGTAACATGTCGCCGACACCTGTTAACGATTCCAAGAGTACAACTCTATTCGCAACAAGCAGATGCTGCCTGTGAGGTATAAAAAATGTAAATATACCAGACAAAAGGAAACGGTTTAGGAAATCCCACAATAAAGACAAAAACCACGCAGCCTGCCACGTATTATCTCGCAACAATGAGCAGAGTCTAAACCAGCAGTACAAACACAGCAAGCAAACAACAGCTGAGTGCGGGCGCGCTGGTAACCTTAGCAACAGGCTTCACAACATAAAAATGCACAGTACGGCTGGCGATATCCTTTTGTTTCAACAGCACTCAGCTCGCCTGCACCGAGAACAGATGAACAGACCATCTTGTTTTTTGATTGGTAAAAAATTTTGAAAGCCTACTGCATGTATTGCATTGCATCAAACAGAGATGAACAAACAACCTTGCTTTCTGATTGGTCAAAGTTTTTGATAGCCTACTTCATGTACCGCCCTTCACGGAAACAGATGAACAAACCGCCTTGTTTATGACTGATTAAAGTTTTTGATAGTCTACTTTATGTACTGCCCTACACCGGAAACAATCTAATTTGTGTATTTGTTTTTTTTTTTTTTTTAATTTGTCCAGGTTTTTGATAGTCTACTTATGTCGGGACCAGATGCACAAGTCATCTTGTTTGTATTGTCTACTTTATGTCTCTAAATGCCAATTTTTTTTACTGATTTACGTTATATCTGCAGATACCATTAGTTAAAAGCTGACTCTGATATTATCTGGCGAAGTTTTACGAGGGTAGGCACAAAAGTTTCCGGCCTAACCGTTTTCCAGGTATGATAAAAACAAAAACTATATTTCACTTTTCAATATGGTTACCCTTTATCGCAATACACTTCTCACATCTTTGAATTAACATCATCCATCACTTCTTCGTCACACTTAAATTTCCTTCCTCGAAGGTCCTTCTTGAGTTTTGAGAACAGGAAATAGTCACTGGGAACTAGATCTGGGCTGTAGGATGGATGGCCGGTCTCATTGAACCCACATTTCTTTACAGCTTCCTTTGTAACAAGAGCTGTGCGCACAGGCGCACATACCCACTCAGCTCTGCTTGCTTTTTCTCTTTGATGGAAACACGCAGTGTGTGCAGTTGGCCAGCATAGTACTCCCCATTTACTGTAGTGTTCTCTTCTTAAAGTCAATGAAGAGTATTTCTTCACAGTCCCTAAAGATTGTGGCCATGATCTTCTTGGTTGACTGAGTAACCTTGGCCTTTAGACGTGCTTCGCCAGGTTTACGACTGCCACTCCATTTATTCCTTTTGGACAAGGGATCACAGTTTCATCTCCTGTAACAATGCTTTGCAGAACTTCTCTCTCGTTGCCACGGCAGAGCTCCAAAAATGCCTGACAACTGATGACTCGTTGCTGCTTTAAGACTGAGAAAAGAAGTCTAGGCACCCATCTTGCTTGTACTAATCTTATTCATGTTTAAATATTCATGAATAATTTAAAAAAACTATTGTTTTAGAAAGGCCCGACTTTGGTGCTATTTCTGTAGCTTTGGGCCGCCGGTCTTCCATAATTTCTTCTTCCACAAGAGCGATGTTTTTAGGAGTGAGCACCTCCAAGGGCCGACCTGCACGCTCTTCGTCTTCAATGCTTTCTCGACCCATTCGAAAAAGTTTGACCCATCTTTTACGAATGTGAGGGGAATGCTTCCCCATATACAATATCCCTCCAATCGCAATTTAATTTCATTCGGAGTAAGTCCTTCTTTTATAAAGAACTTAATAACAGCTCGAAACTCTTGTTTTAAACATGTCACATTCTTCTACACAAAGTCTTCTTTAAGCAACAATATCTGAGCTGAACACAGCGGAGCGGAAGTTACAGCTGCAATTATTTACTTAACAGATGACACTATATAAGGATTTTGTGAGGGCGATATTCCGTATCGGCGTGGCCGGAAACTTATGGATCTATCCTAGTAAAGCGAGGACTATGTTTACTGCTAGTCGGTAAGGTCACGTGTGCAGCTGGCTGGAAAGAATTATGCTCTGAAATTTTTGCCGATGGCAGTGGCTCTCACAGCTTATATAGTAAACGTGATAGTACTGACGGTTTTCCCGTTTTCTGAATTTTCTTCCACATAGGCCCGTGTAACGTGCATGTTATTTACTACATAAAATATTCATGTGCAAGAGCTTATCACTCTGAAAGTTCCACCATAACGTGATTAATTTGGCAGCATAGAACACTGATATTTCATAAAGTCTAAATTGAAGTGAGTCCAAAATTGTGGAATACAGATCGACATATTACGATAATCACACATTAGAAATATTGCCCTCCAATCTGGCACATGCACCGACGCCACCAGTAATATATGGACATTCAAACAGCCTTGCCTCAATTAAATTTGTACATAAATCACGGCCCATATTATTAACAGGTATAAGACTAAAAGTTCTGGGTACTTTAATCTGCCCTAAAACTGTAACTTTGATTGAAATGTTCACATGTCAGCTCCGAACAAGAAAATAAAAGCTGTTGGCTTTATGTAGCTGAATTTGAAAAAATAATAAGTAGAATGTAAAAACAACAAAGAATACAAATACTAATATATACATATATATATATATAATATTAATGCAAAATAAAAATAAAGAAACACTATTAACAATGTAACAAATTAACACTAATAATAAAAGCAGATAAAGATAAAACACAGAGAAAGAGTCACACTTGAAATTGCTAAATAATAAAGTATTTTAGAAAACGTAAAATAAAATTCAAGTGTGACTCTTTCTGTGTGTTATATCTTTATCTGCTTTTATTATTAGTGTTCATTTATTTATATCTATATATATATATATATATATATATATATGTGTGTGTGTGTGTGTGTGTGTGTGTGTGTGTGTGTGATCGCAATGTATCAGCTAACACTGTAACGGTTGGTAACACATCGTGTATCGTTTGACAATGCTATCAGAACATAGTGTATCGCTTGACAATACTATCAGCACATAGTGTATCGTTTGACAACGCTATCAGCTTATAAGTGTAAGTTTTACAATGCTATCAGAACATAGTGTATCGCTTGACAATACTATCAGCACATAGTGTATCGTTTGACAACGCTATCAGCTTATAAATGTAAGTTTTACAATGCTATCAGCACATAGTGTATCGCTTGACAATGCTATCAGCACATAGTGTATCGTTTGACAATGCTATCAGCATATAGTTTATCGCTTGACAATGCTATCAGCACATAGTGTATCGTTTGACAACGCTATCAGCTTATAAGGGTAAGTTTTACAATGCTATCAGCACATAGTGTATCGTTTGACAATGCTATCAGCTTATAAGTGTAAGTTTTACAATGCTATCAGCACATAGTGTATCGCTTGACAATGCTATCCTCACATAGTGTATCGCTTGACAATGCTATCAGAACATAGTGTATCGTTTGACAATGCTATCAGCACATAGTGTATCGCTTGACAATGCTATCAGCACATAGTGTATCGCTTGACAATGCTATCAGAACATAGTGTATCGCTTGACAATGCTATCAGCACATAGTGTATCGTTTGACAACGCTATCAGCCTATAAGTGTAAGTTTTACAATGCTATCAGCTTATAAGTGTAAGTTTTACAACGCTATCAGCACATAGTGTATCGTTTGACAACGCTATCAGTTTATAAATGTAAGTTTTACAATGCTATCAGCACATAGTGTATCGTTTGACAATGCTATCAGCACATAGTGTATCGCTTGACAATGCTACCAGAACATAGTGTATCGTTTGACAATGCTATCAGAACATAGTGTATCGTTTGACAATGCTATCAGCTTATAAGTGTAAGTTTTACAATGCTATCAGCACATAGTGTATCGTTTGACAACGCTATCAGCTTATAAGTGTAAATTTTACCTTGCTATCAGCTTATAAGTGTAAGTTTTACAATGCTCTCAGCATATAGTGTATCGCTTGACAATGCTATGGGCACATAGTGTATCGTTTGACAACGCTATCAGCTTATAAGTGTAACTTTTACAATGCTATCAGCTTATAAGTGTAAGTTTTACAATGCTATCAGCTTATAAGTGTAAGTTTTACAATGCTATCACCTTATAAGTGTAGGTTTTGCAATGCTATCAGCTTATAAGTGTAGGTTTTGCAATGCTATCAGCTTATAAGTGTAGGTTTTGCAATGCTATCAGCTTATAAGTGTAAGTTTTACAATGCTATCACCTTATAAGTGTAGGTTTTGCAATGCTATCAGCTTATAAGTGTAGGTTTTGCAATGCTATCAGCTTATAAGTGTAGGTTTTGCAATGCTATCAGCTTATAAGTGTAGGTTTTACAATGCTATCAGCTTATAAGTGTAAGTTTTACAATGCTATCAGCTTATAAGTGTAGGTTTTGCAATGCTATCAGCTTATAAGTGTAGGTTTTGCAATGCTATCAGCTTATAAGTGTAAGTTTTACAATGCTATCACCTTATAAGTGTAGGTTTTGCAATGCTATCAGCTTATAAGTGTAGGTTTTGCAATGCTATCAGCTTATAAGTGTAGGTTTTGCAATGCTATCAGCTTATAAGTGTAAGTTTTACAATGCTATCACCTTATAAGTGTAGGTTTTGCAATGCTATCAGCTTATAAGTGTAGGTTTTGCAATGCTATCAGCTTATAAGTGTAGGTTTTGCAATGCTATCAGCTTATAAGTGTAGGTTTTACAATGCTATCAGCTTATAAGTGTAAGTTTTACAATGCTATCAGCTTATAAGTGTAGGTTTTGCAATGCTATCAGCTTATAAGTGTAGGTTTTACAATGCTATCAGCTTATAAGTGTAAGTTTTACAATGCTATCAGCTTATAAGTGTAGGTTTTACAATGCTATCAGCTTATAAGTGTAGGTTTTACAATGCTATCAGCTTATAAGTGTAGGTTTTACAATGCTATCAGCTTATAAGTGTAGGTTTTGCAATGCTATCAGCTTATAAGTGTAAGTTTTATCATTGCTATCAGCTTATAAGTGTAAGTTTTACAATGCTATCAGCTTATAAGTGTAAGTTTTACAATGATATCAGCTTATAAGTGTAAGTTTTATCATTGCTATCAGCTTATAAGTGTAAGTTTTACAATGATATCAGCTTATAAGTGTAAGTTTTACAATGCTATCAGCTTATAAGTGTAAGTTTTACAATGATATCAGCTTATAAGTGTAAGTTTTACAATGCTATCACCTTATAAGTGTAAGTTTTACAATGATATCAGCTTATAAGTGTAAGTTTTACAATGCTATCAGCATATAGTGTATCGCTTGACAATGCTATGAGCACATAGTGTATCGTTTGACAACGCTATCAGCTTATAAGTGTAACTTTTACAATGCTATTAGCTTATAAGTGTAAGTTTTACAATGCTATCAGCTTATAAGTGTAAGTTTTACAAGTGTAATGTTTGACAACGCTATCAGCACAAATTGTTATCAGTGTCAGCTTCTGTATGTCTTAGACTCATTTTAACGAAACTCGTCTCACTGCGGTTTCTTCCTACGGTCGCTGTAACGGAGACTACTGCACTAAACATCTTTCGCAAGACCCCAAACGTTGTAACGCTCTGTAATTAGATACATTCTCACGTTCCACAAGCAAACGACTACAAAATTAGAAAGCCAGGAGTAATTAATTCACAGATATGCCGTTAGAGGCGCTGAACAACTTATCTCGTCATTCGAAACAATTTCATTAAAGTCGCTGATTTTCTTTTCGCATTAGAAGATCTAATTACAAAAAGGACCGGGTTCCATTTGATGAAAGTCATTTCAGGATGTTTTGCTGAGTAGCTCTTAAGTGAAACAATAGCATTATCTTAAGACATGATAACATTAGTGCATTTTTACATTTGCCCCTTTGGTGTTATTTAATACAAAGGAAAATTTAACAAAATCCATTACCCATCTGGCAAGATAAAGAGCAGGAATCCAATCTGTGAACCCCACGTTACTTGTGTATTAACTGATGCAAAATGAGTGTCATGCACAACTCTTTTGCTAGATTTTAAAGAGTGTTATCACACACACGCGTGAAATAACTGCATGTGATGTTAATTTTCGGAATTCTCAACCATTTACTCTCGATACAATGCTACCTCCTCTTCGTAGATCGAAACATCTTTTTCTAGACTCCCAAAATCTTTCCTTGGCAGTTAAAAACACCCAGGAAACCAAATCTGGACTGTACGATAACTGTTCACTTCCTACTCTTGTAAAAAAGTCATTATTTTCAAAGCGGTGTGTACATGCATTATCGTTGTGAAGGAACAATTCTCGCAACTAAGAGTTTGGTACCGTGGGAGGGGGGGGGGGAAACTGACAACTGATACACCTTGTTAACCATCTCCCGGGCTACTTGGGGAAGATCTAGATTGCCGGCGCCTCGATACGGGCCGTATTGATAAATCACTTATAAAGATATCGTGAACATGAACCGTTTTCTGACATAATTTCACTCTTGTTGCCTTTTGTTCTTCTGTAAGGTTGTGGAGTACCCAAGACAATGCGAAGATATTCGGGCAGGATTTTTGACACTTTGTTCAGAGATTCCTGTATCTCTCTGTGACTCGCGGATCTTTCTTCTACTGTTGCAGGACGCCAACTTACTCTTTGTCTTTCTAAGCTGTTCTTCAAAATGGCACCTCTATAAACTTTGGAAGTGTAGAAAAGCTCTTGTTGACTCGACCATACTTATAGCTGTAGGTACCGGGAGCGACAATGAACATTAACTTTTGTTATGCTACAGCGTCAACTAACAGACAACATTTGCTACATCTGGCCGTCCGTAACTCAAGAGAAAAAGAACGCAACTTACAGACTTTTTCGGCTACCAATCACGTGCGTTATGTCATTTACTGTATCCAATAATACGCCAACTATATACAGAAAAGTTTCTTTCCAAAAAAAATGTCGATTGACGTGGGTATTACAATTCTGTGTTAACAATGTAACGAAAATAAATGGAGAAAAATAAGAATTAACAAGGAAGACAGATATGTGCAAACCCAGGAAGGCGAACCATTAAAACAAATACGCGAGGTTTGAGGTTCCCCGTTTTCCAAGTGGATTATAATGAAATTAGGGTGCGTTCGGGTCGGATAAGGGTCAAACAAAACAAAATTAAAAGAAACAGCAGTAGAATGGGACATTTTCCTTCTCAGGATGCCGTTCTGACGCCAGATCGATCAGTGAACCAAAAGATATAAACTCATAAGTTTTCCCATATTTTACCTCAAGGCCTGGGAAAGAGGCACTCTCGTTGTTTACATACAAATGTAGTGAAAAGCTACAGCAGCAGGCACTGCACTGCCAGTTGATAAATAGTTTATGTTTCATTACGAGTCTCTGCCTCGCGGACTCACGCAGCATAAGGAATCTCTGACGTCCGAAAATGAAAAACAGTCCGGGCTTAAAATATTCTCAAAATTTAAACAACCAACGAAATTTCGCGAAAGGGAGAAACTGTTTGGTTTCCAACCTAACAACATTTCTGTTCCTTTAGAAACAACAGCCGCTGTACGTGTTGTATCGCTGAGGTTGCGAGAATTAGCGATGACAGTGAATTGGCTCAGCACCAAGGGGGTGACATGCTACCAACACCAACTCAGAAAATATATCTGTCCCTTTTCAGATACTGGGGTCACATCTTCTGACTAAACATGAAAACTGACAGTAACGTCAGACTTATCACAAACAAATAAAACAAATCTGAAATATTGTGTGAAGCTTAAAATATTTAACTGTTTGACGAGCCACACAAGTATTGACTTTTCAATCTTGGTTAAAAATGCAACTGGAATCAAGAGGTTTATGAAATGAAACGTTTAGAGTTTCTCCATGAACATGCAAACTGCGAGACAATAAAAACGTCACGCTACGACATATGATGTCTTCTTTCTCCCAGACACTCTGTAATACTTAGATAGAAAAATTTTAACGTTTCAAATATTAAAACCCAAAATAATTAAAAATACTATTCTAATTTTTTCTCATTTTCTCTTGTTTTAATTTGAGCGTAAAATTCCCACTTATTGCTTTCAAAGACAGCAATACCTGCATCTCGGGGGTCCTGACGCATAATCACTTCCATAGCAATGTATGATGTTTTAGTGGATTGGTTCTGCTTCTTGAAGAATAAAGAAATGATCAGGTCTAAAAATTAAAGAAGTTTGTGCGGCCATGAGTCGTCTGTTGGTAAAAATCGAGTAGAAATAATTCAGATGCATACTTGACTTTCCCTGGTAACAATGGAAGTCTTCCCATGACGTAACTGTGTCCATGCGTCCATAGACGGCGCGATGGCCATCTCAGCGAGGGAGCTACTTGTCCTTCGCCGTCAAGAAGATACTGCCTTCCTAAAAGGAGAACTGGATGAAAACGTAAAATTAATTAATTAATTTTATTAAATCAAGATTTAGGACTACTGGGCTATTGATAGTGTTGTATAATGACATGGGGAGTTTACATACATCTTTACTTCTTCACACAGAAATAAGGCGGTAAGAGTTTGACGACTGAAGCCTGGCAGACGGTTATGTGAAAAACACTGGCTAATAAAATTGGCATATTTAGGTGCTATTTTTTTTTTTTTTTTTTTTTTTTTTTTTAGAGAAAGTTAGTAATTTAAGCCTCTCACTTCAAGGAAAGGCAACATCAGTGTTTGATGCCAGCGATAAAGTGCAAAGAAAATCAAGTTTTGCTCAGAATCAGTGACCAATGGCAATTTTGACAGCTTTCCAATGGTAAAAGATTTATAGAAGAACTAGATTCATACATAGGCGGGTAGGTCCATAAGTTTCCTGCCTAACCATTGTCTAGGTATGATAAAGACAAAATAGTTAACGTTTATTACAATATATTTCTCACATTTCAATTCCTCCACAGCAAATATTGTCAGAATGTGCATGAACAACATCCATCATTTCTTCGTCACACTTAGATTTCCTTCCTCGAAGGCCCTTCTTGAGTTTTGAGAACAGGAAATAGTCACTGGGAGATAGATCTGGGCTGTAGGATTGACGGCCAATCTCCATAAAGCCACATTTCTTCACAGCTTCCTTTGCAACAGAGCCGTGTGCACAGATGCAATGTCGTGAAGGCGCACACCACCACTCAGCTTCCCTCGCCTTTTCTTTTTGATGGAAGCACGTAGTTTGTGCAGTAGGCCAGCATAGTACTCCCCATTTACTGTGCTATTCCTCTCCTTGAAGCCAATGAAGAGTATTGCTTCACAGTCCCAAAAGATTGTGGCCATGATCTTCTTGGATGACTGAGTGACCTTGGCCTTTAGAGGGGGTGCTTCGCCAGGTTTACGCCTGCCACTACATTTATTCTCTTTTGGACAAGGGATCATAGTTTCATCAAAGAAAAAAAAAACGCCTGTGGTGCCACAGTAGTAAAAAAGAGCGTTGAACACCATTCAGAAAAAATCTCCGGTAACAATGCTTTGCAGAACTTTTCTCTCGTTGCCATGGCAGAGCTCCAAAAATGCCTGACAACTGATGACTCGCTGCTTTTGGACTGAGGAAAGAAGTCTAGTCGCCCATCTTGCACTAACCTTATTCATGTTTAAATGTTCATGAATAGTTCAAAGGACTATTGTTTTAGAAAGGCCCATCTTTGCTCATATTTCTGTAACTTTGAGTCGCCGGTCTTCCATAATTACTCCTTCCACAAGAGCGATGTTTTCAGGAATGAGCACCTCCATGGGCCGACCTTCACGTTCTTCGACTTCGATGCTTTCTCGACCCATTCGAAAAAGTTTGGCCAATTCTTTTACGATAGAATATGAGGGGGGTGCTTCCCCATATACATCGTCAATCGCTGTTTAATTTCATTTAGACCAAGTCTTTTTTGTAACGAACTTATAACAGCTCGAAACTCCATTTTGAACGCGCCACAATCTTCTACACATAGCTTTCTTTATGCAACTATATCTGAACACCTGAAGTGGAGCGGAAGTTTTAACTGCAATTATACTTAACAGATAAGTATTTTTAAGGCGATATTCCGTATCGGCGAAGGGGGAAACTTATGGACTTACCTTTTTTTTGTTGATTTGTTTTATTTACAGACACTCTTTTAACATCTCAGGTCGCCAGCGTCCCATTCAATTCAGCGCGTGAAACGGCCGACAAATTTTGCTCAGAGACCTCTCCTTTCAGGCTTGAGGTTCTTTTTCGTGCCGTGAATGTACGACACGGGACCTACGGCTTTACTTATCTTTCAAAGGAAACCATACTTAGGATTTTTACGCCCGCAAAAATACATTGACCCTGGCCGGGATCTAATCCGCGATCTTGAGTTTACGGGGCAATTATGGTTACCACTAGGTCACCAGGACCGACGTATGAACCTACCCTCGTACCTGGGGATATCTTAAATGAATTTCAAGGTCACCTACTAAATTTACGTTGTAAACCCCTTCTCTGCCGTGTCTCTGACTACGCAGATGCTTGATTGCTTTGCCATCAGATTCTATGAAAAAGATAATTTTTCAAATAAGAAGGCACCAACTGAATACTGGTGTCTGGTAATCGACGAATTTAAAGTTTTGTCTGATAAAGCTAAAATCTTTCTTTTGCTTTTTCAATCGCTTATTTGTGTGAATCAGGATTCTCTGCTTATGTAGGTACTAAAACGTGTCGTGTTGATGCGGAACCAGATATTCGGCTCCAGTTGTCCCAAATTCAACAGGTATGTAAATCAATTCAGTCTTATGTCTCTCACCTCAATAGTTCTTTTACGATTGCAAGTAGCATTTTTGGTTTTGCAACTGTAAAAACGGTTTTATGTACCAGAACTATGAGGATGTATTATGGATTTACAACAATTGCTTTTATTCGTTTTAAAATGCGATGCTTAATATGTTTTTTAATGTACGTAGTGAAATTAGAGTTGTAAACATTTTTTTTGTAATGAATTAAACTAATAAAACATGTTTCACATGTCTAAAGTTCCAAATTATAAATGTTAACCTTCTATCCCCAAATAATATGGTCATATAAGTGTCCACTGAAAGGCACTCCAAGACCTAAAACGTTTGGGAATCACTGCTTTAGAGCATTTGTTTGGGATTACCCTGGATGTACTGGCTTACTTTCATGGTGGTTTGTTATTGGTGTGTAAATGTTGGAGCAATACAAAACTTATAAAATAATGGAATTTCAATACCACCGGCAGAAGATGGGCTGCCCTCATTGGCAGGTGGGTGATCAGAAATATTTTATCTGCTGACCACAGAACGATGGAGCGTTTAGCCTCTTCGTAAAATAGATCAGCTGCCATTTATTTAGTTCCCATTTGCTGAGCCTGTGAACAATTTGTTAGAGCGGCTCAGCGCTGCACACAAATTTGTTACCTGCAAACATGTTGGTAAATGTGTACACGCCTGTTATTGCGAGAGTCAAATAACTGTTCAGAATAAGAAAAGTATCATATAGACAGCTGTTTGTGCAAAATCAAACTGGGCGTTGAGCAGAAACGCAACAAAATGCCCTTTGGAATTTGACAACACGTTCCACGCCGATCGGCTGACGACTGCCATGATGATTTTCTTGAGTCAAATTGACAAATCTAAGAAGTGTTCACGCTTATATTTATCGACAAATTCAAAGCTGCTTTTTTTTTTTAGAAAAAGTTGGCGAACACGAAAGACAGCTTGAGCCTCGAATAGAGAGTCTTTGCTCTTAAGGTTAAGACAAGTATGGCCTGTTTTTGAGCTACTTTTGCATTAATCTTGCGCTAGATGTGCAAGGTCGTTCACCTGTACCATATACAAACAGGTTGAATGTTTGTTGTCCCCGTTCTCTAGCTCCTCTTTCCCTGTTGGCCCGAAGAGGGTCGTGGGAACAAGAATCTATACTTCATCTATTATAAACATTCTTGCCTGATCTGATTCCGGAACCTCTTGGCAGTGACTGTCAGTATCATAGCGTAATCACTATGAACCGCGAATTCCCTTACATTTCTCAGTTCACCGTGCTCCTTTCTACCCCAAAAATTCCTTGCAGTGACCTGAACCCAAATTTCCGTCATCATGGATTTGACCAGAATCTCGAAAAGGATTTTCAGTACATCTGAAGACAGATATGGAATTCTGCTGCTCATCCCCGCTTTGTGTTTCACTCCACTGTAAGTCCTATTTACACGAAGTAAACAGAATGCAACACTAGAACGTGGTGTGACAACATTCCACGCGCACTTGCATTTGAACTTGATCTTGCACTGACCTTATGTTGATGAAGGAAGTAAAGCACAGTTGTTTTAGGGAGCCTCAGCTTTGGAGCTAATTATTTGTCTTCAGACGCCTATCACTCAGAACTTTCTCCTCAACAAGGAAGATGTTTTCTTGTGTCAACACATCCACAGGCCTACGCTCACTGAGTCATCTTTAAGGTTCTCTCTGCTCAAACGAAATAATTTTTACCTCTTCAAAGCGGAATATGAAGGGGAAATTTCCCCATACACACTCCTTCAAGACGTTGTTGAACTGAGTGCAAGCCCTTCTTTGGTTAATAATGTAATATCCACCCTGTATTCAGTTTTAAACATTACGCTGTACTATGCATTACTTTAATGAACTTCTCCAAAGAAATAAAGTATGTGGCCGGAAAGAAAATTCCTGAAATATTGTCACATATCGCAACAATTAGTTATGGCCCTCTATGTCAGACCGAAATTAAATAGACCATATGTCATATTCACAATAAGATAATTAATAGAAATTCAATATTGACACAGTAAGCATTTTTATATAAAAGTTGTTAAAACTTTTGCACAAATACTCTGGAGAAACAGGGTGAGTTTTCACACATTTAATAAAAACTATAAAAATATTAATGGGAGATTATCAAAAGGAACCCAAACATATCAAGGGGGTCTCTTTCTTACCATTTAATTTATAGGCATATGTATATACAGACCACATTTTACGAGAATGGAAGCTTAAAGTCGATAAAAGAATATAGGGCAAAGATTTTAAACATGCAAAGGACTTTGCTTTAATATTCGAGAGGGAAGAGAAACTAATGAGTGGGAAATATCCATAAGCAAAGCAAAGGACATGACAGATTACATACAATATATAAGAACAAGCATAGATACTGAACTTCCAGAATATGTCCTGCCAGCTCGCATGGGGTTGTCGGTTGCCCTCCCCAATAACTACTGCCTGCCTATCAGTCCTTGAACTTTCGAGCAGTCAACTGTTTATATTCATTCGCGAAGTAACAAAACAACTGACATTGGAGCAACGTATTTTTGTAGGCCAATGTTGTTTTCAATATGATTCGCGTCCGTGAGGAATGTGTTCGGAAGTTCCCTAGGCAAATTCCTCCTTTTAGAACTGTAATTCAAAATCTTGTGAATAAATTTGATAATAATGGTTCAGTACAAAATAAAAGAAAAAGACGTAAAGGTGCGCAGTTTTAACAGAGACAAACGATGGAATTGGTGCAAATCTTGAACGTTCACCAACAAAAGCATTATCGAGATTAGCGCAAGAAGCGGTTTCGGTGTCTTCTGCACATACAGCAACATTGTTAAAACGTGTACATGTGTCCACTATCTACGACAAGGTGACCCCGTATCACGTGTACATTATTGTGAGTGGTTTCTTTCATTAGTGACTGAAGGATTGTGTTCTTTTCAGATTAGGCGTTGTAGCACCAAAATGGTCACATGAACACTCACAGCACTCGCTATTGGTGTTCCGAACATCCAAATTGTATACAAGAAACCCCACTTTATGATAGGAAAGTTGGAGTTGAGAGTGCGATTAACGCATAAATGGAGAGAGATACCGTAATGACATTCTGGGCCCCAATTTTTAATCAACTGAGGCAAGATAACAAATCATATGAGTGATTTCAACAAGATTTCGCCACTTCACATACAGCACACAGGTAAAGTTAGGGAAGTGTTTCAAGATTAGTGCTCTCTCATTCTCCAGATCTAACAGCCTGTTACTTTTATTTAAGGGACAGCCTGAACAACAAAGAGCATAAAATAAAGTCTTACACATTGAAAGAGCTCACACAATTAAACATTACAGTGGTCCAACTAAATCGAATTAATCTTACCTGTTTAGTCAAGTTAGTAGTTGAAATGCAGGCGTGGTCGGCTCTGGCATGCCCAGCTGCCGAGTGGCAAAATCACGCGCGAGCGGTAAGGACATATCCTGTGAGCCCTAGAAAATCAATACATAAATGAGAAACTGAAAAATGTGGCACGAAAGGGCCTTAAGTAGAAAAACGAACCACGGAAGACAGTAAGTTTCCGAGAGTAATGTGTAAGTATCATTTAGTAGTCCTACTTTTATCTGTAAATCGTCTCAACAACGTCAGTTGTATTTAGCGAACCTTCTGATGAGGGCTGTGGAAAAGGACGTCAGTTGTGGCGGGATTCTAACCGTGTTTTAGGTACCTCACACACCCTGGGTGCAATGAGCGTAAAATTAATAGCAGCCGGAAAAATTAAAACAAATTTCAGATCGGTATGAAACGAAAAAATACTTTATTTTTGATTTGGGCGAAGCACCAGCCGCCACTGTTCGGTTCACATCACCTGTTACATTTGAAACATGCCGAAAGTCTCCGTCACTGAATTTCACATTCCTGATTTGCTTTGGCCCTGCGGCACCCATTGAGTAGAGAAATTCCTTGCACTTAAATGGTGGAAATGCTTGGCAAACGAAATCCTAAGGCTGCCTCAATGTTACTGGCTTCTTTTACGACAGAAATGCTTCCGTCATTTGCTACTTCTCGCTTTATCTTTAGGGACGTGTTCCCTTTATTAAACGAAGAAGGTTCCAGAATACCCAAACCACATCTGCTGTTATTAGCCATGCAAGAAGGGAATTTAATTGCAACACTTTTGTATCCCAAGGGATGTGTGCGCGTGCGTGTGTGTTTTTCTTTATTTACTGAATGCTCTATTACTATAATAATTAGTAATACTACATGCATTGCTATCATTTCATTGTCACATGTTATCCTTAATACTATTTTTGAACACCGTTTCATTCTTATTCTCACCTAATCATATTTGAAGATTGCCTAATTGGTTATATTTGAATGTTTTTTCATTATCATTCTCAGTCACCACATTTCCTATCCTATTAGTCAATTTGTGTTAATTTCTACTGTTTACAAAAGTTTTAAACTGTTTATTATATTTTAGAACAAGTTCACTAACGTCTATTGGCCATCGCCTAGTTGCTTTTACTACATCTTTCCGAAATATTACTCGCTCTTTCTTCAAGATTTTGCAGTCCCACAAAATGTGTTCCGCCGTTTGAATACCCTCCTGACATATACATGATGGTTCTCTGCTATTTTAAGCGATGAAAGAAGGCTCCAAATTTCCCGTGTCCTGAGAGGATCGCTGTAAGATTGGGGCTTAGAAGGATGTTGGTTTTTGGCCTTTTAGCTACAGTTGGAAAATAGGATTTTGTAATCGCTCCGTTCGTTGTCATTTGCCACTCTGTTTCCCATAGTTGCTGACTTTCTTCTCTTAATTCATTCCTCACTTCACATTTTGGGATGAGTTGATAATCCACTGGCAGGTCCTTGCTTTTCGCTGCTTCTTTAGCGAGTCGGTCTGCTATTTCATTTCCTTCATTGCCGATGTGCTTTAACCCAAGTAAAATGTATTTCCCAGTGTTCTTGTTGGAGTGATTTTAACTTCTTCCTTATTCTTTCAGAGAGGTTACCATGTTTTGTGCGCGCGCGCGTGTGTGCGTAAAAGCGTCAAGCAATCAAATGCTGCAAAACTTTTACAGTTTACACTTCCTGTGACATTTTGCTCTCCGCCTCATTTCTTCAACACGTCCCTATCACTTGGACCAACAAGTGTTTGTTGTCATGGAAACTACGTGCTGCGTAAAAATTAAGCAGCTATGATCTGTTTACATTATTCATGTGATGTGGGTTACCGTCTGCAGGGCGCCGCAGGGGTGTACATAAATCATACTTTACATGTTGGTAAGTTGCCAGACCGTATTGAACAGCCGTGTTGTACAGGCTGGTCACAAAGTTGGGGCCGCTCCAGCAGAAGGATTCGAACCTCTCAGGAAACTCCAAGTGATGGCAGATCTAATGTTGACGCACCGTGTTTCCGTAGCAACATCTGAATGTTGCAGCGTCTCTAGTGGCGTGAGTGAAAATTTCATTACGCTAAGTGAATGGAAGTAGAGCATTCATTTCCTTGTTACCGTAGCAAAATAATTTGATTACATTGAACATGCGCAACAATCGGCCGATAGACGTTGTTTGTGTCAACCTTTAGATCAGTGACGCGAGCGAGCACAAGAATCCTTGCCAAGGTCTTATCTGGGAACAAAAGAGAGGATATCTTTACAGTCCGCCTCTCCTGCAACTGGAGCGCACAACTGATACAACTGAGTTTTATGGCCGTCAATCCCTTCTGCTTTTTGACAAAACGAGAGGCAGCATACGGAACGAGTGATAGTTTGTTACTTTGCCATTCGAGTTTCATACCATTATCGGCTCCAGGTCTCGTACAAACCGACAATGCTGATTGCGGTTCAAGTAAAGAATGGCATAATTTTTAAAAATATCGCGCTAAAATTACCTCATGTGTACGTGGCAATAGTTTCACTGTGTTCAGTTACACCTACAGCAAAATGCTGCTTTCTTCTCAGCAAATCTTCAATTGAAACCTATGGGGAGTTTGTTCTTCCCTATAGCACAGCTCGGAAATGATTTAAAATGTTTAAAGAGGGAGAATATAAATTTCAAAGGAAGGTTACTCGGCTCTCCCGGAAGGACTAAGTTTCGGATGCCTCCCCGGCACGCATGCAGTTTTAAGTTCGATCCTGAGAGCAAACACAAAACTCTGCGTGCAAATTGCACCAACACCAAGACCATAAAAATAAATAAATAAATAAATAAAAAATAAGTATTTGCTTCTGCTTACAGTCATCTCGTTTTTCCATATTTAGGGAATGCATTAACTGTCCTGAAAATTCTGCAAAGCCATTGCACATTTACAAAAGGCACATTTCCACGACAATGCCCGGCCGCAATGTTGTTTCTCAAAACCTCACAAAAATCATTGCAAAGTGTGACCATCACCCTCACTATTGTCCAGATTTAACCTCCTGAGGCAATTTTTGCATTTTAGAAAATTCGTAGGAGGCTACAGATGATTTTCAGCATGGGGCAGGCGGATTGCACACAACGGGGACTACTTTGAGAAAGCTCTGGTACTTGAATGCAGCCTGAACTTCAGCTACTGTATAAAGGGATTGTGACCTCTGAAACAGTTTAGTTACAAGTTACAAAAATCAACCTTTTAGTTGGGATCCTTGCTGCTGGTGACTCGGAGTCTTGCTGACTCATCAGTCATGTACCATTTCTAAGTTAGTACACAAAGAGAATTTGTTCTGCATCCATCCAGCGCCAGCATTAACCTTGGAACCAGCACGTCATCTCTCTGTGAAGTTCACGGATGTTCTTGAAGAAGCCAATTCGCATCTCAATAAGCGAATGCTGTCCATTGACTTTTATAGTAACAGCACCTTCCGATAATTTTGTTAGAAACCTTGAGTTCGCTTATATCACTACCTGCGAAGTATTTCATTGGATTAACGAGTATAGGAGAATTTTTGGTACTTAAGATGTGCTCAAGGGCTAGCCGTTTGTGCCGGCATTCCCATGGGGGAAGGAATGAGAAGAGGGAAACACCAGGCGTGATATGGAGGGGGTCCTTAAAATTGTTTCCAGGTTGAACACCCCTACGACACCCCCTCCAAGGAACGAGACACTCAGATGGGCGCTTCCACACCAGATGTTAGGGATGAAACTTTTGAAAAATGCAAACAGCTGCTGCCACATCGCACACAGCACCAGCTTACATCACTTGGCACTTTCTACGGAATGAAAAGGGAGAAGGGAAAATTCGTGGAAACGAAATATTTATAGCACAACCAGAAGGAAAACATGAAAAAACCCAAGTTCAGGATGGCCACTCAGCTGCGTAGCTGCAATAACTGATGCTACATCATAATAAAAGTAAACGTGAAATAAGTTGAAAGTAGTCTTGTATTGATATCAGAGAAATCCTATCGGTTCTATTATATACCTGTGTTGTAGATCAGCCCGGTAACTTCATGCGAGAGGAGTATCTATGGCCCGCAGACCACGGTTTCAGAACAGCCGTTTGAGCCTTGTAAACGCAATAAGGATTATTTGTATGATGCGCTTCGCCGGGCGGCAGTAATCAAATGAAACAAGTTTGTTGTGGACACCACTTTGAAGCTGGCAATGAAAGGGCAGATTATCTCGCTGTATGGCAGGATTTAAGCTTCATATTGTGGGGGTTCAACTCCCGACCGCTTTATTATGCTCCTCTTTGTCAAGAAAGGATGCCAGATTCTGGTCAGGTGGTAACGGGCCCCCAGGAAGCTTGGAAAATATTTATCAAGTCGAAAAAAAGCATTTAACATTTTTATGGATTATGTAGCTATTGCCGTTTTATAGCTTAAAACCCTTAAAAAGTATTTTGAATGCCATGCCACAGAGCACGAGCTATAAACACAAAACACTTCAAAATCCGCAAAAGAAACTAATCACATGACGACGTGCGAGTTACGAGGAACGAAATTGAATCTTCTTAACATCTACTGTTCACTTCAGGAATTATGCTAATAGCCAGTTTGTTTTATAATTATAGACAATCTTTATTTTCTACTACCTTCTCATTCAATTCTTCAGCATATGCAGTCTATTTATGTAGCCTTTAACCTCCCTAACAAATCTCATTTCACCAGACTTGTTTCAGAATTCATAGCTAACAATGTACAATTAACACTGCAACATTCCGATTTTGCTTCTTTCCCTACCTTATCCTGTAATATATACAACCTATTGTTATACAAATGACGGATTTCATTTATTGTATTTTCTCCGTCCTATCTGCATCGCAGCTTAAGAAGATGAAGTGGAAAACACTTTGTCATGGGATTTATCTGACGAATTTAATATCCAACATTCAGAAAATATGTACTGCTATTTCTAGGGTGGCACCATTGCGCAGAGTGCCCGCACTGCCTTATCGGCCACCCACCCAATTGGTAGTTAGTTCCCCATTCAAGACGCACAAACGAGCATTCCATTCATCCTAATCCTTTTCCAAAATGTTGCCACCAGTTCTATGAAATGCACGCAAAGCTGCCACAAGAGTACAGATGTAAAATACTTCCCTAGGCCTGTATGTCCAACATTATACTGCGATTACAAATATAAACAGCTTCTCTAGACTTGTGATGTTCAACATTATACTGCGATTACAAATATAAACAGCTTCTCTAGACTTGTGATGTTCAACATTATACTGTGATTACAGATTTTGTCAACTTCCTTATTGTTATGATATTTGATACCGGTCACGTGGTATGCAGATCGTCCTATCTGAAGGACACGTTTCACTGAGGTATTAAAACGAACTGCATATTTTTATCGCATCTTGGTGCTCTATAACAGCTTCCTTAAGAGGCGAGGAATCCGGGAAATGGGCCTATAAATCCTTCGCTTTGTGTGACCGAATGACCACTACATTGTGTTCGAGGAATAAGGCTCTCAGCCCTGGCTTAAAGTCAAACCAACTGACATTAAACGCAAGGAACGGAAAACTAACACAGCAATCGCTCTCTCAGGAAACACAATTGATCTGAGATCTAGTAGGGTATTGTGGAAGAAGTTCCCACAGCATCTAATGAATGTGCTCTAGCCCAGTCGACCAATGTGCACGTGTTGATGGGCCTCCAATCAACTTCATCTTTAGGCAAATTTAATAACGATCCACAAACCGAGGCCGGTTGTCAGAGAGTGGGTTCCCATTCTATACTTTCGCTATAGAATGTTTACAACAACTGTATCAATCCGGCAGCGCAGACTTTCCGCTATCGCAGTTCTTAAAACATGTTCATCGAAATGTCAGCGATTCTCCACACTTTCTCTCAGATCGCTCTGTTGACTTTGGTTTGGACCCTTCCGCTGAAATCATCGAACCATACAGTTACTATTCTTAACCAATGGTTGCATGTAAATACAATTTGTCTCTACCTATGTAAGGTTTTCAAGCGATTTCATCTTTACCAAAGTTCAGCCAGATCTACAGTAAGTACATTATCTTTGAGTTTGTACTTTGTGATTTTTTGCTGAACCACATATAGTGAATTAATGTGAAATTTTTGTGTTAAATCGTTAATTTAGTTTATTGCTATCACGAAAAGATTTAGAAAGTTTTACATTAAAGATAAATTCTAAGTGAACACAAGGCACTGTCAAGTTAGTATGATCTTTTTGAAGTTGTCAATGGTGAAGGCCCCAACCAGACGGCGTTTTCGGATAAAACGCTCAAAATTGCTCCCCATTAACCTGCGGGGGGACTTCACGCTGATAAATCACTATAACCTTTCCCAGCTCTTCTGTTTGCTTTGGGACTACCAGACGCGACTCGTGTACGCATTAATGTGGGAAATGTGTCACTGGTATCCAGTCTATCAACTATTGTTCGTCGATCTTTCCGATAATGACGGCAGCTGTTCACTGCAGTGGTTGAAGCAACTGGAACATCTGCTTTGTTGCTGAAATACGTCCGCCCTTAAACTCTGAGATTAATCGTAGCAGAATATTCATGTGCTTACTGCAACATCGCGAACACGGTTTCAGTCCCCCCCCCCACTAATTGTGTGAATTTCCTTTGAGAGATGAGAAAGGAAATTACTCAATCTTAATTGACAAGGGCTAGCACAACCAAAATGAAATAAAACGGAGAAAATGTTTTGAAAAAGGTGACTGTATAATATGCTAAGAGTTTAGAAATATTAATTATATGCAATTTTTCTTATGGTTTAGTAATTTTATATCACAATTTAATCCTCAATAATGGTGCAATTACACAATATCTACATGTTTTACTTTAATTCTTTTACAAGTACATTATTGTTATCGCCGCTTTTTCGCTATGAAAATTCTGTTGGTTTCTTTTTGTTAGGTTGAGCTTCCAAGCATTTGACATTTTGTCTGAAACTGCTTTAAATGTTTTTCACTGAGATAGCCAGGATTTCAGAAAAGCAGTCAAGGGTGAGTGTAACATTTTACTCACATCATCTTTAAAGAACTTTTTGCTGTTAATTTTTAATGACCTATATTGGCCTTCTATTGAATATTCTCTTTTGTGTGCATCACAAATTCTAATGTACTACCAAACATGAAATTTCCAATATGAATTTTGCTTCTGAGAGAGCTGGAAATGTGCACCATATTTCTTTAAAGCCTTAGTAATCTGTTTCATTATCCCGTTTTGATATGAAGATCACACCTGCAGTTAAGTGTTCTTGCACTGCTAATAAAACACGGTAAGCGAATTAGCAGATAAGAGCTACCCTCTTATAGGAGGCCTTGTCCTTCATAGGGATATTCGTGCTCTATTATTATTATTATTATTATTATTATTATTATTGTTGTTGTTGTTGTTGTTGTTGTTGTGTTGTTGTTGGGTATACTAAGAAAGCGCCCTTTCTCCCATTCAAAATTTTCCCTTGTTCCTTCTTGCTCCTTGTTTCTCTCTTCACAATATAAATGCTCTACAGGATTTTAAAGGTCGAACAGACCTACTAATTAAACTTCATTTAAATTTCATCTTATTGGGGGTCTGGAACTTACAGCATAATTTCAAACACGCTACTGTCTATAGAGGAAATAATTGGAAATTTATTTGTGTTTGCAATAACATTCTCTAAAGTTACATTTGATATAATTCAAATTTCAAAGAGGCAAAAGTGTTAAGGAGTTTCTGACCACTGTTTTGGGTCTAAGGTGATGTTACTATTCGTGTAACATACAAATTCCATCGCTGACCAGCGCTATCAGAGTGCGCAGAAGCAATAAAAACATAATTTAATCATCCTTTTAAGAAAGGGTATGTTCGCCTTCTTGTTTCAGACACCTGTTAAAGAAACAATGAGGCACTCACTGTAGTTTCCATAGAGGAGCGGATGTTACTGACGTTTCCCTCAGGGAATCGAAGGGTTTACGTTCTCTTACCGACGTTTCTACTCTCGAACAATGTTGAGAAGAGTTAGCTGTTGCGGTGTCGCTAAAGCTCTTTCTGTCTCTGCCAATAATAAGTACTGAACCTGGCAACGCGTCACTCGGACGATAAAGAACTGGGGATACCTCATCACTAACGGAGAGCTGATCTCAGGTCTGCGGCGGGAATATAAACTGATCTTCCGTTTCACGACGCACCGTGCTAATTTAAGAACATTTGCAAATTAAAATGTACCCTCTGATACTCTCTTTATACCGCCACGAGTGACCGAGGTCATTAAGACACGGACTCGAGAGCAGCAGATCTGGGGTTCGATTCCCATTAGAACTGTTCTCTCTGACTTTTTTTTTGTCAGGTTTTCCTCAGTTCTCATAAATAGCAAATGCTGTGTGGGTAATCTTAACTTAGGCCTGGAACGCTTCCTTCCCTTAAAAAAATCCAAATTTATCATTTTATCTCATGTCTCAACAGTGCTGTGATTTCTCAGTTGTTAAAACGGGCATTAAACACTATTAAAAAAAACAGTTGCTGGACAAAGTGAACTAGTGTCAAGGGAGAGACTGTATTGTATATTAAAAATCTATGCTTCATTTTGTGTTTCATTTCAATTAAATGATTCTCATACATGAAATTATGCAGACGATTATATCTCAAGGTAGTTTTTTTCTGACTGAAGGAGCGGAGCATTTTCAAAGCGATAAATGTTTACTATTTTATTATAGAGAAATGAACGAACACTTTACTCACAGCTAAAACCTTAGCTTCCGTTCCAAATTAAGAACGAATGTTAGGCTGCATTCCTGTCTTCCTAATTTATTATGCGAATTGAACTAAATCTAAGATTGATTCTATACTCGGTTAAATGCAGGGCAACACTACGCTATCTCTGATGTGCGATAAACACAAACACATTTAATTTAATATTATATATGTACAAGACGCGGGTTAGGCTGCTAAATAATATTTTACGCTACAACACATTTAGGGTCTATGCGACGCATACAATGCAAATTGAGACCAATCCATCTTTTACGTTCTTCTTCTTCTTCTTCTACTTCTTCTTCGTCAATTTGATGAAAGTGTCACGTGTCAACTCGTTCTTTACGACGTGAGGCTGTTTGCTGACACCCAAGGCACAAAACTGAAATTTCTTTCAGTTCATATTTTCATAGATTTATGGAAGAAAAATAGAGCGGTAAAACATTACAATATAACATTTACGTCACTTTAAAACATACGGTAATATTATGCAATTCCCTTCAAAATGTTCGTAAACCTCGGCTGTACGTTGCTAAGCAAACAATAAAAGTAGATTTTAAATATAATTGACATAAGTTATTTAGAAATGTCTGTGACAGAGTTTGCATTACACTCCCTATCCTTTTCCTGCAGTTTTAGTCCTAGAGGTAAATTCATGCTTATTAGTGTTTGACATCCCCCATTTATTTAATTTCTGTTTTCTCCGATTTTTCAGTTTAAAGATGTTGATAAGATATTAAATGAGATGCGCATTTTACCAGCACCTAAAAAAAGAAAAGATATTTAGGTGCTAGTAAAATTTGTATGAATGCCATCCGGTGATGCAAGCTAATAATATTAGTTCTTGCACTCTACTTCCTATTTAATTATTAATAACGCAAGTATGTTTTGTACATGGAATATTCTAAGGAAATGTCCTACCTGTCCTTCACAAAAGAAAGAATTAGCACTGAGGTCGGTTGTCGAGGACAAAAGTCGCGAAGTGAAATTTTGGTCCGTTACCGTAAGGAGGCGATGAACTTTACCGTCCTAGGCAGCCTATAAAACGAGTTTATGTTCGAAAGTTTAAGAGTAGCGCCGGAAAGTGAGCTCAAACTTTCCTATGAAAAACGAGGATTTTAAAAATTCAGCTTCCGTGGATTAGTCTAAGAATCCCCGTGTGAGCTAAGAAAGCGAAGCCAACACATTTTAAAAAGGGAACATTCTCTGCAGATACTCCGACATTCAGATTCAGGAAGACTCGCTCGGCAAACATCTTCGCTTAGTTGAGGCGGGCACTTCAGTAAACTAATCAGTTTTGCTTCCGTCTCCTGTGTAGTTCGCGCGCCAGCAATGTGAGCTTCGAGGTCCAGGCAGACACATTTCGAGTAGCATGACAAAAAGCATTAAACAAATAAACTATTAGGAAGCCTACGAATCCTCACCGATTAATTTGCGACCACTCGGCGCGGCCTCATCGTCCATTCATAACCGACGATAACCATTTCAATTTTGAGAAAGTTCATCTGATGCGAAATCTCCAGTGTATTTAGACAGGGAAAGTTTGTTGCCGTTAGAAATTAATAAGTTTGTACTAACGTTTTCCCCTCCCCCGATTTCGGCCATTTAAATGGAATGAAAACAGGATTTTAAATATGATATTTATATTAATTATTTTTCATCTTAGGAACACAAATAATAAACTACACTGTTATGAGATCGATGTGCATTTTTAGGGTGATAAACAGTCAATCAAGAGTGTGGAGTGTTTCAGTTGAAAAAATAATTTACATAAAATGTAACACATGTAATTAAAATTTTTATTTTTATAATTAATAAGGAATTTAACCCACTATATCAAATAAGGTGTGATAATCGTTATGTAAATTGCCATCATGATATATAAGGTGTTCCGATATGTTTTACATAAACAGGGACTTTATTGCTATGTGTACATAAATAACAAAAGTTAACCTACCGTAGACACAAGTGGAAAAGTTGACTTTTTAAAGCTGAAATGAAAGAAAATGACTTTCGGGTGCACATAAATGGAGATTTTTTACATTTTAAGATTTTGATATTTTATTATTTTGATGGAATTAATCATGCCAGTTTAAAACATTTCACTACTTTTACAAAAGTTGTGTGTTACAGGTTTTTTCTGCGCAGTTCTGAGTCATTCATTTATTAAATATAAATACGTTGGTAATTTTTATTTACAATAAATTGTAAAGAGATGTTTTTATAATCGTCTGGTAAATACATAAAAAGAAGAAAAATTCATCAGGATCAGGGTCAAGGAGAAGAGAGAGATTATTAACTTGAAAAAAAACATTTAAATTTTTATGTTTAATTACAATTTATGAAAAAATGAATTTTTCCATTATATCAGAACTTGTAAGTATGAAAACTCGAAAATTTATCAACTATTTCAATTAAGTAATAACTAATTTAATGAAAAAGTATGAAAATTGCATACAGCTTTTTTAAAAAGTTATAAAATGCATGGCCATATATAATCAGAATCACCATTAATGACGACTACATCATCAATCTGACGAAAAAGCGTTCATAAGTACCCAGTGCAAAAATTGGCTATCTTTATACTTTTCTAGATCAGCGGTAATGCATTTTATAAATTTAATGTTGGGGGTTTACGACGTTTTTACCCACTTTAAGTCAAAGCCTCCAGTATTTCCTACTTGAAGCTTCACAGTCTTCTCTATGCGGAGTTTTCCCTGGTCCTAAAAATATGTTTATCATTTTAAACATTCCGGACCTATTTGCACCATAATTCCATGCATTTCGTTCATTGTCTTGAAAGATCTTATTAGTTGTGAGGACAATAGAACCCACAAAAAATAAATAAAGATTGAAAAAGTATAAAACCACGTTCGACAGATGCCACTTCTTGGTGCGCAATAAGCCTCATACACACTAACGGTATTAAAACTTGTCTTGAATAAAATAAAACACTTCACAAAGAAAAGACTGCTCTCTTCGCTTTCGAATTACAAAACATTGAAAAAAGAAAATAAAAACTTACAAAGGGATTTCTAAATTTAATAGGAACCGCTCCACTTCTCATCACAATTTTTTTTTTCATTTAATGTATTACAGAGATTTAGTTTCCAGTATTTGCAGAAAAATTTTCAACCATTCTATTTTAAAAATGAATAAGGAAATTCTTTCAAATTTTGCAGAAATGTCCTACTATGCGAATTTATTTTTCTGGGATATTCAGCAATTAAACCACAATTGCAGATTTCAATAAGTAAGATTGCTCACTTATATTGGCAGTAACGCTTGGAAAGAAGTTTCATTTCATCTGTAAGCGTAATGATTAACATTTCAACAGAATTTTGAAATAGTTCTCACCGTATTTTAAGAGTATGGTTATGGTTTTCAGGCACCAAATTAAATGTCATATCACTTTAAATTCCTTCAATTTATCCCGTCTGGAAGACACTGGACGTCTTTTTGAAAAGGAGCGCCCTACTGGAATATTGTATTGTGGCTAATTCCCTCACTATATATAGCCGATATACCTTCAGAACTAAATACAACCGTGCTTCGAGGACAGAACGACCCCCATTAACTCGTCCTTAACGAGAAGATGACTCCCAAAGTGCCATCGTCAAATATGATAAGTTCCATTGTCAAGGGATTCTAGAAGACCGAAAGTGGTCTAGCATCACGACTATGCTCGTTCTCATACCTGCCACTGTAATGGAGAAAATCAATGAACTGGGCAACGATTTCCCATTACATTCATTTTGTTTCTCAGATTTGGATGTTTTCCCAAAACTGACAAAATTCATTTCTTCGAAGAAAATTTAAGCACCAATTGAGGAGTACTTTGCTGTTCTGTATGAATCTTACTTCAGTGAGGTGGTGAAAGATTTATACCAATATCATGTAATATCACTTCAATTTGTGGAAAGTTCAGTCAACTCTAAAAGAGTTAGTATAATAAGAGAATGTAGATTTCTCCAGAAAACACATATAAAAGTATTACGTACATTGGATGAAAATGTCACACTTTTCATTCTTACAAATATTAACTTTGGTGTGGAGATTGTAAGAGATGGAATTTTTACATTAAAATCCCATATTTTGAAAACAAATTAATCTTAAATTAAATTATTTACATTTACAATACTTAAAAAATTGAAATTTAAAATATTTTCATTTAGTGTACTAAGAAACCTGAATTAATTCAATGGAGAAAAATGAATACTTATTAATTTATTGCTTGAAATCCTCCTCAGTACAGAAGGTTTCAGTAATAATGCTAACCTGAACGTATCTTTTATTACGGTGCAGTTAATTATAGATGATAGAAGTAATTAAATAATACTATATAATTGTAATAAACACTTTCTTTATAGATGATGGAAGTAATTAAATAATATTATATCATTGTAATAAACACTTTCTTAATAGATGATGGAATAAATTAAATAATACTATATCATTGTAGTAAACACTTTCTTTATAGATGATAGAATAAATTAAATAATACTATATCATTGTAGTAAACACTTTCTTTATAGATGATGGAATGAATTAAATAACACTATATCATTGTATTAAACATTTTCTTTACAGATGATAGAAGTGAATTAAATAATACTATACCATTGTAGTAAACACTTTCTTTATAGATGATGAAAGTAATTAAATAATACTATATCATTGTAGTAAACACTTTCTTTATAGATGATAGAATGAATTAAATAATACTATATCATTGTAGTAAACACTTTCTTTATAGAATATAGAAGTAATTAAATAATACTATATCATTGTAGTAAACACTTTCTTTATAGATGATAGAAGTAATTAAATAATACTATATCATTGTAATAAACACTTTCTTTATAGATGATGGAAGTAATTAAATAATATTATATCATTGTAATAAACACTTTCTTTATAGATGATAGAATAAATTAAATAATACTATATCATTGTAGTAAACACTTTCTTTATAGATGATGGAATGAATTAAATAATACTATATCATTGTAATAAACACTTTATTTATAGATGATAGAAGTAATTAAATAATACTATATCATTATAGTAAACACTTTCTTTATAGATGATGAAAGTAATTAAATAATAGTATATCATTGTAGTAAACACTTTCTTTATAGATGATAGAAGTAATTAAATAATACTATATCATTGTAGTAAACACTTTCTTTATAGATGATAGAATAAATTAAATAATACTATATCATTATAGTAAACTCTTTATAGATTATAGAAGTGAATTAAAGAATACTATATCATTATAGTAAACACTTTCATTATAGATGATGGAAGTGAATTAAATAATACTATATCACTGTAGTAAACACTTTCTTTATAGAAGATAGAAGTGAATTAAATAATACTATATAATTGTAGTAAACACTTTCTTTATAGATGATAGAAGTAATTAAATAATACTATATCATTGTAGTAAACACTTTCCTTATAGATGATGAAAGTAATTAAATAATACTATATCATTGTAGTAAACACTTTCTTTATAGATGATAGAATTAATTAAATAATACTATATCATTGTAGTAAACACTTTCCTTATAGATGATGAAAGTAATTAAATAATACTATATCATTGTAGTAAACACTTTCTTTATAGATGATGAAAGTAATTAAATAATACTATATCATTGTAGTAAACACTAGCTTTATAGATGATGAAAGTAATTAAATAATACTATATCATTGTAGTAAGCACTTTCTTTATAGATGATAGAAGTAATTAAATAACTACATCATTGTAGTAAACACTTTCCTTATAGATGATGAAAGTAATTAAATAATACTATATCATTGTAGTAAACACTTTCTTTATAGATGATGAAAGTAATTAAATAATATTATATCATTATAGTAAACAATTTCTTTATAGATGATAGAAGTAATTAAATAATAGTATATCATTGTAGTAAACACTTACTTTATAGATGATGGAATGAATTAAATAACACTATATGATTGTAGTAAACACTTTCTTTATAGATGATGAAAGTAATTAAATAATATTATATCATCGTAGTAAACACTTTCTTTATAGATGATAGAAGTGAATTAAATAATATTATATCATTGTAGTAAACATTTTATTTATAGATGATGGAAGGAATTAAATAATATTATATCATTGTAGTAAACATTTTATTTATAGATGATGGAAGGAATTAAATAATAATATAACACTTTCTTTATAGATGATGGAATGAATTAAATAATACTATATCATTGTAGTAAACACTTTCGTTATAGATGATAGAAGTAATTAAATAATATTATATCATTGTAGTAAACACTTTCTTTATAGATGATGGAATGAATTAAATAATACTATATCATTGTAGTAAAATATTTCTTTATAGATGATAGAAGTAATTAAATAATCATATATCATTGTAATAAACACTTTCTTTATAGATGATAGAAGTAATTAAATAATACTATATCATTGTAGTAAACACATTCTTTATAGATGATAGAAGTAATTAAATAATAGTATATCATTGTACTAAACATTTTCTTTATAGATGATAGAAGTAATTAAATAATATTATATCATTATAGTAAACAATTTCTTTATAGATGATAGAAGTAATTAAATAATACTATGTCATTGTAGTAAACACTTTCTTTATAGATGATGGAAGTGAATTAAATAATACTATATCATTGTAGTAAACACTTTCTTTATAGATGATAGAAGTAATTAAATAACTACATCATTGTAGTAAACACTTTCCTTATAGATGATGAAAGTAATTAAATAATACTATATCATTGTAGTAAACACTTTCTTTATAGATGATGAAAGTAATTAAATAATACTATATCATTGTAGAAAACACTTTCTTTATAGATGATGAAAGTAATTAAATAATACTATATCAATATAGTAAACATTTTCTTTATAGATGATAGAAGTAATTAAATAATATTATATCATTATAGTAAACAATTTCTTTATAGATGATGGAAGTAATTAAATAATACTATATTATTATAGTAAACATTTTCTTTATAGATGATAGAAGTAATTAAATAATATTATATCATTGTAGTAAACACTTTCTTTATAGATGATGAAAGGGATTAAATAATACTATATCATTGTAATAAACACTTTCTTTATAGATGATAGAAGTAATTAAATAATACTATATCATTGTAGTAAACACTTTCTTTATAGATGATGGAATGAATTAAATAATACTATATGATTGTAGTAAACACTTTCTTTATAGATGATGAAAGTAATTAAATAATATTATATCATTGTAGTAAACACTTTCTTTATAGATGATAGAAGTGATTAAATAATACTATATCATTGTAGTAAACATTTTCTTTATAGATGATAGAAGTAATTAAATAATATTATATAATTGTAGTAAACACTTTATTTATAGATGATGAAAGGGATTAAATAATACTATATCATTGTAATAAACACTTTCTTTATAGATGATAGAAGTAATTAAATAATAGTATATCATTGTAGTAAACACTTTCTTTATAGATGATGGAATGAATTAAATAATACTATATGATTGTAGTAAACACTTTCTTTATAGATGATGAAAGTAATTAAATAATACTATATCATTGTAGTAAACACTTTCTTTATAGATGATAGAAGTGATTAAATAATACTATATCATTGTAGTAAACACTTTCTTTATAGATGATGAAAGTGAATTAAATAATACTATATCATTGTAGTAAACACTTTCTTTATAGAAGATAGAAGTAATTAAATAATACTATATCATTGTAGTAAACACTTTTTTATAGATGATAGAAGTGATTAAATAATACTATATCATTGTAGTAAACATTTTCTTTATAGATGATAGAAGTAATTAAATAATATTATATCATTGTAGTAAACACTTTCTTTATAGATGATGAAAGGGATTAAATAACACTATATCATTGTAATAAACACTTTCTTTATAGATGATAGAAGTAATTAAATAATACTATATCATTGTAGTAAACACTTTCTTTATAGATGATGGAATGAATTAAATAATACTATATGATTGTAGTAAACACTTTCTTTATAGATGATAGAAGTGATTAAATAATACTATATCATTGTAGTAAACACTTTCTTTATAGATGATGAAAGGGATTAAATAATACTATATCATTGTAATAAACACTTTCTTTATAGATGATAGAAGTAATTAAATAATACTATATCATTGTAGTAAACACTTTCTTTATAGATGATGGAATGAATTAAATAATACTATATGATTGTAGTAAACACTTTCTTTATAGATGATGAAAGTAATTAAATAATACTATATCATTGTAGTAAACACTTTCTTTATAGATGATAGAAGTAAATTAAATAATACTATATCATTGTAGTAAACACTTTCTTTATAGATGATGAAAGTGAATTAAATAATACTATATCATTGTAGTAAACACTTTCTTTATAGATGATGAAAGTAATTAAATAATACTATATCATTATAATAAACACTTTCTTTATAGATGATAGAAGTAATTAAATAATATTATATCATTGTAGTAAACACTTTCTTTATAGATGATAGAAGGAATTAAATAATACTATATCATTGTAGTAAACACTTTCTTTATAGATTATGGAATGAATTAAATAATACTATATGATTGTAGTAAACACTTTCTTTATAGATGATGAAAGTAATTAAATAATACTATATCATTGTAGTAAACACTTTCTTTATAGATGATAGAAGTAAATTAAATAATACTATATCATTGTAGTAAACACTTTCTTTATAGATGATGAAAGTAATTAAATAATACTATATCATTGTAGTAAACACTTTCTTTATAGATGATAGAAGTAAATTAAATAATACTATATCATTGTAGTAAACACTTTCTTTATAGATGATGAAAGTAATTAAATAATACTCTATCATTATAATAAACACTTTCTTTATAGATGATAGAAGTAAGTAAATAATACTATATCATTGTAATAAACACTTTCTTTATAGATGAAAGGAATTAAATAATACTATATCATTATAGTAAACAATTTCTTTATAGTTGATATCTTTATATAACTGTAGTGAACACTTTTTTTGAGTGCCTGGAATTTTTTATTTGGTCTGTGTCTGGTTTCTTTGGTGTGAATTTTTGTGAATACTTCTGTATTATCCACTATAAATAAAGTTTTACATAGAATGTACTTGCTCGCTAATGGTAAAATTCCAAATGGTTTTAATAGTGGTTTACAATGAATTGATTGTTTTGTCTCTGTTATTATTCTCATTACCATTTTTTTGTATAAGAAATGTTTTTAGCACTTACTGAATTTCCCAAGAACATTACTCTACCAGTCATTAAGGAATGTAAGTAAACATAATATATTTTTTAATATGCTCCTATTTGTAAAATGATTTATGATCTAATTGCAAAACAGGTGGAGCTCAGTCTGGGTAAGATGTAATCCGCATAGCCTTTCCAACTGATATTATGGTCAATCATAAAACAAAAAACTTTAAGTTACCAGATTTAATGATTTCACTTCTTTATGTTGTATCTTTAGTTTTGGAACGTTTTTATTTTTTGTGTATAAATTAATGTACTTAGTTTTCTCAAAGTTTATATGATTTTTGTTACTTCAAAGTGGGTTATTTAGTGTACTGAGAGGTGACTGATTTTGTGTTCTTTAATGAGAATACTAGTATCATCTGCAGAAAGAATTAGATAAACATGTTTGTTTATTACTCAGGGGAGAACATTGATATTTTTTAAAAACAATATTGGGCTCAAAATAAACCCTTAAAAATAGTGCTTAATTAATCTGAAGAATTTATTATTATTTTTTTGTTTTCTGTTTGATAAGCATGCAATCCATTGATAACCTTTGTGCTTAATGACTTAGTAGGATAATTTGGATAAGAGTATGTTAAGATTTTCAAGGTCAAAAGCTTTTGATAGATAACAAAATATTACTAGTATATTAAATTCATTATCAAAGGAATTGAGAACTTATTGTTTGACGCTAAGTGTATTAGTGTTGACGTATTAGAGCAACTTCAATACTATATGTATCATTCAAAAGACCATCGTGACATGATAGACAATTTTATATTATACTAGTTCAGTTTGAATTAACAATGTTTTATGTTCTGGATAGAGTTTAATGTTAGTATAGTAAATCGATGGTTTGGGTATAATCAATGCTAAATTTTAATGCTTGAGAAAAATATATTGCCAACATTTCTACCAAATTTTACAAAAAGGAAGTTAAATGCATTTTATATACAATGTATTTTCATATAGCGAAACATTGTAAATAAAATAAAACAAAATCAGTTTATCTCCCCACCCCATTTCCTCTGATAGTCCCTACCGAACTTTTATGCTTTGAATCAGCTGTCTCCAATTTCCCTTATTTTGTCCAATCTTCTCTATAACGTTGTATATTTTCAATTCTCTCCTTATTTCTTCATCCAATTTAGGTTTTTATGCAAGAACAGATAAAAAAATTCATTTCCACAAATTCAATTGTCTTCTTCTGTTTCCCATTCAGAGCCTGCGTTTCACTTGTTTGTAAGAGTAATGGAATTGACAATGTCTTTTAAAATTTAATTTGTTTCTTTCTTCCGACTTATTGTGCCGCACATAAAATTTTTGTGAGTGTCCTTCTCTCCCCCAACACAACCTGTAATTAAAAGTTGGAACGATTTTCTCGAACATTTCTATTTTTTTATGTTTTCAAAAAAAATTATGAGAGTCGTCAACATGAGATAAAACATTTATACAACTATATACGTTAACTTCTTGCCTCGTAGAATCGCCAATTCGATCCCGGCCAGGACCGATGAATTTTTGGGCGTAAAAATCCTAAGCACGGTTTCCTTCGGAAGGGGAGTAATGCCTTAGATTTACGGCACGTAAAAGAACCTCAAGTTTCAAAGACGAGGCCTCTGAGCAAAAATTGTGGGTCGTTTCACGTCCTGAATAGAATGGGACGCTGATGACCTGAGATGTAAAAGAGCGTCCGTAAATAAACCAAATAAAAAAAAAATAACTACATGCACTGCTATTATTTCCGCCATGCCTGTACAAAAAACTATGAACGGTCCGGTACGCTTGATTTTAAATTCAAACACAGTAATTCAAGTGCCTAACTTATTTAATATGTTAATAGAATTTAATAATCCCAAAATATACAACAGTTTACTGCAATATTGTTAAATTTCAACTTCCTGATAAATAATTTGGTATAAATTAAATATTCATTATTCCAAAAATACATATATAAGTGAATATTACACTCTTAATGAAACTGATCGTTGCCAGTACATAATTAAATAATGTAATTGTGTTAACCATTAATTTGATGGCACGACATTATTTATTTACATGATAATATTTCAGCTGATATCTGTAACAGGTAACAGTGTGTCAATTAGCAGGCCTTAGGAAAAGGGAAGACGTATATCTGTATGTATTGTTGGGAAACCTTTGTAAAAATAAGCAGACAAATATGTGTTACAGCAGGAGGAAAAGAGTAATACGCGAAAGAGAGAATGACTAAAACTTCCATTGTAAGACAGTATATAAACAGAAGCGACGTGTTGTGAAGTTTCCAGAGAAAATATAGTTATCTAATGAAGTACATTATTTGTAGCCGGACAAGATGCCCCGCAGCTTCATGACGCTACAACGTTGAATGCAAACCCCGTAAGTTAAACATACTTTGATAGGATGAAAGCTAATGTCATTCGTTTAGGGACGTGCAACGTACGCACCCGAGGGAAGCCGCTCTTGGGAGATTCAGAGTATCACCCACCGTACGTCACTTTTTCCAACTTCATGAGGGTTGCCAGTTCGTTGTCCTGAAGAAGAGACGATTGGTATGGGGATAGTACTTTCAAAACAAAGACACAGTTTTGACTCTCTACTGAGTAAAATCTTGAAAATGAAATACCAATCGCCTTATTTTCGTTGAGAAATAAAACTGATATATCAAACGATTCACGTGGGTTCTTCAATGCTTTATTAAAACTTGGGTATAATGTCTTCAGTGTTACGCCTGAACTGCTGCTGTTTGCTTCAGCGCAGAACTGCCCAATTTAAAACGTCCAGATTGGTTCAATATGGTATAAATGCGAGTGCTAAAGAAATAAAACTTTTAATTGTGATAAATTTGATTATTGCGTTTTGACTTCGTGTTTCCACATCATTTTAGAGAACTAAGGAACTTTTCTCTGAATGTGCCTTTAACATGAATTGAGAAAACTGTCTGATAAGTAGACAGCTATAAATCTGTCATTTTGAAGAAATGTTTGGATCTTACTGTAATTATGGCGTATCCCCCCTCCCCAAAGTCGGTAATCTAAATGCTTTGGTGAAATATCTTTAAAACACACCTGAAACTTGTGGAGCTACCCTCGTACATCCTCAATGATGCTATGGGAAGATAGAGCACTTTCTCAGAATGTAAAGGTCTCTGTATATTTATTCGGCTTTTCTGAACAATTTGCTAATTTACATGGTTATTCGGTAGCCACCGTCATACGAGGTCTGTTCAAAAAGTATCGCGAATTTTGTGTTTTTTCAAAAACTATTTATTTATTCATGAATATCTATTTTGTCTCCTTCAAAGTAATCCCCACCAGATATTATGCACTTATGCCAACGTTTTTTCCAATCCTCGAAGCACTTTAAAAAATCGTTTTTTTGTGATCTTGTTCAGCTCCTCCTTCGATGCCGTCTTTATCTCCTCAATCATGGCGTAGCGTCGTCCTTTCATGGGCCTCTTCTGTTTGGGAACCAAAAAAAAGGTCACAGGGGGCCAGGTCTTGGGAGTACGGTGGCTGCGGCATCATAAGTGTGTTGTTTTTGCCCAAAAATTCGCGCACAAGCAACGATGAATGAGCAGGGGCTATATCATGGTGCAAAAGCCAATTTTTGTTCTTCCACAAATCAGGGCGTTTCTGGCGGATTGCTTGGCGCAAATTGCGCATAACTTGCTGGTAATATCGCTTATTGACCATTCTACCCTTTGGCAAGAACCCATGATGCACCATGCCCCTGAAATCGAAGAAAACTGTAAGCAAAACCTTCACATTCGACCGAACTTGGCGCGCTTTTTTCGGTCTTGGCTCGTGTGGCAGCATCCATTGGGATGATTGAGCTTTAGTTTCCACGTCATAACCGTAAACCCATGATTCGTCACCAGTTATGACCCTCTGGAGCAAATTTGGATCGTCGCGGACAGAGTTCAACAGCTCCTTAGCAACGTTAATGCGATGGCGTTTTTGGTCGAAATTGGGCAACTTTGGTACGAATTTTGCGGCGACCCGTCTCATGCCCAAATCATTGGTAAAAATCGAATGGCACGAGCCAATCGATATGTTTAGGTCCTCGGCAACTTCTCTAACGGTGATTCGACGATTGGCCAATACTATTTTCTTCACTTCTTCAATGATTTCGTCTTTTGTTGACGAGCTCAGGCGTCCGGGACGCTCTTCGTCGTTCACATCTTCTCGACCCTCTGAGAACATTTTGTACCACCGATAAACGGTAGCTTCACTATATGCCACAAGTCAACATTCGGAATGCATCCGCGCACTTAATTTTGTTTTTCACACAAAATTTGATACAGATTCTTTGCTCCATTTTTTGGAATAGGCAAAAATCGAAGACGAGCCAAAACACGTCCAAGCAAAATAGCTGTCAACAATTAACTGAACATTCAAAATTACCGAACTTATCAACATAAGTGAGGGAAATGAGTACCAACATAACGCCACAAAACAATCGGAAATCGAATATACGTAGCCCGCGGAAATTCAAAATTCAGATACTTTTTGAAGAGACCTCGTACACCTTCAGCTTTTCTTTAGTAAGAATATTTTGCATACAATTTTTGGTTACCTCTTTCCCACCCCCCTTTTCTTTATTTTGGGCCTTGTATTGCATTATTAATCATTGTGATCCAGAAACAAAAGATTGTAAACACCATGGTTTTCCGTTCAAAGAAATAACGTGTTAAAATTTACATTCTGGGGGGGGGGGGGGGTATTTGGTTTGATTTATGAACGATCTCAGGTCATCAGCGTCCCATTCAATTCAGGGTCTGAAACGGCCGAAAATTCTGATCAAGACCTTTTCTTTCAGGCTTGAGGTTATTTTACGTGCCGTAAATCCACGACCACTGAACCAGCTGCATTACTTTCCTTCCGAAGGAAGCTATACCTTTAATTTTTACCCCTTAAAATCCATCTTTGGGGGAGGGGAGTAGGACACTTAAAACAAGAAGAGATAGTGACAAAGCAAAGTTTTATTTATTGACTAAACTCGAGTTCATCTCGTGTCAAAATACACAAGACAAGTTATTATTGCTTTATTACAGTAAACATTTACATCCTATCGTGCGTTAAAACTTTGATATCAACAAATTAGAGCTCTTGCGGCAGATTGTGTGAACTAAGTAGGTTTTACCTTTCTCTCTCTGATCCATTCGTCTACAGGATTAAGGCAATTACGTATAAAGAAGTTTAAAGGATCAAACGATAATGGCGTGACGTTCCTCCCAAAATATCCAACATTTCCATAGGAACCTTCAGTGCCGTGCAACTTTCGATGGAAGTTTTAGTTGTACGTCGATATGCACAAGCGAAGTGTCCGCTGCGGGTGAGTTAGGTGATTGTTAGCGTCCACTTGACGCTGTGATTAAAAACAACGACCCAACTTGCAGCGAAGCGGGACGTTGAAGAGTTTTCCTCACGCATTACATTTTAATATTTCCGAAGAATATCCTGTTAACAGAACTTGCGGTGTATTGGGGTGCTCTTTATTATGTTCCGAGGCAGACAGGTGTCGCGTCCAACTTATGAATACCAAATAAGAAACGTGCAAAAATGTGAGACTTGCAGCGCAACTATCTACAGGAGGGGGCATTCGCTCTCTCAAAACGTCAGGAAAAGACGATTTTGTTACATATTTTGATAAAAAAAAAAAGCTGCACGCTGTGAAAATGTTTCATTGATTACTTCGAATTTTAAGTAAAAAAAAAAAAAAAAAAAAAAAAAAAAAAAAAAAAAAAAAAAAACATGTGAACGTCCTAGAGGAAAAATTAAAATTTAAGAAAGTATATGCTCTCAAATAAAAGTGTAATTAATGGCGTGTTTTCTGGCACTATGACGAACTTCTAAGAACTTTAGACAACGTGAAGACTGGGGTTACTTACGAGAAATTCTTCTTTGTCAAATTTTTTCATCCACCCTCTTTCCCTTTCCCTCACATTCAGATGTATTAATAATAAATGTGTGCATGTCCAAAACCAGCTATATATATATATATATATATATATATATATATAAAATAAAAGTAGAATAGGATAAACATTTACATAAAGTCACACTAGAAATTGCTATATTTCGAACTCGTTGAGTTCTTCAATGGCAAGAAGCTACACAAGTGAAGGTGAATGAATGAATGAATGAATGAATGAATGAATGAATAGTGTTTAACGCCCGTTTTTGCTACTGAGGCACCACAGGCGATGGACACTGATGATACATGAGATGAAATGATATATTGGGAAAGGATTTTATGGAAGGAATCGTTCCAGGCCTAAGTTTAGGGTACCTGGAAGGAATCGTTCCAGGCCTAAGTTTAGGGTACCTCCCCGGCATTTGCCATTTATGAGGACTGAGGAAAACCTGGAAAAAACCTCAGTCAGGAAGGACGGTCCTGGCGGTATTCGAACCCAGACCTCCCGCTCACGAGTCCGAGACTTAACGACCTCGGCCACCCGTGGCGGTAAGTGAAGATGATAAAAAGTAAACATTGAGTATCGAAGGTAACATTATGCATGGAAACAGATGAAACTAGAAATAAGAGTGTGGGAAGAAAAAACTAATATGTAAGATTTAAACCAAGTTGTATACGCGCTTTATGTAAAAATATAGCTGCCATTTCTCTATCTCTGAGTAAACGTTCACAGCATTGTGTAGGTAAAGCATCAATAAGAGTTAGACTAAAAGCACCATCAAAATCCTTACAGTGAGATAAGGCATGTTGGGCAACCGGCAAGGGAGAATTGGTTTTAACAGAACGTCTATGATTGTTCATACGTAACAACAGTACAAGTTAAACTAACATAAAATGCTTTGCAAAGCTTACAACATAACATATATACGACGTTCTTGGAAGAACAAGTAGCAAATGAAGAAATGTTAAATTCTCTGGATAAATTAGGGCTGTGGAATGAATTGCAAGGCATAATTAGCGCACAGGTTTTACATTTAGGACGTTGGCAAGGATATGAGCCAGCAAAGGGACGTGGTAAATTCGGAGGGGATAGGTTTCGGCGAAATAAACTTTTAAGATTAGGGGGTGTTCTGAAAGTAAGCCGGGGTACAAATTTAGAAAAATCATTTAAAGATGGATGCATTAACAAAGTATCGTGACATTCTTTCAAAATAGGTTTGATGCTTTCAATTCCAGGCACGTAATTAGTAACAAGGTTAATGACGTTCTTATTAGAAGTTTTAGGTTTGCATTGGAAAGTTTTGTGCGCTGGGATTTTAAAAGAGAGGAAGGATAATATTGTTCTTGGAACTTTTGAGCTAGGTTTTTAATATACTTGTCAAGAGATGAAAAGTTGTTACAAAGACGATGACCACGGATTGAAAGAGAAAAAGGAATAGATCTTTTGATATGCAAGGGATGACAGCTATCAAAATGAAGATACTGTTGTAAATTGGTAGGCTTAATGTGCACAGATTACTTAAAGAAATATCAATATCTAGGAACGTAGCAGCATTGGGAGAGACAGAAAAAGTGAACTTAACTGAAAATTTGGAGTTAAGATTAGTAAGGAAATGATCGAGAGATTCTGAGCCATGAGTCCAAAGCACGAATATATCATCAATATATCTCAGCCATAATAATGGTGCCAAATGTTCTGATTTAAGAAATTCCTCCTTTAAGCGAGCCATAAAAAGATTGGCATAAGACGGTGCCATTCTGGTGCCCATCGCAGTACCTTTAATTTGTGGATAATGTT
This sequence comes from Metallyticus violacea, assembly GCA_030762175.1. NCBI lineage: Eukaryota > Metazoa > Arthropoda > Insecta > Mantodea > Metallyticidae > Metallyticus > Metallyticus violacea. The sequence continues at coordinate 951,549 of CM060839.1, forward strand.
TATTATCAAAACTAAACGCATTGCAAGTGAGGACCAGATAAGCAAGATGACAAATGAAATCTGTGGATGGGATATGAGGAGAGTCCAAGAAATATCTAACAGCAGCTAATCCTTCATGATGGGGAATGTTAGTATAGATTGACGTCACATCGATAGTGGGCAGAAATATATTAGAATGTGCTGAAGGGTTAACTTTCTTTAGTAAACTCAAAAAATGGAAGGAATTTTTATATAGGACGGCTTAGAGGTAACAAATGGCTGTAACCAACAATCTACTAGAGCGGAAATACGTTCAGTGGGGGAATCGAAGCTGGCTACTATTGGGCAGCCTGAACATTTCTTTTTATGAATTTTAGGGAGAAAATATACGGTGGGGGTACGAGGGACACGAGGAGTAAGTGCAGTGATATCTTGGGAACTAAGTCCTTCAGCAGTACCAGAAGAAGCAATAAAAGAAACTATTTCTTCATTAAACTTGATTGTAGGGTCGGAAGACAATAGTTCATAATAAGTGACATCATCAAGCTGTCGGTAAGCTTCAGCACTGTAAGAAGTATATATATATATATATATATATATATATATATATATACTTATTTGCAACATTTCAGCATTATTTAAGCAAAATAAAACATAATACTTTTTAGAGAAAAATGATTTTGCATAACAAAAAGTTGTAACATAAATTTCAAGCATCGCATTTATAACTGCGCATTTTCTGTACTTTAAATTAAGGTATAAATTATTTTTTATTTAAAATTTTCAAAAGTTATAACTAAAACAAACTTTCTGCCTGAAACTCCATAATAATTTTCTGGTTACTTTAAGGATATATATAAGAAAAATGAAAATAAAGTAACACTATTAACAATGTAACAAAATAACAGTAGGTAATTATAAAAGCAGAAAAGGATAAAACACCAAGAGAAAGTCAAACTTGTAATCGCTATATTTCGAACTATTAGAATTCTTCTTTGGCAAGAAGACAAGTGGAAGGTGATAAAAGTAAATATTCAGTATCGAAGGTAACGTTATGCTTGGAAACAGATGAAACTAGCAACAAGAGTGTGTGTGTGGGGAAAAAGATTACTACTAAGATTTAAACCAGGTGGTATACGCGCTTTATGTAAAAATATAGCTGCCATTTCTCTATCTCTGAGTAAACTTTCACAGCATTGTGTAGTAACGCATTAATAAGTGTTTTATCCTTTTCTGCTGTTATAATTACTGTTATTTATATATAAATATATATAGTATAAAATAAAAATAAAAATAAAGAAACACTTGTAAGAAGGTAACAAATTAACAGCAATAATAAAAGTAGAAAAGGATAAAACACTTAGAGAAAGTCACACTTGAAATTGCAAATGTGACTTTAATTGTTTTATCCTTTTCTACTTTTATTATTGCTGTTAATTTTTGTGTGTGTGCGTGCGTGTAAACATTTCAAGAAACTATGAGAGATTGGAAACACACGCCTTGGAGTCTTGATGATACATTACATGAAAATATATTTGAGTTCTGTTTCACGATCGTAGTTCAAATTTGAAAAGAAGACAGTAGCAGAATTCATTGAACAAGAAACATGGAGAATGTGCACGATCTAAAACACACGCATCAGTGGTTTGTGTTGTTCGCGGTTTGGGACACTAAAGGCATTTTACTGATTGTAGGTAGACAAGCCACACGATAAAATTTGTGAGAAAAGACCCGATTTGCTGAGGAAAACATTCCTTTTTTCATTAAGACAATGCACCTTAGCGATGTGAAAATTGAACTGTGGAACATCCACCTTACTCCCCAGGTTTACTACCTCTGTCTTTAACTTGTCCCAAAGTTGAAACTCTTGCTCGCCAGTCACATCACAAGACAATTGCAGCTATAGAGGAGTAATTTGCAACCACAGTGAACAATTTTATGAAAATTTACCCCTTTATTGTTAGGTGAAACACTTTTCAGACTGCCCTCAATAGTTCCTAAAGGTAACAATCAAAGAATTAGTTGCACAAAGCACTCTGACAGAAACTTGATATAATCATTTTTGAAGAAATTGCATTGTATACTCAAATTTCTGTTAGATTATCCATGTTTTATGCCGCACAAGTTTTAACTGGCAGTATGTGAATGACAGACTGGACACATATCTTGCCACTGTGCTTACAAATGACGAGAAAAAACACAGCAGGAGAGACGGCAACGTAATTAAGGAAACGACGTAGAGGGAGGAAACATATGACACGTGATTATGCACAATAATCTGAACTTCAGTGATCTAACGGACGAAAAATAACTGCACAGAATACAATCAGGGCCCCTTATTAGATGTGAGAGAACTTGATTAATGCCCATACTGATTATAATTTTTATCTTTTATCTTCTTCGTGTTCCCGAGAGTGAATATTTGCGATGTGCGTCCAGCTTGTTACAGGTATCAAACATTCAATTATGGGCATGTGCATTCTTCCTGTGAGCAAACTTTCGTCGCTGTTGTTACCCCACAACCGCAAACAAGTATAAGGATGCCAAGATGTACTTCGCTGTTTCGGCAATCTGGGCCTAGTGTCGGAGATGGTTGCCAGTTTCTTCTCAGCAACAACTGGTACATCAGAGCACAAAGAAAAAGAAGGTGGATTGTTGATTCTGCTCTCTGAAAACAATTGCAAGTCCAGATCTTTCCCTGTTTTCAACTGTTAAGGAAAATTGAAGGTCAAAAGTTTAACCACGGTGCGTAAGTATCAAGGGATTACTTCGAAAATAAATAGAGTTGGTCAGTTTTGTTCTTCTACTTAATACCGTGCGATCAGCTCTCAGTTTTACTCCGGAGTGTTTTGCCTGTGGGCGACAGCGCCGCTTGTTTCGGCGATTAGCGGGAGAGAAAACAATAAAACAAAACAATACACATTTTCGACATTTCTTTAGGAAATTATCCCCCACTCGCTGTAATCTGTTTTGAGAAATCCGACTATTTTCTAACCAATATCTTTGAGTTTTTGTATTGTGTGCGGGTTCGTCTTGTACGCCTCATTTACCCCAGAGCTGTAAAATAGAAGTACTGAAAGGCTACAATAACCTACTTTTGTGAACTACTCTCATGGACTTATTTGCAGTGTGAGCAGTGGTAGAGCCTATTGGAAAAAACGCATGCTCCCTGTTGGTCAATTCTCTGAAATAAAAAAAAAGGGGGGGTTAGTATGGTATTCAAATGCGTAACAGAGTCAACTATATGCTCCTATGATTATTTAACCACTGAATAAAGACACGGCGTGCCGCTGTAAACACATACACTTTATGTATACTGTCGAATTAATAAACGAACAACACACCCGGGAACAGCTGCGCTAGAGACTGCGACAGCCAGCAAGGACAAGTAAACAAGCAGATTGCTACACTCTCCACGGCGCGGCAAACGAGTGGGGGCTCGCTCATAGGAAAAAGCCCCGTGCTGCGGAGGAATGCATCACTGATCACAAGGCAGAATCCCAAAAATGATATCGCTGCCAGGCCGTGTTCATTTCAGATGACATGTTTATATGAGTGAAAGAAAAGCATTTTGGCTTCTAGCTCTGCCATACACCTGGGTGATGCATATTTAAACATTACATAAGAAAAAAGATAAAATCAGTTTTCTTTTCCTTGCAGCACATTTTGAAACCTACTTATACTTTACTTTCACTGTAACTGCAACTTTATGTGAAAATTGTTTAAGAATATAAAATGTTTTACGCCAGCCACACACTTCAAGTTTTATTGTTTCCAACCAGTAACCTTTGTACTAATCAAAGAAATACATAATTATTTCGATAGCATTCCTTTTCATAAGTATGAAATAAATGTATAAAAAACCTATTGAGTGTGTGCAGTCAGACTTGTGGCATATGGCGTTACTCATTCTGGCTGAGTGAACTTCGAACTTGCCAAGACGTTCTGATATTTTTACGTTATAAAAGTCTAAGGCCACACAAAGGTCCGCTTTTGACCGCAGCGTACAAAACGGGGAGCTTATACCTTTATGGAATCTTTATAAAAAAAAAAAGTCTAATGCCCTTTTTATTAGATTTTAAGAGAAAGTTCAAAAATATGCTCTAAAATTTTGATTGATAATTCAAGAAGTCGGAAGTATTAAATGGCGCGCCACGCTTCTGACATGTGGACTCTCAAATTTTTGGATAAATATATGTATTATCTCAGGGGAAAGTATTTCATGTAAATTTCGGCAAGGACATTCCGACGCTGTTTATGACTGTAAAATGCTGGTCATTAGCAAGTGTATGTATGTGTGGGGGGGGGGGGTCGTATTCTACAAGAGTGGTTCCCACAACCAAGAACAGTTAGCGCTATAAAAACCTTTCATCAATGCCACAAAATGGACGAGGCCTTACTCTCGTCCAATGGGCCAAAAAGAGCGCCTCAGTTATATTCGCGAAAACAAGGCGGTTGCGCCCAGCAAATGATGGCCTTCCACAAGATAAATCGGTTTCTAGTCACACCCGAGGACTTGGTTTGTTGGAGGACCTTGAACAGTCTGTTAGGAGTTTCTCTCGCTCCTTTGATCCTTTCTCTTCAAGCTGCCCCCATTGTATCCGGCACTTTTAAATTATACTGATGTACGAGATTTACACATTTATTAGTTTAAATGATAGTCGCAATATACCAGTAGTATTTTGTTTCCGACCAGGAGGAGAAATGCGAACTGATTTCCGGCTGAGTCTGACGTCACAAGGGGCGGCAAATTGCTTCCCACGATAATCCATCTCTCTCAGGAGCAGCTGTACGATTCGTAACGTATGGTACCTGAGTTCGCGCTCCTTATATAAAGTTTGTTTTAAGTAGAAACACTCACCGCAGTGTTGCAACACGTCACTCTTGCACATAGTCGGTGCTCATGGTGCAGTGGTAACCATACTTGCCTCCTCTCAAGGTCGCGGGTTCAAACCCGGCCATGATCGATGGATTTTTTTCGGGTTTAAAAATCCTAAGTATGGCTTCCTTCGGAAGCGAAGTAAAGCCGTGTGTCCCGTGTCGTACATTTTCGGCATTCAAGCCTGAAAGAAGAGGCCTCTGGGCAAAATTTGTCGGTCGTTTCACGCCCTGAATGGAATGGGACGCTGATAACCTGAGATGTTAAAAGAGCGTCCGTAAATAAACAACATTTAAAAAAAACGCTTGCCTATCATCATCATGCCTCGATTCTTTTACATGCCTGTACAGTGAACGGCAGATGCGCCTCAAATCCGACCAATCAAAGCAGCGCACAACAGAGAGGAAAAAAATTATCTGTGACAAGGTGCTTTGTGACAAAGGGCAGGCAAGTGCCTGTAGGCACAACAAGGTGTTTCCAAGAAGCGGGTGATTAGTGACAACAAAACATCCACAGTTTGTTTCACTTATGGCATTAGCGATATTTGCTTTCCTTTGTTACAGCGTCACGTTTTTATTGAGGCAATTCGGAATATGTTTTAGACTAAGACAAAAGAGATCCTGGGAAGTGAGGGGTAGAGAACGTAAAAGATTGATTTCATTTAAAAGCCAGTCTTCAGTTGCGGATTACTTGCCTGTACAGTTGGATACAGTACCGTCCGAAAAAAGTGCAAGATTTGCCAGCATGTTAGCAGAGAGGCATTAAGTTTGTAAAGGTTCAGCACGTCACACAAAAAACGGTGCAGTCCTTATCGTGTTCGAATCTCGTTGATTATTTACTTACTGCATCAAAATAAAAGTACTTTCAACTCACATTATGGCGCCTTGTCCATCATCCACACAATCACTCGTAAATTAATAAACCATTGTTCAGTGCCGTATGATTAATCCGAGATTTTAGAAATGTTTATATCTTGAAAACCCTGATGATGAACTATTAAAAATCAGTATTTACTTGTTTGCTGAGCAAAACTGCAAGACAAATTTCAATTTCTCGATCCCCATATAACCTCATTATTGTTCTTCGTGGACCATTTGTTTTCTATTCCAAATCACTTGTCTGTGAACTTATTAGAGGGTAGGTCATTAACACGCTGTTTATGGAACTCAAATGTAAAAATTGTCTCAAAGTTAATCATATTGCATCTTTCAGAAGAGAGAAAAGGCTGAAGATACTTTGAAATGTCCATAACTAAGGAGTACTTCGTGAAGTCGGCGTCGCTTGTTAACTAATTTCAGAAGTTTCATCCTAAGGACACAGAAACGTGACCAATCGCTGCTCTGGTCCCAGAAAGACTGAAAACCTCCATCACTTTGCCAACAAACCGCTCCAGACAAATGCTAAGTGTTCAAGCCAGTGAAGATGAAATATTTGTTCCATTTCTCTTTCGACTGAAGAAATCGTCGGCCGAAGTGCCCTTCCTCCTGTTTTTTGATTGTTCCGTCTTTGTTCCTCTTTCGCTTTTACTTCGGCGCCGCGTGCTCGCAAAGAGACTTGCAGTGTCGGAACAACTGAGTTTCTTTTCAGTTTCAACAAAATATATTCAATATATGTTTCCTCTCCCCCTTGCAAAATTTAGACGTTTTGCAGCACCTTTTTGTCAAATAAGGTCTGTTCTACCACGTTCAATCATTTCCCAAAGACCATCTGGCAGTCTGCAAACAAATACAGGGTTCCTGTTGTACATCTGCCGACATGTATAAACACAGAGAACTATAGCTGCTATTATAATAAAAAATGTCTGTTTTTGTGTCAGCACGTACAGGAGTTTCACTCTGGAATTCAAAGCGCAATTTAATCAGTTATTAAAAGATGCACAAAGAGGGCGGTCTCCATATTTTTACGTTAGTACATTTGTTTATCAATCATAAACTATTACGTTTATTGAATACAGCTTTCTGAGGCAGACTTATTGTGAGGAACCCATAAAACATTTAGTGCATCGACAAACTTCTTTGCAGAAGATGATACAAAGCCACACAAATTTCAATTTCAACATTAAAAAAAAATAACTGCTGAAATTAAACATGGCCATACCACCCTTGAAGATGAAGGACGCAACATCAAAATGCACACGATATGACCCAAGGGTTAAAGTGTGTGAGGCTGGAAACTTGTCAATCAAGTACATTTTACACATGAAAAAGGACGCCTCAAAAAAGTTTGAAGCGCTTTAATTAAATGTGTCTACCATCACACACCAGTTGAAGGGAAGGTATAAAGACACTACACCTTACCACAAAACAAAGAAATTGTTGGATTATCCCTCCGATTTCCATCCGTTCCCAGCTCTTGCTCGCAGGGTTTTTCATCAAATCAAGAGTTGGACGCATCGCTGTAAGAAACACTTAAAATAATGCTCACGTTTCTTCATTGTTAGGTGTCAGATCGCTCTATTATTTTATTTTTATAATGAAAGAGAAAAGATACACAAACTTTGTTTCATCAGAAGGTCCTTGCAAGAGCACACCAATTTACTTAACCGGCTTCTGCTTATACACAGGTTTAATTATTTTTAATCCTATTCCTTTAATTAATTGTTTCTGTAGTAAACGAAGCTCTTTTCAGTTTCATTTCACCCCTTCCCATGTTACTTTTCAGAAATAAAAAGGAACCTACAATTACTATCGCAACAGAAGAGCCGAGACACCGTATACAGCAGTCAAATGTTTGTCTAAGACGGGACGTGACTGCAAATCGATCGCTCGACTCCAGAAGAAATGTTGACTCAAAGATCAGCGAGCTACATTCCGACCAGTGGCGTGCCTATGACACGCCCACCTTAAGAACTAAATAGACGCCTCTACACGGAACGTACTGTAATTGCCGATTCATCCTTTGAAGACTCAAAGCTCTCTGTCATGTTTATTTACACGGCAAGGGTCGTGGGTTTGACGCAAAGACGTCAGAGCAGCTAATTAAACTACAGCCAAGGTCTCGGTTATTTCTGCACCTAATTTGGCCTAACTGACTGCGCCAGGTTAAAATCGGCTCAGCGCAAAGCAGTACCGAAGTGTAATTATCGATGGAGAAGGTTAGATGGGGGCCGCAAGATGTCTCTGTGTGAGGGAGGCAACACGCGTGCGCAGAGGGTGCGGGGTGAGTGAGTGCATCGGGAAGAGTTCAGTCTCAGTGCGCTGTTCGTCATGCAAGTGTTCCGGGACAAGATGAAAGTGAGATTGTGGTCTGATGGTAGTGGTGGTGTGAAATGATGTGAATATAGCAACTGAGGACAATCGTGGTTATGCAGCGCCAGCCTCGAGGTATGCACGTCATTTCCTCCTTTATTAATAATTTGTATTCGCCATCGGAAGAAGCAAATTCTCTGACCGCACTTTCGGCTGTTTCCTGTTTATTAATCAAAATCAAAATGCTCTGCCACTTTCCAAAGCTGTTATTTATACGTTTTCGGCATTACGAGTGATAGTTGAAATTACCCATCGTTCTTGTTTATAGTTCGGGGAGAACCGCTAAAGACAGTCCAGAAGAAAGAACTTGCAACTATACGCGAAACGTTTGAACAACGCGCCTTGGGAATGTATTAAAACATAACGTGGTGGTTCTTAAGATAACGAGGAATAGCAAGTGTCTCTTAAACTTCTTATGCATTATCAACTTACCAAGGTTCCATCCTCCTTGGCGGTTCAATGATCTCTTTGTTTACAGATGATAATTTTAACTTGAAACTAAAATTGATTTCTAATAGCACATATAATGAAAGTTTAAAATTGTGAACAGCATTACTATTAATATTAGTAAGTAGTTATTAATATAAGACAAGTCTTACAGAAATAGGAAAATTTAGAAAATCTTAATCCATGGTACATAAAAAACTCATTTAAAACTTTAAAAGGCTTTTTATACTTACATAATGACAGTTGACACTGCAGGCTCACCTGAAACAAGTGTCTAAAGTCAGAATAATCCCATCCCGCGCTGTTTCCATGGCAACATCTTTTGTTTACTCAAAAGGTATTTGCCTCTTGAGCAGCTACCTGTGTTTCATCATCAAAGTAGAACTTATTGAACAATAACAATATCTAGTTGTCTATTATGAACAATTTCATTGCTCTATTTACAGCCACAGCGTCAACGATCCGTCATTTCTTACAGTTTAACGAATGTTATGAACCTGGTACATGGCAGCTGTCGAATAAATCTACACATGGTACCAACGAACGAAAAGATATATATAACAAACGAAACATTACAAAATTAGCGAGGGGTTCAGGGATTAATCAAGCTTACCAACTTAGCGACATCTGCATCTCGCCGAGTTGCCGGGCAACTGAGCATAAAAAGCCGTAATTTAATCTGGGGCCCATAGCTGAGCCAATGTTGATATTTACAACGTGAAGCGAGTTTGCAATGCTGCCAACATGACTGTCCTCTTTCTCGCCGCGATAACAAGCGAAATGTGTTGCTTCTCGAGTTTTGTCGGACAATAAAAGCATTAGCCCATTCCATAGAGAGCGGCAGAAAGAAAGAAACAAATACCTTGCTATTTACAAATCAGGATGTTCGATCATCGTCTCTTTTTATTGCTGCTCCAGTTTCCATGGTAACCACTGAGCCTAGGGGTTGAGAGTTCATACCTAGCTAATGAAATTGCTTCTCACCACATAGTAAAGCGAATAACAAACTGTACAACGATAGGACTGTCCATACACAATGGCCACAGGGAGAGGGTTAGTACGGTTCCTGACTCTCAGCCTTAGCACAACACTTCACAATGTTCATAAGGGACAGCTAACACAGTTCCTGATTCTCCAATACCAAACGTAGGATACCTATCTATCTGTCTATCACAATATTCACAAGAGTTAATTGGTATAATCAAGAAGTAACTAACTTCTCAGCTGGGGCTACCGCAGCACTTATGCTCACTTTATAGAGCTGATTTGTTCCCTGAATAAATCTGGTGGAGAAACTCACCTGAAGCTCACAAGGTTATTGCACATTGTTAACTCCGTGCTCAGTTTGTGATAATTAACCAAGTGTCTCCCTTCCACGTCTATTGTGTTCTTTAGCTTCCAAAGCGGCGCTGAAAATTGTTTCAAAAATATATGAACGCTGTCCATTTTCCGAAATATTCAGCAAGTTGACCTTTCTCCTCTTTGAATCGCCAAGGAACTGATGTGCACTTCCACTTGATTGATGTGCGCTCCCGGCGCTTCTATTACGTTGCTGTTTTTTCCGTGTCCAGTACAACAAACGTTTCATATCATGTAACAAAGAAACCAACCGGCCTGTTCCGAATAAAATTCTTTCCTGCTGAGGTCTAGGTAACAATTACACAGCTAAGTGATAATAGTCATAAAAAAAAAGTAATTCTGAAACAAAGACTGATATATGCAAACAACATTTTGAGGAAACAACATTAAAATTAAAAAAGTACATAACACCCAATTTTATGTTAAAATGTTTTATTTGTTTGATTGTGGTAGTTCATTCATATTAATATGAAATTATTATATGTTGCATAAATAAATATTCGAACATATATATTGAAACAGAACATTTCAAAAGTTAAGAAGCTAAAAACAAGTAGAAAAGTTGTTTATTAATTTTAAAATTTTATTTAAAATTATACAAATATTTTAGTGTCATTTTCTTCTTTGGAGTTTTAGAAAAGGAAATGATTGTTAAAGCACAACTTTGAACGTCGTATTATAGTACTCTAATAATGTTTATAAACATCCAGAGTGAATCAGCGGGAATATTTCTGAAATTAAAGGTGCTACTTTCACCGAATAAGTTCCGACAAAGGCCCATGCAAGGATTCCAACAATTATTTCTAGTATTAAGGTCACATGTAGCAATGCATACAACAAGATGAAAGAATGTATCCTAGGCCAAATAATTTACGAGATATGTTCTACACACTTTGGTCGAACAAGTCTATTCGAATTTGGCCTAAAATTTAGGGAATTTATCATCAGCACGTTGCAGTTTATCGGGAAACTTCTTTGGTATCGCACCTTCCTTTACTTGGGGTGCCCTGTCACAGAAGTAGGATATTGTAGAGAATATGTCGAGACTTGTACAGTGTACGGTACCTAACAAGAAATGTACCGCACCTTCCTTTACTTGGGGTGCCCTGTCACAGAAGTAGGATATTGTCGAGACTTGTACAGTGTACCTGAGAGATAATTTCCCTGTATTGAGAATTGCCTAACAATCGGAGGAATGTCTAAGGATCATGCGAATTGTAAAAGCCCGTGAACTAATTGACCTGGAATCGTGAAGAAAAATAAAACCTCGTGAAAATTCTAATTTGGTCTAGTTTCATTAAAGTTGTTTGAAATATGTAATTTTGTACCAGATGCATATTTTTTTATTTTTGTTTCAATCTTTGTGTACCGCCGAGGTTGTTAAGGTGCGAATTTCCTCCGTGGTGGGGCATTTTTCCAGTTTTCCTCAATCGTCATAAATGGCAAATGCCGGGGAGATACCCTAAACTTAGGCCTTGAACGTTTTCTTTCTAAAACAAAAATATTCTTTCCCAAAGGATCATTTCATCTCATGTATCATCAGTGTCCTCAGCTCTAAGTCACCGACATTGAATGAAGCACCCCGGGTCGCACGATGGTGTTGTCCAGTATGATCAGCTGCGAGAAGTATTTCATTTATCTACCTGATGACGTTTGTTTTAATTTTCAATACACTTTTTCCTGCAGTTGCTTTACAAAAATTCTGACACCTTCATTGCTTAAAAATCGCTGTCCGTGAAGAAAATTTTGCAAAAGTCGGCGGAAGATGAAATAATCCGAAGGGTCAAATCTGGACTGTAAGGTGTATGTAAGTTTCGTGAATTGTTTTCTACACGTATATGCCCATTTCAAAATAAAATATTCAAATTCGTATGGATGTTGCTTTAGATCTCTACTTCACTTAAACCTTGCACTTTCTCCTTTATCAACATTTATTACTACGTTCACAGAGGACTCTTCTCGACTAAGCGTAGTCTTGAAACATGAACATGCTCACAGCTCCCTGTCATACTTGGTACATAACACAGAATTAAACCTCCATTAGGATCGAAATTATTGAGCTAAAACTTGAAAATATTGAACTAAAAAGACTTAAAATTGGAAAAATTCAGAACATGGACAAACTTGAAATAAAAACTTAAAATTGCCTAAAATACGAAGATAAAAAACCCTCGGAACTTGCACATATACATCGCTCGCAATCATCAATTATTATTTCAGTGCAGTTCCATGCTACTTTCTGCCGTTATTGAGATGGCACGTTAGCATCTTGCGAAACGATGAAAAAAGTTTATCACAAACTTAGTGAAACTTGATGGCCTGCGTCCCGGACGTCAATTGACAACGCATTAACGAGAAATTGCCGAAGAGTGGGATCGGGTCAGGAAATGTTGTTCCTAGAAAACAACCAACTTACTGGCTTTGAAACACCTTCACCAAACGGTTGTTCTGCCAGAGGATCAAACAAATGACTCCGAAATTCGTGGATCCTGTTACACGATAATGCACTCATTGTTTGTTCGTGACTTTTGTGGAAAAAAAAAATAACAAGATGGCAGTTCTTTCCCACCACCCCTAGTCTCCTGAATTTGTTAAATCCAAAGCTGAAATTCGCAATAAACGAACGAAGACTGGACTTAATTGAGGGGATAAAACAAAAGCTCAAAAGTCGTTGGGAGAGGTAAGCCCAAATTTTAAAAATGAAAAAGTTTTTTTTAATAGATCTGTATGTGGTAGGCATCTGGTCTGCAATACGACGACACCATGTCGCGACAATGAGTTATCCAGCGAACAAGTAGAGGACATTATGACCAAAGTAATACAGTGTGTCCGGCAGAGCTTGTTAGAAAAGACTTTAATTATGATAAATTCAGTTTATCTGAAGGCGGCTCTGCGCTGCATTAGATTTGGATGACATAAAAATTGACACCTAACACAAATTAATTTTTTAACCATTAAGTACGGTTTACATAGTTCTTTAAGTTTCGTTAGCCTGACTACCATAATTGGTTTGTATTTGTAACATTTGCTGATATTTTCCCTGTTTAATTGGAAAAAAAAATTAAAATGTACAGAAATGACACTTAATGTAACAAAATTGGAATATTATAAAACCAGAGTGAATCACAATTTAATTCTAGTTCTATAGAAGAAGCTTCAGCGTGTTCCTCAGAGAATATCTGCTATAAAGCAACTTTCTACCTGACTAACTGCTTCCTTCATTGTCAACTGTGTTACTTAACCGGAGATTTCTTAAAGGAAGTTAACCTTCTAAAATTAGTTTCTTCACACATTTAATAAATTCTGTTTCAATTTCAATTTCAGCTGAAGCCATCAATTTCTAAGAACAATTTTGTGACAGGCATCACATACTGTCATAATTAATTCTGTTACTACAGCATCACAAAATAGTTTACACTTCTTCACGTATCTCTCTTGTCTAAAGTGATCACGCAAGACTCCGTTAACGCTTGAGCTAACAGCAAAGAAAGCCGAAAGTTACTCGGCAGGTAACCGATCACAAATTGTGTTTCTCACACTCACAAAGCCAAGAAATGGTAAATGCCAATAAAAATTTTAAAATATGTTTATTATAAAAGTGCGACCTAGCAAATGCACGGTTTCCATGAAACATGTGTCGGTCCTGGTGGTGTAGTGGTAGCCATACTTGCCTCTAAACCCAAGATCGCAGGTTCGAACCGGCCACGGTCGATGAGTTTTTTTCGGGTGTAAATATCGTAAGTAGGGAAGTAAAGCCGTGTGTCCCGTGTCGTACATTTACGGCACGATAAAGAACCTCAAGCCTGAAAGAAGAGGCCTCTGAGCAAAATTTATCAGCATTTCACGCCCTGAATTGAATGGGACGCGGATGATCTGAGATGTTAAAGAGCGTCCGTAAATAAAGCAAACCAACAACAACGAAACATGTTTATATACGACTGAGCAACGTCAATACGCTAGGCATATTAGCAATGTATCAAACAAGCGATCACAGATTGGCGTATTTTATTTAGATAGCTAATTTTGGTTAATATTATGTTTTAGGACATGTTTTACATTTTTTATAATAAGCGCCTATTTTTTGATAAGTCTTAACGCTAGTCATTACTGAAAGAAAATCAGCTGTTTGTAAATCAGAAAGCGGTCGCCTCTGCTGTAAAGTGGCCGCTGTTTCACTTTTGAAAAAGTAACTCAAGTGAAACGAGATACACCCCCCTGACTTGCGTAAAGAACAACTCAATTACAGATGGCTTTTTAATAGAAAAGGTTCACAGCTAAAACCGTGCGTATCATCTCCTGTCCTAAGAACTTAATTGCACAGTTTTACATTGGACAACAAAAAATCGGGAGAAAAACTTAAAACTCTAATTGTAGCGAATAAATCGGGACGTTTGGTAACCCTAGTTCCAGTTCTTCTAAAAAAACATAACATGTTTTATTCATTATAAAATGAATACAAACTGCTGCCCTGATTTGTGGGGTCAAACACATTGGCGAGCGGATTCAGTCGTGTTCCTTGCTGCAAAGATCTATACAATTTTAAGGAGGTATATGCTTATAAAAATGTAATATTTTATACGTTTCTATTAAAAATAACATACCCGCAGCGCTCTAAAACTCTCGGTTTGACCAGTTTATTTGCTTCATCTCTGAATTAACACAAAACAAGTAATATTCCGAAGCGTTGTCTACAAACTGGTATGGTGTCGGCTGGGCGTTTTCGTGCTCAGCACACTCCTTCGCAGATTTTCTCTGGCCGTGATCCTCTTCGTTGATTGTGTGACCTTGCCTTTACCGTTCTTCGCCACTTTTTAAAGAGAGTTGTTGATGAATTCCAATACTGCCCTCTCGTTGCCATGTATGACAAAATTTGAACTGCTGAAAGAATTCATTAATGAAGTTGTTTTAAAAAGCCCCAACTTTGCAGTCACTATAAACTTCCGAGTTTTCTTGTGTCACCACATCCATAGGCCTATCCTCACATGACTAAATGAAATCATTTTATCATTCCTTCACTGTGGAAGCTTTCTCATACATACTGTCAACGCGTTGTGTAATCAATAGGTGAAATTCCTTCTTTAGTAAGAAATTTAACTACTGTTCTGTAGAAATGTTCAACATCGTGTTGTTTTATGAAACACACCTGATTTAAACAAGCCCGAAAAGGAAATACACCTCTGACATCACAAACATCGTAATAATGCCCTTCTTTGCCAAGCCGGAAACTTATGAATCGCACCTCCACAAATGTAATAGGTATTAAAGTATACATATTTTTGAAATAATAAAAAATTTTAAAAAAATAGTTCACACTTTTGAAACAGTTATTTTTCTCGTTTAAAGAATTGAATCGATACTTTGTGTGGCCTCTTCAAGCTTTCATCTGCGGCACATGTCTTAGCATTGAAAGAAATACATTTCTACCTTGGTTTGGCGAATCTCACTGAACTCACAGTGTGGGTGGTTTCAACCAGGTTAGTCACATTTCTGTGCAACTATATAGGAACGTCTACCATCATTCTAAATTGCTATGGTAGAAAAGTTCTTGGTCTTAAAAAAACCTATCCTCAGGCATAAAATATTAATAGTTAAGAACTAGGCAAAATAAAAATGATTAAATAATATATTCCTTTTTGCCGGTTACAGTTTTCTGCAACAGCGACAAAAGTTGATCCTCACACTCTGTGCAAACTTTACGGTTGCTAGTACACCTTCTTTATCTTTCTGACAACGAACGGATATCAGTTCGTAAGTCCAATAAGCGCTTTCTTAGCTCCATTTTTTTCATTTTTGTTGTCAAAAGAAGCTTCTTTCATGGATTTCTGGCGTATAAACTTAAATGTTTAAAATCTACAAAACAATTACATAAAATGTTCAGACATGCATGCGGGTCAACAACAGAAGATGTTTCCTGAATTTATTCAAATCCCCTGACACAGTGGATTGATTAAAACCTTTCTTTGAAATACAAGACTCTCAGAAATTACTGAGGCATCACAGACGGTGGACACTGAAAACTGGGAAAGGAAGCGATCCAGGTCTAAGTTTAGGGTACGTCCCCGGCATTTTGTCTTTTATGAGGACTAAGGCAGGACGGTCCTGATGGGAATCGAACTCCAGACCTCGGCCACAAGTGGCGGTGACAACTATATTTCCCCAACCCTTGCGCAAATGTAACAAAGGTAATAGCATAGCATTCAAGTCATGGTAGAGTTGCGCGTGGTTCAGTCATCGTTTTCAAAAGCAATCCAGCTGGCCACTTCCTTTCTCTGCAAAAAGTTTTTGAGCATCATATTTTACCTTTAACGAGGGCGGCAGAAATCATTTCTCAGATATAAAAGCTTAGCAGACAAAAATCCGCGTGAAGGAACATCTTTTCGTAAAGGGTGCTGCATCATGGCACCCACGAGGACGTCTGAAAAACAATGAAGATAAACATTATTTTCATTTTTGTATTAAGTTCAAGAAGTTTATTCCAGAAATCGCACGGTTTCCGTGTTCCCCTGTTTTTTGATTTGATGAAAACTCTGTTTGAGTTTTGGAAGTCAAAAGGGAACCGAACCCCGGCAGTAGGGTGGGTGCTACAATAATTCATATTTCAAATCTCTCAATTTTGCCAGCAGGTGCATTGTCTGTATGAAAAACTATTTATTATTCTACATATTTTCATCTAGTTGGTTTAAAGGATTAAAATAGTACTCTCCGGTAATTAGTAAAATTTATTTTGGGCCCCAAAAGACTGATGGTATGATATTATGTTCCTTACTAAAGTTTAATTCTAATCTTAGCTTGTTTCTTTTACCGAGACGACGTGAAGTCAACTATTTCTTTATAAACGGGCAGCATGTGACTGCATAGTTTTGTACGAACTTGTTAAGTACCTCTTACGCTTGCTCGGAACGAAAACTTCCATGGCTCACATTGGGTGTAAATCCATAACTGCAGACGGTGATTGTTTTGGGCACTGGTTGTTTACCCATATAAAGCACGGATACTGAATAATGAAATTAATTTTAAAGTACAGTCTACATATAAAGCTGCGATGTAGGGTAACTCTCGCAAGAAATTCTGAATTTCATACTCTACTTCGGTGCGACATTCTGGGGGATATAAAGATAAAATACGAAAGTGAGAACGTTTTAATGTTTTTTGCTGGTCTACAGAACGTAATTAATAAAGAACCGAACTGCAGGAAGTGGGAACGGTGTGTACATTTTACAGCTTCCCCTCTGGAGTTGGGGTGGAACATCTCAGACTCACAGGAAGAATGTTCTGGTCGGGACTATGGAAATGTGTGCAAGGAAAGTCTAAAAACCCGCTGCAGGGTTTGAGCTGACAAGTGAAATGTCAGGACGTATTAGTTTCGTCTTCTCTGCGAACGTGCTTGTATCTTCCCTCCCTGAGAACAGTCTGTTTCTTCCGTAGGACATGTTTGTATCGTCTTCGCTGGGAACGAATGTATAAAAACGAGCAGCTTCTGTCGAGTTATTTAATAAAATAATGCAACAGAACTTTCACAAGTTCATACACCGGACAAAACAAAGCACTGCACAAGATGGTCATTACGTTTGGGTAACAGGCGTCACATTAACTTTGTGAAGCCACCGTTAAATTCACTTTGCTTTGCTGGCATAATGAGAAAGAACACCAGCGATGTCATTCTCTCGGTGGATTTTCATCATTCCTTGGTACGTCTCAATAACAACATTTTGTGTGAAAAGTTAGATGACTCGTCTCCAGCACGCACGATGTGTTATCAACCAGCATATTCCTGCAGTATTACCGAGAGTTGACAAACTTGGCTCTTCAGGCTAACGTCTAACGTATAGAAATGACATCTTTAATGTTACCAAAGAGAACAAGTTCAATCTTTATTTTTAGACATAGTTCTTGGGGATCACTATCTTCATCTTTCCACCCTTGCGACCCACTGTATTCGTTTCCGGTGTATATTAATAAATCGACTTGTCCGTAAAACCGGTTGGACACTTTTTAAACATTTTCAAATAATCTGCCGATACTTCTTGCGCAATGAACCCCCGCAGTTGAGATGCATATCAGCCAAAAGAACATCGTGGACTTATGATCTCACAGCTGATTATGGAACTGGTGCTTTCGTTTGCTTTGCTTGAACTCAAAAGCAGTACATGCTTCACTATATGTGGGCAAAATCCTCCCATTACGAATTCCATTTTTTCACTGCCATTCGGCACACTTCTGTTTAAACTGACCTGTGTCCACATTACGTAGTATGCGAACAAAACAGTTCCGTTATAAAATAATTTCAGACACGTGTTAGCAAGTAGGGAACAACTGTGCCTTCTTATCTTAGAAGCCGAGATTATGTCTACCCTGCGGGTGCAATTTGTCATCTTGCCCCATTCGGCGCCTGTATTTCTCTTTCTTATTAAAGTGAAGCGGATTAATGCAGTTATCCCATTAACTTTATCTTCCCTTACAATTTGGAAATAGTTTACCCTCCTCCTCCTCTTTGTTCCATTTTATTCTCTTATTTGTCGTTTGATATACTTTTTTTTTACTGTTCGTTTTCCGTGAATTAATGGCTATTTCCTTTCAGCTATCTCCATATTTTCATGTCTTTGGAAACTTTCCGTGAGCGTTTTATTTTCTTTTACTGCAATGTATAGCTCTGCATTTCCTTCCCCCACTCCAGGTGTTTTCTACATTTTTCCTTTGTATTCTTTTCTTGTACTATTTTATATTCTTTTCATAAATTTAAAGCAGTTTCACTTCGAGTCACTTAGTATTTTTGTAATACGCATATCATTTCTTGTTCTACCACGTTCAAGAAAAAATCCACAATCAGAAAATATTTATACTGCAGTATACATACGGATGCTCTTTATGTCGTCACAGGTACATTACGTTATATACTGTGTATTGTAGTAACAATAGATTACCTGGCAGTGTTTCAGTAAGGGTACATTACGTTATATACTGTGTATTGTAGTAACAATAGATTACCTGACAGTGTTTCAGTAAATGTACTTTACGTTATGTGTTTCGATAAGGGTACATTATGTTATATACCGTGTGTTGTAGTAACAATAGATTACCTGACAGTGTTTCAGTAAATGTACTTTACGTTATGTGTTTCAGTAAAGGTACATTACGTTATATACTGTGTGTTGTAGTAACAATAGATTACCTGACAGTGTTTTAGTAAATGTACTTTACGTTATGTGTTTCGATAAGGGTATATTATGTTATATACCGTGTGTTGTAGTAACAATAGATTACCTCACAGTGTTTCAGTAAATGTACTTTACGTTATGTGTTTCAGTAGGGGTACATTATGTTATATACCGTGTGTTGTAGTGACAATAGATTACTTGACAGTGTTTCAGTAAATGTACATCACGTTATATACCATGTGTTGTAGTGACAATAGATTACCTGACAGTGTTTCAGTAAATATACATTACGTTATGTGTTTCAGTAAAGGTACATTACGTTATATACCGTGTGTTATAGTACCCGACATATTTCTGTATAAAGGTACATCAAAGTGCATCATATATTGAGATATCTTACAAAGCACTAAATTTTAATATCGCCGCTTTAGTTTTGCTATGAATGCACTTTCTCGCTCAGAAATGTTTTTGCATTAGTATACGAAACATGGCGCTATGTAAGCCAATGGAAACTGACTGACAAAGAAATTTATTTTTATAAGGTTGTGAATGCTCAATTTAATTACCGCTGTTGCTATTGGACTGAAAAGATCTCCCACTGAGCAGATCCACCCTTACTCCAACACAATGCCAGTGCTTCGTACCTTCGTATCGATTACATTTTCGGGGCAGGGTGCATCGCTACCACACAAAAGAGGCTTTGTGGACAGACGTTTCTTAACATTATCCACCTTTAGCGAACCGAAACTGTTGCCAACTGTACTTGTGGTCTCGCGATACAAAGTTGACGTTTGTTAAGATGACCAGTGGCTAGGGAGGGAGAGAGAGAGACAGAGGGACACTCCGACTAATTCGCCGCCCATGACGGGACAAGATTAATTTTGCGGCAGTAACAACATGGGATTCCTGCCAGATTACATTGCGTGTTACTAGTTTAATGGACTGATTCTACATGCGCGCTAAATCTGACCTAAACACTCCTTCCCTTTTCAAAGCATGTGAAAAGGTGCGCCACCTATTTAGTGAGTACTTTTCATAACATAAAATAACATTTTGAATTAAGAAAACACGTGTTCTAGTGTCAGGGCTGCGTGTCACGCTGGGCTAATAAGACATGGTATTTGCCAACCTCCCCAGGCAATGCTTACGAAGTTGGGAAACCAAAATTAAACTGCTGCTGTGCCGACAGAGCCAGCGAGCTAGGACCCAAGTCATTACCAAGTTTCCGTAAAGAATTTACCGACCGAGCGGGGCACAAGTTCATCAAGCCCCCTATGGCTTTATTCTAATGCTGCAGAGAACAGGAGTCTGACATTCGCCTTCTAAGGATGTGTTGGTATCCTCTCCGTACTTAACTTTCTTTTTCCTATTTTGATTCAAACATTTTTCTCTTCCTCCGAAGTTCGCTTTCTGTCGAAGACAGTCATCCTTAAACGGCATCAGCACAGGGCGTTCCGTTGTGTCAAACGCATTGCTGCACTGCTGATAAATTTTTGAAAAACAAAACACAAAGAGCGAAATGTTTAATGAGCTTTCGTCCAACACGTTTTTCAATTTGAATATGAGTTAATGATGTTTAACGCCCGTTTTTGCTACAGAGGCACCACAGGCGATGGATGCTGATGATACATGAAATGAAATGATATATAGGGAAAGGATTTATTTTTAAGGAAGGAAACGTTCCAGGCCTAAGTTTAGGGTACCTCCCCGGCATTTGCCATTTATGAGGATTGAGTAAAACCTGGAAAAAACCTCAGTCAGGGAGGACGGTCCTGGCGGTATTCGAACCCAGAACTCCCGCTCACGAGTCAGTGCCTTAACGACCTCGGCCACCCGTGGCAGTGTTTTTCAATTTGGAACATCTTCGTCCATTGCTGGCCGCACAGGCCACTCTTCACTCTGGCAGACCGATAGACTGCCGTGGATCTCATGTCGTACATTTACTAAACTTTTATATGAAAAAAGATGTCCCTGTAAATAATTATCTTTCTTAGAAAGGATGCTAAATGAGGTAGAAACTATTTCAGATCGAGGCCCCCTCAGTGTATCAATTGATTTTCTCTGTGTATACTGTGGCAGTACGACCAGAAAACTTGACATGGCAGTTTGTACAAACAATCGTAAAACTCTGGGCTGAGCAATTGGTCAGACTTTTTTTTTTTTTTTAAATATTTCCAAATTTTCTAGTCGCATTCCTTAAGGAAGCAGCCTTCGCTAAAAGTTTTGCATTGTTTCGACAGTAAGTGTTAACTTTGTTTCCTTTCATAAAACATTTTTCTGTCTTTGCAATTTATTCATTTCCCTCTCAAATTTTCTGAACATCGTGTCGTTTTAAATTTTACAATTTAACATTTATGAATTCAATTTTATCTTCCATTTCCATAAAAATAACGAACTTTTCTTCTTTCTACGTCGTCACTTTTCTCTTTCTGGGCAGCTTGATAAGTGAACTCTACATCACACTTAAAACAATTTATTTGATGATTTGTTGTTAAGTATAAACGCGAGACAACCTAACAGAAGTGTCTCTCAATATGCACTGGAAAAATTGCCCAATGGAAAAGATTTTCTCCCCCCCCCCCAGAGGCCCAACGGAATCTAAAACAAGTTATTGCCCTCTGTGGAACCGTGACAATGACTTGCGAAGAACACATGAACAAAATCAACATCATTTGGCATTTTCCGAACCAACTAACACATCTGAAATTACTTACCTTCGTGACCTCATAGGTAAATTCGTGACAGCAAAGCTCCTGTCCTAGACATGCGACCAGACAGTCATGGAAATACAAAATATTTCCACCCTCGCCCTAAGATTCCTTACTCCTGAAGAAACAATTAAATATGGAGCTTCTGCGAGAACAGTTTTCCTCCGGGTTCCTTACCACTGTGCGGTATCAGATTCTTTGGTCTGTTCAGTCGAACTTTCGTTATTTAAAATAACACTGACTTGAAACATTGGATGAAACTTTTTGCCAAGTACGGCCCCGCACTCAGTTGGGTCGTTTGCTGCCAAGTGCAACAGTAATAATAGCGTTTGTTTACTTTTCTGTTTGTATTAAATAAATCTGTTTTCTCAATGCATAAGTACCTTAATTTTACTCTATAAATTTTAGGATATATCGGAATTATTGACTAATTATTCGGGAATGATAGTGTAAATCTTTTGTTAAAGAAATCTCTCTGAAATTTGCTTTATAAATTGGATTGCCCACAATTATATCATTTGTTTATTACCGTATGAGAAGTGATACTTTACGCCAAACAAATTCTGAAGATATTTAATATTTTGTTAAAATTATTATATGCATAAGAACAATGTTAACATTATTTAAGGTCATTTTACACTAAATCTTATGCCCGTGCAAATTCATATGCCGGCATTAGTGAATTTAAAGAAAAAATGGAGATCTTCCTCTATCTAGGGGAACATGGCATATTAGTGAAGAGCTTTGTAGAAATAATGAATGCTTAACGCCCGTTTTACTGCTGAGACATCACAGGCGATGGACGCAGATGATACATGAAATAAAGTAAGGAAACGTTCCAGGCCTAAGTTTAAGGTACTTCCCCGGCATTTGCCATTTATAACAGAGGAAAACCTGAAAAAAAAACTCAGTCCTGGTGGGAATCGAACACCAGACTTTTCTTTGTCACTCAGAACGGGTGTAATGTCCGCCCAACTGATAATTACAACAAGTATCGTCCCACTTACATCTTTTTAGAGTTCAAGAGTGGGAGTTTGTTCCATACACTTTATTACTTATATCATTGCTGTTGTCTTTCTGTACTTTCACTAAAGATAGGTTCAATTACTGTGTAAATGGGACTAAGCTTCATCAGTAAATATATTAAATATTCTGTGACATCCAATTACAAAAATTTACCTGCACAACGGTGACTTTGAATGCATTCAAGTTCAAACTACTCAATTTTGGAAGATGAACTGATATGTGTGAATGGCGAGTTTCTAAAAAGATGCTGGAGTAATAAGACAACATCTAACAAACTAGACAAAGTTTCTTGTCCTTGAATAATCAAAGACCCGGGGAAACACAGTGTTTACTAAACCGAGTATATTTGACATACTCTTTCCTTGTACTAGGGCTAGTCAACAAAAACTGATTTTGATTTGTCTTCTCATCACACAGTGGAGATACAACTGTTCATGAGGACACACTTAACGTGATTGGTGGGAAACAGGACGAATGTTTGTCAATCGCCTGCTCTAAAGTGTTGTTTCCGGCCGCAGAAACCCGGTATGGAAGAGGTGTCACAGCAAAGCAGGGCGGTCCACGAGCTCCAACCAGCGGCAGTCAGTCCATGAAACTTGTAGTACGTTCACCAATACATGTGACGAGAGTGGAGTTTCAGTGTCTGGTAGCAGCATTCTTTCTTCTGTTGTGCAAGGTTTATCAACATAAAGCCGCTCTGCAAACAATGGTCAGTGGGGAGTGTTACAAGACTGTTTTGAGCGTCCTGGCCGAACACATTCGACCAAAACGCCCTGCGTTGCATTCATTTGGCTGGCGCCTTCACCACAACAATGTCCTTGCCTTTGCAATGTTGTTGCTCAACATTTGCCCCACTCTCCATACCACCTGGACCTAGCTCAGTGCCACTTTTTTGTTTCCTCGTCTCCAAAATGAACTACAGTGCCAGTTATCGTAAAGAAGGTGGAGGCTGTTCTGAAGAAAATGGGAGAGAGAGAGAGAGAGGGGGGGGGGGAGAAAAAGAAACACAAAAACGGTTTCCAGGACTGACAGATAAGTTGGGCCATGCCAACCATGAACCTGTCTTGTGCACTTCTTAAGTAAATCATTCCCAGTTTTATTGACTCCCTTGTATGAATTTGTGTCGCTCGCTTTGATTGTTATTTTAAAAAAAAAAATGAAATAAATAAAGGTGCTGTAATCTGCTTCTCAAATGTATGGGAACTTTAAGAAGCCTTCTGCATGCCTATGAAACTATCCGTGAATAGCACAAAATTAGTTATTTGATTAATAATTCTTTTTCTTTTAACACACAACAAAACAGCTTGAAATTTTTGTTAGGCACCCATTTACTGAGTTACCCAGAACAGTGAAGGCCAGCTACATATTGGGTTAACAATGAGAACATTCTGCACAGCCGACTTGTCAATGGTTCCACATGCCGAGCACTTTAAGGCGGGAAGATAGAAATTAAAGCGACTGCAATTAAAAGTTGGACAAACAAGTTTTACAGCGAAAAGCCTTCCAAACTGTTGCTGGTGAAGGAGAAGACGTGATTAGAATTTGAGAGAAGACAAGGAGAAGTGCATTAACAAATAAATTAAGGGAACAGGCGGGGAATGGAAAATCGTGTTATATGCGCAGTCTTACCAACTTTCTCGTTTTTCTATTGTGCATTACATTTACCTTTCTTGATCGACTGCCTCAAACCAAATAAACTCAAAGTGTTTCGTCTGGCATGACTGGATTTAACGGCAACATACTTTTACGTTAATGGGTACAAATTTAATGTCTGCTATTCTTCCTTTATAATTATTAACAAGCACTTAACCACTCTAGGGGGAACCGCCTGTAGTGCCTCAGTAGTAAAAACGGGCGTTAATAACTATTAAAAAAAAAACCTGTAGCGGGGGGGGGGGTGCAGCAACTATCGAATTTGTTTTGAAGAGAGATATTATTTTGCACACAAAAGATAGATATAGATTTCTGTAATTTACAAAGTGTCTGGCAGTAAATCTACTGAAGAAAACGTGTACGTTTGGATATAAGACCGCGAGGCGTTCCTTTCAATTTGTGCCAACGTCTCTGGGGCACTGGCCCATAATAAAGATATATAACACCTACTACACATTCTGACGGAAGCTGATTACTCTTTACAAGAAAAACTGGCCTGGCTCTCACGAAACCAGATACTTGTTTCCAATATTTGCTCTGGAATTTGTGCGCGGTTGGCATGCGAGAATTCCACGACCTGATATGCAAATGCATTCCCGTTCAACGGTCACTCATCCGCTAGTTTCTTCTTCATGCAGTATACGGTTACTTTATGACCAGCTCCCTGTAGTCGCAGAGAATCCCCTACTGAACAATAGACTTTCATTTGAAACAGCACGCTGCGCGTATTTTTCAATAAAACAAGAGACGGGGGGGGGGGGGGGGCTCCAGGGAACAGTTTCATAACTCCAGGTGTACACTTTGTTCATATTATTAGGGGTGTCCCAAGTTTAGGGGTAAGATTACGATCGGTTATTGCAGTGATATTAAAATGTTTCCGTTTGCGGTTGATTAATGTATGCAAAACCACTTATCTCAGCAACGCTTATAATGAACTTTCACTGTCAGATCAGATATCGCCAGTAGTACGACAAGAACGGAACAAATACGTAGATCAGATTAACTGCCTCACTAAAACCGCTTTTAACTTCATCGAAAGAAATATGCGAACGGCGCAGTTTTGTTAATACCTTTACTTAACAGCCTGTGGTCTTTCAAACTGACCGAAATTCACTTTTTGCTTATCTTCTGCAGCCCAGGGCGGATTTTTATTTGCGATTGACTTTGTAGAACCAGAGAAATAAACGTCGAGAAGCGAAGATCAAAGAACTTGGACATGCATGTTATTAGACAGAAAATCAAAGAACTTTCTACAGTTGCTTCGAGCGGTTTCTTCTGTCGACCGGGTGCCTTTTCGTTCAATTCATGGCTTTTAAGTTAATTTATACAAGAAAAACGTGTTTACTGTCATGTCATGTTACCGGAGATGGTTTGTATATGACAAGAAAATGTTTACTGTCATGTTATGGGAGGTGTTTATGTATAACTTGAAAATGTTTACTACCATGCTACAGGAGGTGTTTATGTATAACTTGAAAAGGTTTACTGTCATGTTCCAGGAGGTGTTTAAGTATAACTTGAAAATGTTTACTGTCGTGTTCTAGGAGGTGTTTATGTATAGCAAAATGTTTACTATCATGTTACAGGAGGTGTTTACGTATAACTACAAAATGTTTACTATCATGTTACTGGAGGTGTTAATGTATAACTAGAAAATGTTTATTGTCATGTTGCAGGAGGCGTTTATTTATAACTTGAAAATGTTTACTGTCATGTTCCAGGAGGTGTTTATGTATAGCAAAATGTTTACTGTCATGTTACAGGAGGCGTTTATGTATAACTTGAAAACGTTTATTGTCATGTTGCAGGAGGCGTTTATGTATAACTTGAAAATGTTTATTGTCATGTTGCATAAGGTGTCTATGTATAACAAGCAAATATTTACTATCATGTTGCAGGAGGTGTTTATGTATAACAAGTAAATGTTTACTATTGTTACAGGAGGTGTTTAGGTATAACAAGCAAATGTTTAATATCATGTTACAGGAGGTGTTTAGGTATAACAAGCAAATGTTTAATATCATGTTACAGGAGGTGTTTATGTATAACTTGAAAATGTTTACTATCATGTTACAGGAGGTGTTTAGGTATAACAAGCAAATGTTTAATATTATGTTACAGGAGGTGTTTATGTATAACTTGAAAATGTTTTTTGCCATGTTGTATAAGGTGTTTATGTATAACTTGAAAATGTTTACTGTCATGTTACAGGAGGCGTTTATGTATAACTTGAAAATGTTTATTGTCATGTTGCAGGAGGTGTTTATGCATAACAAGAAAATGTTTACTGTCATGTTGCAGGAGATGTTTATGCATAACAAGAAAATGTTTACTATCATGTTACAGGTGGTGTTTATGTATAACAAGAAAATGTTTACTATCATGTTACAGGTGGTGTTTATGTATAACAAGAAAATGTTTACTATCATGTTACAGGAGATGTTTATGCATAACAAGAAAATGTTTACTATCATGTTACAGGTGGTGTTTATGTATAACAAGAAAATGTTTATTGTCATATTGCATGAGGTGTTTATGCATAACTTGAAAATGTTTATTGTCATGCTGTAGGTGTTTATGTATAACTTGAAAATGTTTATTGCCATGTTGTATAAGGTGTTTATGTATAACCTGAAAATGTTTACTATCATGTTACAGGAGATGTTTATGCATAACAAGAAAATGTTTACTATCATGTTAGAGGTGGTGTTTATGTATAACAAGAAAATGTTTACTATCATGTTACAGGAGGTGTTTACGTATAGCAAAATGTTTACTGTCATGTTACAGGAGGCGTTTATGTAAAACTTGAAAATGTTTATTGTCATGTTGCAGGAGGTGGTTTGTGCTGGCCACTCGCCGTCTTCCAGTGGCTCAATTTGGTGCAGGTTCTTGCAGTGGAACCCTCGCTCAATGGTAAGTTGTGCTACTAATGTATTATTCCTGAAAGTGATTTAGGGTGCGCACTGGAACCTGTCAGTTCGCTCATTTTAACTTGAACAAAGGCGCAAAACCTGTCAGTGACAGATACACGTGCTGATATCCAAGGCATGTTTTGTTGGGAGATGGTGCTAATACATGCCACCAACACACTGAACCTATCGCTAATACTCGTTTCTACTTTCAAAAATATCAAAACTCTACCTGTCCTGACAGGCAATTGTTTATCATTTCTGTAACATCCACTCTTACATTATTAATAACTGCAGTAAAAATCGCCAAATCCTACGAAAACACAAAGAGAGTTTTGAAGTTAAAAACAGAATGGCTAGAGAGGCTCTATAGTAATATAATAGTTTTGTTCTCTTTTCTGCTTAATCGTTTAATTTTTTATATATATCTTTGTTTTTAAGTCTAACGACTGTTTAAAATTTCTGAGCACACACACACACACAAAAATTAATAATAATAATAATAATAATAATAATAATAATAAATTAAAAAAGGAAATATTATATTGAATATAAGCTAAAATTCTATGTTTTGCATTAAACTGTGATATATACGTTTGCTATGTTTAAACATTTACAGTTAATAAATCTTGAACAGATAGAAATGTATGCCTAACTTACAAATTGTCTATTATGTAACTTGTTAAACAGTAAATAATACATTGTTTTGTTTAATTTTCATCCGATATAATTTTAAACATTTAATTCCATAAAGGAAATAATAAAACATGTACACGTTACAGTAATTTACTTTACTTTTCTTGAAAGTTTGTCTTAACTTGTGCAGCGATTTGTTTGGAAAATTTGTACCATGCGGACGTGTTAACGTCGAAAAGATGTCGTTCACTGCAACGAAAATTCGTCTGAAGTGGTAAATGATATATAACTATCTTATTGATGCACTGTGTATGATTGGCCATTGAAACATTCAAAAAAATTACTTTTACCATGGTAACATCTCATTGTATATTAACTGTTATCGTTGTAACATCTAAACATATTATATTAACTGTTAACGTGGCAATGTCTCAATATATATTAACTGTTACCGTGGTAATGTCTCTGCATATTATATTAACTGTTACCGTGGTAATGTCTCTATATATATTAACTGTTACCGCGGCAATGTCTCTATATATATTAACTGTTACCGCGGCAATATCTCAATATATATTAACTGTTACCGTGGTAATGTCTCTATATATATATATTAACTGTTACCGCGGCAATGTCTCTATATATATTAACTGTTACCGTGGCAATAACTCAATATATATTAACTGTTACCGCGGCAATGTCTCTGCATATTATATTAACTGTTACCGCGGCAATGTCTCTATATATATTAACTGTTACCGTGGCAATGTCTCTATATATATTAACTGTTACCGCGGCAGTGTCTCAATATATATTAACTGTTACCGTGGCAATGTCTCTATATATATATATATATATATATATATATATTAACTGTTACCGTGGCAATGTCTCAATATATATTAACTGTTACCGCGGCAATGCCTCAATATATATTAACTGTTACCGTGGTAATGTCTCTATATATATTAACTGTTACCGTGGTAATGTCTCTATATATATTAACTGTTACCGTGGTAATGTCTCTATATATATTAACTGTTACCGTGGCAATGCCTCAATATATATTAACTGTTACCGTGATAATGTCTCAATATATATTAACTGTTACCGTGGTAATGTCTCAATATATATTAACTGTTACCGCGGCATGTCTCAATATATATTAACTGTTACCGTGGTAATGTCTCTATATATATTAACTGTTACCGTGGTAATGTCTCAATATATATTAACTGTTACCGTGTCAATGTCTCAATATATATTAACTGTTACCGTGTCAATGTCTCAATATATATTAACTGTTACCGTGGTAATGTCTCAATATATATTAACTGTTACCGTGGTAATGTCTCTATATATATATTAACTGTTACCGTGGTAATGTCTCTGCATATTATATTAACTGTTACCGTGGTAATGTCTCTATATATATTAACTGTTACCGCGGCAATGCCTTAATATATATTAACTGTTACCGTGGTAATGTCTCAATATATATTAACTGTTACCGCGGCAATTTCTTTATATATATATATATATATTAACTGTTACCGTGGCAATGTCTCTATATATATTAACTGTTACCGTGGTAATGTCTCAATATATATTAACTGTTACCGTGGCAATGTCTCTATATATATTAACTGTTACCGCGGCAATATCTCTATATATATTAACTGTTACCGTGGTAATGTCTCAATATATATTAACTGTTACCGCGGCAATATCTCAATATATATTAACTGTTACCGTGGTAATGTCTCTATATATATATATATTAACTGTTACCGCGGCAATGTCTCTATATATATTAACTGTTACCGTGGCAATAACTCAATATATATTAACTGTTACCGCGGCAATGTCTCTGCATATTATATTAACTGTTACCGCGGCAATGTCTCTATATATATTAACTGTTACCGTGGCAATGTCTCTATATATATTAACTGTTATCGCGGCAGTGTCTCAATATATATTAACTGTTACCGTGGCAATGTCTCTATATATATATATATATATATATATATATATATTAACTGTTACCGTGGCAATGTCTCAATATATATTAACTGTTACCGCGGCAATGCCTCAATATATATTAACTGTTACCGTGGTAATGTCTCTATATATATTAACTGTTACCGTGGTAATGTCTCTATATATATTAACTGTTACCGTGGTAATGTCTCTATATATATTAACTGTTACCGTGGCAATGCCTCAATATATATTAACTGTTACCGTGATAATGTCTCAATATATATTAACTGTTACCATGGTAATGTCTCAATATATATTAACTGTTACCGCGGCAATTTCTCAATATATATTAACTGTTACCGTGGTAATGTCTCTATATATATATTAACTGTTACCGTGGTAATGTCTCAATATATATTAACTGTTACCGTGTCAATGTCTCAATATATATTAACTGTTACCGTGTCAATGTCTCAATATATATTAACTGTTACCGTGGTAATGTCTCAATATATATTAACTGTTACCGTGGTAATGTCTCTATATATATTAACTGTTACCGTGGTAATGTCTCTGCATATTATATTAACTGTTACCGTGGTAATGTCTCTATATATATTAACTGTTACCGCGGCAATGCCTCAATATATATTAACTGTTACCGTGGTAATGTCTCAATATATATTAACTGTTACCGCGGCAATGCCTCAATATATATTAACTGTTACCGTGGTAATGTCTCAATATATATTAACTGTTACCGCGGCAATGCCTCAATATATATTAACTGTTACCGTGGTAATGCCTCCATATATATTAACTGTTTCCGTGGTAATGTCTCAATATATATTAACTGTTACCGTGTCAATGTCTCAATATATATTAACTGTTACCGTGGTAAAGTCTCAATATATATTAACTGTTACCGCGGCAATGTCTCAATATATATTAACTGTTACCGCGGCAATGTCTCAATATATATTAACTGTTACCGTGTCAATGTCTCAATATATATTAAGTGTTACCGTGGTAAAGTCTCAATATATATTAACTGTTACCGTGGTAAAGTCTCAGCATATTACTGTTACCATGAGTAACAGTAACAAAATAGGACTGTTTTTAACAGCTGGCGTGTTTATGAAGCTATATTTTTCATATGGTTATTGATAAATAATAGGTAGCCATGAAACGTTACACAATTACATAGAAATTTTACTGTCAAATGGATCATCCGTTCGCCAAGATTCAAAAGAAGTGCACAGGTGTTAGACATTTGATCGAATATTTTGATGCAACTCAAACGACACAAACATCACCGTCTTTCGTAAGATCTACGGAAATAAACTTGGCAGATTTTGCATCAGGTCTTGAAATGACATCCTTACAGTGACGGCTTCTTTTGGTATCCAATGGAGATTAAAGAACCGTCTGGTACAGCGGGATCATTGTAATAAACGAGGAGAGTTTCTGACTGTCAGTGGACAAAGATATCGGACTATGATATGAGAGTTTTTGTGGAGGGTGTGGATATCAGAAACCCAAGATGGTGCTCACGAAACAGTTGAAGGACGAGAAGTTCAACATTTCTCTTGGTAGTGATGTTAACTGACCCCCGTGCTGCACTGTTAGTCACCTAAGTATTTTTTTTTTTTTTTGAGTAGTGTTTAACGCCCGTTTTTACTACTGAGGCACCACAGGCGGTGGACACTGATGATACATGAGATGAAATGATAAATTGGGAAAGGATATATTTTTTTTTTTTTTAAGGAAGGAAGCGTTCCAGGCCTAAGTTTAGGTACCTCCCCGGCATTTGCCAGTTATGAAGACTGAGGAAAACCTGGAAAAAACCCCAGTCAGGGAGGACGGTCCTGGCGGGATTCGAACCGCAGACCTCCCGCTCACGAGTCCGTGTCTTAACGACCTCGGCCACCCGTGGCGGTCACCTAAGTATGGGAGATGATACATATCGACCAGATGATTGAAAATTGGAAGACCCGTATACGCACAATCCATTTAATGACATTAAGTGTGCTTCAAAATAAATAAACCTCTTTCATATATATAATATTTTAATTTTAAAAGAATGACATACCTTTTATTAACTGCACCATGTATTAACTATTACCATGGTGACGTCTTACCATACATTTTGTCCAACACGCTGCCCAGCACAGCGCACAGTACGCTTTCACACGAAATGATTAGCTTCTCCCTGCCCACTCATTGTCGTCCGGTAATTTCGTTACATCGATTGTTTATTAATGTAAACTACTGCACGCATGCTGGACAACTACATAACTGTTGGATATTGCCTAACTTCTCTTTGGGGCATACACAGTTTTGGATGCTGCATGTTGCGAACGCGCCAAACGTTTTCCCAGTCCCTCTCATCGATCTGCAGATACCATTAAGACAAAAGCACAACGAGACAAGATGAATACTGTGAGTTACTTCTATCCGAGCTGACTTTTCAAATCAGTGCGCAAGGAGACTTGAAAAACTCCTTCCATTTCTCTTCCTTCCCAGTACCTCACCCGCTTGTTAGACATCCCCAAGTTGTTAATTTGTATGTGGTCACACATTTGTACTTCTGATGATGTTAGCAGCCCAATACATTGTACTTTTTGCGACGTATTCAGCCAAACGTTGTCATTAAGCGAATTATTTATTTTCTATTGACTAAAGCTGTCCGCCAGGATTACAAAAACACCGAATTCTCATCGGTTGAACGAGATCGAATGGTGCTATGAATAATTAAAACATTCTAAATTTAATGGAATAACAATACAGTACAGTCAGCTAGTGAAGCAAACATCGAGCCAGGCGATGGGGCTAAACTTAAAGCCGTAGAAACTCTCCGTATACGAAGATGTGCCTGTAAGGCTGTTAGATAGTGTACGATCTATAATGACTAGTGGGGATGAAAGGTATTTTAAGAACGAGGAGGGGCACAGCAAATTGCGGAATCCTTAGGGAATTTGGTGCCTATAGCGAGATTACAGAATGCAGGACCCACAGTGACGTATTGGCTACGAAGATCAGACACTAAATAGGGCGATCTGCTACCGGGAGCAGCTGAAAATGGGGGGAAATAAGACCTGGGTTTCAAAATAAAGAAACGCTTGAGGGACATTAATAAGTAGGTGACTCTTTCGGGGTGTGCAGGAAAAGTTTCGCCTGAAATACAATCGGTTGGGAAATGGAGATTTACATCCAAATAGGGGCCAAACTCTGCAATCAGGGACTCAGTTTGCTTAGGTTGACTAAAGTAACAGACACAGAGAGTACGAGAACCTGCAGAATGTGGCGTGCTGCAAGTGATTGTTGGGCAGATAGGAAGGAGGAAGTAAATGTTTAAATAAAGTGAGGCTGCGGAAGAGCAGACAACCGGGAAAGGGGGAGGGGAACACAATCACAATATTTTGTACATGTGTGTGGGAGTAAGTTATTTGCTTTTACACTGTTTTCTTTGCTGTTTGTCTCTTAATAGTTAAATTTTGATTTCTTAATTTCATGTACTGGGAAAGAACGTACGGTCCCAGGAACCCATGCGACATGAATGAGCCAGATTTGTAACAAATACATTTTGTAAATAAATACATTTCTGCTTTTTCATTGAACTTAACTAACTGAATGATGGGAGTTGCGTGGAGACCATCCATAGGAAATTTAAGGAAATCTTGTACAATAATTTTAATTTGCAGTGAAGGTTAAAGTATTACTGCTTTTACTGCTTACCTATACCATCAAGATACAGTGAGGTTATTTGAGTTACGGGCCGGCAGAGCGCGACTGCGCACTGGGAGAAGCCAGTAATCAATCTATACCGTATATAGAGAGCCTTTGTCAATGAGTGTTTGTGCTAATTGTTCTTCGTGAGACACAGTAAGGTTGGTGCTTTGCGCTGCGACTCTGCCTCATTTTTCCCGGTGCTAATGTACACGCGCTCTGTCATATTCTCTCCCTCATCAACACACCTTATGAACATCTTTTATATCCTTCCAAGACGGATTATGTCTATAGGGGAGTGACAATAGTTTTATGATGCAAGCTTAGTTACATTAAAACAAAGTCATAGGAAATCCCTTTATTTTATATTGTTCTATATACAGATAATAGGTGTTTTGAATAAAGAAGTATGTATTTCTATATGCCCTAAAGTTGCTCCCAGACGAAGCAGATTTAGAAAATGCGTTACTTTCATATTAAGGATCTTTTCATTCCTGCACTTTCTGATAATGATTAATTACGAGGGTAGGTCGAAAAGTTTACGTCCTAGCCATTTTCTAGGTATGATAAAGACAAAAACTATATTTCACTTTTTAATATTGCAATAC
Organism: Metallyticus violacea; assembly: GCA_030762175.1. NCBI lineage: Eukaryota > Metazoa > Arthropoda > Insecta > Mantodea > Metallyticidae > Metallyticus > Metallyticus violacea. Next base: position 985,874 of record CM060839.1, read on the forward strand.
ACTTCTCACATCTTTGAATTAACATTCTAATCCACCTCTCCAAAAAAAAAAAGTTTGCAAATGGGCATAAACAGCATCCATCACTTCTTCGTCACATTTAAATTTCCTTCCTGGAAGGTCCTTCTTGAGTTTTGAGAAGAGGAAATAGTCGCTGGGAGCTAGATCTGGGCTGTAGAGTGGATGGTCCATCTCCTTGAAGCCACATTTCTGCACAGCTTCCTATGCAACAAGAGCTGTGTGCACAAAAGCGTTGTCATGACGAAGGCGCACACCACCACTCAACTATCCTCGCCTTTTCTCTTTGATGGAAGCACGTGGTCTGTTCAATAGGCCAGCATAGTGCTCCCCATTTACTGTGGTGTTCCTTTCCTTGAAGAAAATGAAGAGTATTCCTTCAAAGTCCCAAAAGAGTGTGGCCATGATCTTCTTGGTTGATTGAGTGACCTTGGACTTTAGAGGCGGTGCTTCGCCAGGTTTACGCCTGCCACTCCATTGATTCTCTTTTGGACAAGGGATCACAGTAGAGGATCATAGTTTCATCTCCTGTAACAATGCTTTGCAGAACTTCTCTCGTTCCCACGGCAGGGCTCCAAAAATGCCTGACAACAGATTACTCGTTGCTGCTTTTGGACTGAATGAATGGTGTTTAACGCGCGTTTATGCTACAGAGGCACCACAGACGATGGACACTGATGATATATGAGATGAAATGATATATTGGGAAAGGATTTATTTTTTAAGGAAGGAATCGTTCCAGGCCTAAGTTTAGGGTACCTTCCCGGCATTTGCCATTTATAAGGATGGAGGAAAACCTGGAAAAAACCTCAGTCAGGGAGGACGGTCCCGGCGGGATTCGAACCGCGGACCTCCCGCTCACGAGTCCGCGTCTTAACGACCTCGGCCACTCGTGGCGGTTTTGGACTGATGAAAGAAGTCTAAGCACCCACCTTGCATGTTTAAATGTTCATGAAATGTTCATTCGAAGGACTATTGTTTTAGAAAGACTCAACTTTGCTGCTGTTTCTGTAACTTTGAGAAGCCGGTCTTCCATAATTTCTCCTTCCACAAGAGCGGTGTTTTCAGGAGTGAGCACCTCCCAGGGCCGACCTGTTCGCTCCATCTTCAATACTTTCTCGACCCATTCCAAAAAATTTGGCCATTCTTTTACATAAAATATGAGGGGGGGGGGGTGCTTCCCTATACACCGTCCAATCCTGTTTAATTTCATTTGCAGTGAGTCTTTCTTTTGTGAAGAACTTAATGAGGGCTCGATACTGCATTTTGAACCTGTCACAATCTTCTACACATAACCTTCTTTATGCAACTATATGTGAACAATTGAAAACGGCGAAGCGGAACTTGCAGCTGCAATTATTTACTTAACAGATAAGGTATGACACCAGATAAAGGTTTTGTGAAGGCGATGCCGGAAACTTGTGGATTTATCCTCGTATGTGAAGTTCCTGAACATCATAATGTAAAATAGAACCAGAAACCGAAGATATTCCATAATTTCATAATGCAAGCCTCACAGAAAGTGAACGGTTGGCTATATAAGAACGTTTCAACTGAACTAACATAGCAAAAATTAGATACATTCTGTAATAGCACAATCTTTATCTAAAAGCATTAAAGAAAATACAGGTAAAGATCTATAAAACAGTGCGAAATGCCACAGACAAATGTTCTCTCTAAGCAGAAACGTTAAGCTCTGTTAGGATGAATAATTATAAGTCACAAATATTCCGCTCCCTGCCTGCATGTAGAGTTGTACATTTTTTTAAAAATGTTTTCATCATATTGTGGGTTACTGCAGTTACGATTCAGTGTTCGACAGTTCATATTACAGTTTGTTGGATTTCTCTTTGCAAGCTCAGGTTGCGAGACTTGACTTCCAGCTTCCTTCGTCTCAATTCTCAGACTTTTGTTGCGTCACAACAATCTGCTTGTAGAGAGAACCTCTTCGAAATTGTTCACTTGTCCAATTGTCTAGGATTTTCGACCTGACTAACTATTAGAGGTCACTTTAAAACATCCCAAAGAATGTTCACCACTCTCACGATAACCGCGTTCATGTGTCCTGCAGTTTCAGAATGTGTTATCAACTTCCTCCATGCAGAATGCTCTGTCCAACGTCACAGTAGTTTATTTTACTTTTAGTTTCTCAAAGATAAGTGTGTGCTGGAGATCTCAGGGCTATGTAATTTCCTAACGTCGCATTTTCTGTGTTCATAGCAACGTTAAGCTTTTTGCAACATTCTCTGATAAGGGGCCGTTCTATCTACTTCACTAACTCCCTAGAGATAAAACAAAGGCTTGGAGCAGTCCGCCATTTTTTCTACAAGGATAAATAACAGTTTAAGATCTCATCAAACAGAAACAAAGTTCTGATTGCGTAATCCAAGAGAGACGATAACCCGAGGAAAACTGGCGCTAGGTCAAGAAAAGAAAACGAAACAATCCTGGTGTTACACCCGACATTGGCAGCGTTTTTTATTTAGTGTTGTGTTTATTCTTACAACTGCCGCTAGAATGTTAAATTATAGTTCATTTAAAAATGTTTTTAAATAAAACAAAATCTGCTTTGGTTTTTGTCTGCAGTTGAAGTTATGTTTCGTAAATTTTATGAAATTTCGAAAAGTAATGCCAAACAGTTTACTCCCTTGCCATGTAAGCAACACGTTGCCAAATTCTGTCACATATCGATCTAAAACTCTTAATTACCTAGTGAATTTGGTATGTGGTGCAGAATTTCCCAATAATTAAGAACATGGTGATGAGCAGAAAGCCATAAAAGTATATTATATTGAGAAAAGGCCAGGGATGCAAATAAAAGAGAATATGATTCATAGGAAAGAAATCTTTAAGCTTTACGGAATGGTGTTCCTCAAGTAGTGAAATATTGGTTTAGAATTATAAACTCGATGAGCATAAGAGCTTATATCAGCGTGTGAAAGTCCAAGAAAGGTTATATCAAGGGGAAACTTGGTTCAATAGTAAAGAGAGACATTTGTAGGGCTGGAGAATTAAGAGAGGATGGTTTGTGGAAAGAAATTAAATTAAGAATTGAAAATATTTAAAGGCAAGGTGCATTAGTTAATCTTAATTTGAAAACTTCATTGAGTATATATAGCTCTGAAAACTGTGTGGAGTAGAGAAGATTGTGTTGGCAAGAGAAATATACCCACTCTGTAAGCGAATTGACATATGTGAAGAAACCAAAATTCTTATAGAAAAACTAAAAATGAAGAAGTGGTCCAATGTGCTAAGAGAAATCTGAGGGGAAAATCAAGAAAGAATATGAAGGAAATAGGAAACTTTTCAGGAAAAGTATTAAGCAAATAATGATGAAAGATTGTTAGACATAAAGGGAAAATATGATCAAACTTATGATAACTATTATGCTAAAGGCTACTGGGGCCCCCATGGGACTCATCAACTTAAATTAGTGATTAGGCGAAGTATTATATAGGCTTTTAAGTATTTTGGTTAATATTAGTTTTGGAAGTGAAACTTTTATATATTTTGTTTGTCTAGAGGTAGATCAGTAATGTAGAAACCAGGGTATAGAAATTGTAGTTTATGTATAAAATATTTATAGTATTGGGTTTCAGAGCTGTGGGAGGGTGGTCTAATCAAATTGGAAAAATAATTGGATTGATTTATTTAGAATTAAAATATTAGTACTGTATTGTATGTACAATACATATATGAAACGTGAAATAAATATACCGCCGCCTCCACTACCACTTTTACTACTTACTGCAAATCAGAAACAGTCACTCCATATACAAATTATGATAATTTCAATATTGCATATTTATGAACAAATTGCTGCTATGGCACAATAACAACATTTCAATGGTAAGCACTAGGAGCACTGAAAGCTCTAATATAGTGGTATTTAACCGGTTTTCTCCGCGTACCCCTAGACTATGGTTAATCAAATTACACATAAATAAATATTTTATCACTTTTTAAATTATAAAAAAGGTTAACACCTTATTTAATATGTTAATGAGATGATCGAGTTTGTTTTCTGTACACCACACTCTGCTCGCGCAAATTGACAAGACTGCCAATGTGACTTTCTATTTCGGAGCTCCGTGGATTTGTAACCTTCTCTCTCAATTTAAAATATTATTAGTCTTTTCATAGAAAATTGTGATATGAAATTTTCTAGGTGGTATCAACAATGCTAACTTCATTTTGCCCATTATGTTCCGTATATCGATCAAGTGTACAAATCTTCAAAATGAGCCTACAGATCGAATTTTTCAGTACGGAAAAGCTAGCCAATACCGATGTACCTCAATGGGGAAAATAAATTGAATTTGTGTGTGCATACACTTGAGCGCTTTTCTGAAAAGACAGTGCACACGGCCTTTATTAAATAATCAAGACTTTTAAGCCAAATTTTCCAAGTATAATGTAATGTTGCCAAATTATTTTCGGGAATACGGGAAACATGACTGCTTTTCGCCTCTGAACGGAGCAGTACCATCTATGGACAAATTTACTTCTAATCTTATAAAATTATCAAGCATTTTATAAATATCTTTCCCTTTGTTATGCTCTGGTAATTGTTAAAACCCTAAAATTTCATTTAACATATAAATAAGTAGCTTGACATCGTCAGGTTGGCGACACAGCTCTAGTATGAGGGCTGTTTAACAATGAACAAACTTGAACATTATTTTTATTTTTCAACATAATCTCCCTTAAGGTTAATACATTTATTCCAATGACAGTATTTTGTTTCTGAAGGATTGCCAAATATGTCTCTTGATTTGATCAAAAACGCTGAACAGCCATAAATATTTTGAGGGTGCCAAATAAGAGGAGTGCGGTAGATGCTCCAATAATTTATACTCCAAAATTCTCTACTGTTTCACTGCTAAATGTAATCTGTAAATCAGGTGTTTTAAAAGGCTGTAACGTACTATCATGTTCTAATAGATTGATATAATGGCTTCTGTTCACTCACTGCTTTGACCGGCACAAATGTATATAACTCAGCAATTCAACTCACCGGCCATGTAATACTGTTCAATGATGTGGTCACATGACCCATAGAAATAATCCAGAAGAGTCCTCAAAGGTTTTACGAAATAACCTAAACGAATGCCAAAGTAAAAAGCAATTATTGCGAATTTCACGCCACCTATCGAGAACATTGGTAGTGTAAGAGATTGCCCTATACTTCATAACAGAGGTTTGTTACTCTAAACTCGAGTATGTATATTATATAGACGTATCTTACACTCGATCTGGGCCGCTCCGGTTGAAAGGACGAAACAAAATGTCGAGCAACAAGAAATAGGCGTACCATCAGTTTGCAAATCACACGAGCTACAGAGAGAGTTCTTTGTAAACGAAGCCTCGGCAGGACTTTAACTCGCACATCATTGAGCAAATCGCCGAAGATCACGGCCATTTTCATCGCCGATCTCATGAGCAGCAATTAGACAATTAATCCAACAAGATGGTGCACTAACCTATTATCAAAATATCTGCCTCGCCGATGGATTGTGCATGACCCTGTCGATGAGGGTTAATGCTACAACGACATAGTGTCACTATAACAAAACATGCGGTTGTCACATTAAACATTTCTGACTATTTTTAATGTTAGTAAAGTTGGAGAGATTTATTTTCCTCGCACGCGGACCGGGTTGGCGGCTAACATGGCAGTTACTGATTGCCATGGTTTAAACTTATAATACAGAACAATGCATTGTTCATTTTATGTGACTCTTAAGAAATGAATCAATGCAGGTTCAACTTACAGACCGTAAAAATGAAGCAGGAATTGTGTTAAATGAGGAAAAGTTCGAAGTTGGTCAGCACTTCTAATAAAGTAGCCCATCAACTCGGGAAGAAGAAATGTCAACCTCTGTGATTTTCAGTACTTAGCCTGGTCCAGACCCGACTCATGTTTGACGCCGCCGTAGTGTAGTCAGAAAGGCAGCTCGGAGCTCACAATGCCCCTTTCGCTTCTTGTATAACAAAATGCTTTAAATCCATATCAGCGCCTCTACGTTTGTTAGGAGACCAGCGCCTTCTCATATTCAGAGGTCTCTGCATACAAAATGCGACACGAACGTTACGCTTTGCTGTTACAGAGGATGCGGTGCTGCCGCCCAGGAACCTGTCCGGGATACTGCATCCCGACACCAACACCTACCTGCACGACACCTTGGGCTACTGGCCTTTCAATGAGACCTTTCACCTCTCCAAGTTCGACGATTTCGATCACACGCACTTCGACGGTGAGTACGGTTAAGTAGCATCCACAATGGTCAAGAGTCGGTCTGAGCTGGTAATAAAATGTTGACATTTCACGTTGCAGACTCTCACGAAGTGGGCTCCGAGAGCACGGAGCGTTATCCTGCAACCGGTCTCCGGGGCTCAGCCGGACATGCTCCGGTCGATATTAACGACCCAGTCTTCGACAACAATCTGGTTACTAATGTAACAGCTCAACTAGGAGGAACAGCCTTCCTCCGGTGTCGGGTCAGGAACCTCGGCGAACGGCCGGTAAGTTCCTTACACAATTCTAAGAGTAACTTGAATGTGAGGAGACCTGTGCAGTGACGTCATCTCTCCGGGGAACCATTTGCCACCTTCAGTGTGGGGGTGACAGGGGTTAGTGCAAAGCGTCTGTTTATCTTTAGCTCTTTCTGAGGGACTGTTAGGATTCAGATTTCCTTTTGCAGTACAATGCTACAAGTTCCTGGAAAGCGCACCTAATAAACAACCCCTGTTGAATGCGCCCCTATCTGCAAAAACCAATTTCGCTTTCCAATTGTTTCTGAATGGAAATTTTGCGTCACCATGCAAATTAACTTTAATTTCTGAATTGCTAACAAGAATGACCTGGATTTTCACAAACACCGCGGCTTAATAACAAGGACAAATGTGAGGCACAAAATACGATCTGAAACACAAACACACGCGACACAAAACAGAATGACAGAGCAGATATCGAGACATACAAGAGCTAATATGACACAAAACACTATCTAATGATCGGTCCTAGTGGTCTAGTGGTTAGCGTACTTTCCTTGTAAACCCCAGATCGTGCGTTCAAACCCTGCCTGGTTCGAGTATTTTTAGTGTAAAATTAAGTAATTCTAAGATGCTTCCCTGTTTTGGGGGTGTGTGGAACCATGACATCAGCGAACAGAGTATCTCTTCAAGTTGCGTACTATCTTATAGGTGTTCCATATATCCTGCAGTTAAACTCTTGCCACACACGTCCCAACATCTGACGGTCGATACCAGCGACTGCACTCGTGATCCTCTCGCAGCTAAGCTTAATCGTGTGGAAAGGCGGCACGAACACACGATCTGTGACATAACCCCATCACATGGGGTGACCGTGGATGCCACAGAGTGATCTCGAGCAGCACGTCCAATCCAACGACGAGTTACTCACGGAAGCCATGAGAAAAATGAGGTGGAGCCCCATCTTGATGATAAATAAGTTCCACGCTATCTGCATGTAATTGTGGCATTAGCCACCGTTGCAGCATGTCCAGGTACACTGGACCGATAACAGTGTTCCCCCAAAGAAAAGTGGACCGCACACATTGGCGAGAAACACACAAAAGAAATTGACTTTATGGGAATCAGAACATGTTATATCACAACACCAGGTGTCGGTCCTGGTGGCGTAGTGGTTACCATATTTGCTTCTTACACCCAAGATCGCGGGTTCGAACCGGGCCAGGACCGATGTATTTTTTCAGGCGTAAAAATCCTGAGTATGGCTTCCTTCGGAACGGAAGTAAAGCCGTGGGTCCCGTGTCGTGCATTTACGGCACGAAAAAGAACCTCAAGCCTGAAAGAGAGGCCTCTTGAGCAAAATCAGTCGGCCATTTCACGCCCTGAGTTGAATGGGACGCTGATGACCTGAGCTGTTAAAGAGCGTCCATAAATAATTCCATAATAAAAAAAAAACACCAGGTTTTTCGTACCTTTGACGGTTCCCTTTGCCGGACATGAAACGTGGCCTCGTCACTAAAAATCAGTTTCTCAGCAAAACCGTCTTCTTCTAGTTGCTCTGGAAAACCAACACAGAATTGAAGCCGACGATCGGGACTCAGAGCCTGCAACAGCCGTTTCCGGTATGGTTTCACTTTAAGTCGTTGACGTAATACGCCAGACAGTTGGATGCAGAATCTGCAATTCCTGGCTCGCGCGACGTGTCCACTTCTGGGAAATACTTCTCGCACACGCACAATGACCTCAACCGACACTCTTGGCCGGCTTGTTCGCAGTCCATCACACAAACAGTCAGTCACTTCAAACTTGTTGTACCATGCTCGAATTGTTTTGGATGTGGGTGGTTCTTGTTGGTGTTTCGTACGAAAGCGTCGTTGTACCGGCACAACGGACTCACATTCAGGCAACTGTAACACGCTGAAAGATTCATGTCCACTAGTGAACGCCATGATCTCCCTATGATTGCCCTCCAGGGGCTAAATCTACAGCTACTCCATGGCGCCTATTACAAACTTGAAGAGACGTTCTTTTCATTGATATAAGCGTTTCCGCTATGTCTATTCCGAAACCAGAGAAGGGCTTTAGATTCATCCTATATGGAACGCCCTCTTTGGGAAGAGAAGAAAGCCGTTGGTCGGGTGCGGCTGATTTACGGCATGCAAAAGAACCTCACACCTGAAAGCAATATTTATCACTCATTTCACGCTGTGTATTAAATGGGACATAAAGGATTAAATAAAATATACAAGGCCCTTAAATAAACATAACAATAACATACTACTTTTGACAAGGACGGATTGATAAGTGACATAAGAGATCCAATCCCTCTCCCCTTCAGAAACGTCATTTCTATGCATGATAGTCTCTTCCTTCTGCTTCAACCTCCCCAAAGCCAAAATTCACGTGGGGTGGGGAATTAATTTGAAGTCCAGCTCGTGCACTTTTGATATCGCAGCGGCCGACGTGTGAGCAGACGCATTGTCCTGGTGAAGCAACACTTTTTACGTGCCAATGTTGGTTGTTTCAACTCGCTATACGTTACGTAACAGCAGCCAGTGATTGTTTTACCATTTTCCAAACAGTCAATCACGACGATGCTCTCAAGTTTGCCATCAACTTTCCTGTCCACAAAACGGTTACAGATTTTTTCGGTGCACTTTTCAATTTCGCCAGCCCACTGTTTTGACTGACGTGTTGTCTGCGGGGTTTCGTCTACAGTCACAAAACGACGCCAGATTATGCTGCAACTTTCCCCAACACGATTTTGAAGTCCTTCCTCGAGCGCTTTTGGTCTGGAGTCAACAAACGCGACACCCATCGCACACTCGGCTTCTTCATATGCAGAACTTCATATACCGTTTATGTGAGATGCCTTACCTTCTCAGTAATCTCACGAATCTTAATGTGACGGTCTTCTGTCACGATACCATGAATTTTAACGACAATTTCTTCAGAAGAAACCTCAATCCGGCGCATGGAACTTACAGCATCTTCAGTGCTGGTACCGCCACGTTTAAGTGCATTCATCCAGTAATAAATCGTCTTGAGTACTGGTGCAGATTCCCCATGAACTTCCTTCAGCCCAGTTTGTATCTGGACCGCAGTCCACATTTTTAAACAAAAATGTTTTATCATTGTACAATATTCGTCTGGATAAAGATAGCTGTCAACAAAGAACTGCATCTAATATCTGTTTGGAAACTTGAACAAGACGGTTACATGAACCACGCTTAGCAGCAGTCATGTCGCTTAATAATATTTCCCATCATTTCGTTGAATTTTACCAGACTTGTCAACCCGCCCTCATTTAACACAAACTAATTTAATATTCCGACAGAATATGTGACAAGACATACCAACTCAAACATGGCCCACGCAACTTTACCATGTGACTATGCGTGGCACGTACTGCGATACTTGGGTTCAAATCCCAGTTGAATATCCAACTCTCAAGTTTCTACGACTACTGCATTACCATGGAAACATGACGCTAGTTTGGTTTTTGACTGCACTGCAAGACAAGGTTGGGCCAGATTTGCATACGCCGTGGCAGGTCGATACATGATCCCGCTATTGTGTTGTGGAATGTGGCCTTCTGCGTGCATGGGATTGTATTCGCATTCCTTGCGTTACTGCGCCATAAAGTTTGCCGAAAACAGCATCCTCACGACACAGTAACCCACAAACTTTTGTTTTTGCACACAGGTGTCGTGGATACGGCGACGCGACTGGCATATCCTGACCTCGGGCATATTCACCTACACGAACGACGAGAGGTTCCAAGTGGTTCACACTGAAGGAGGCGATGACTGGAACCTTCAAATCAAATACGTACAGAAACGTGACAACGGAACTTACGAGTGCCAGGTGAGTGCAGCGTGAGGTCGTCACGCGTTATAAAGAGAAAGACTTTACACACAAAAAAAAAAAAAAAAAAAAAAAAAAAAAAAACCCAGATTCCAAATTTTATTGACAGGACAAAGCATTTCCAACGTAAGCTGTAAAGACAAAATATCTGCAAGATTTTTCGTTGACAGAACACTTATCACTTGATTTCATATGTTAAATGAGGTAAAAAAAAAAAAAAAAAAAACGGATATGGGGTGAATCTTAATGTGTGTTTTTTTTTTTTTTTTTTTTTTTTTTTTTTTGGGGTAGACACTGCAGACTGTTAATGCGTGAAGAAAAATGTTCCGTAAATTTAAATATGCTAACATACCTTTTAAAAACAAAATCGTTTTGTTATATTTTTATACTTGTTTTTAACAAATACAGTAGTTTCAAATATATGCTGAATTTTAAGAAGCAGTTAGTGGGCGGCCTAAAAAGTGCTCGACCAAATAATGAAGGAATATATTTTTCAGTTTTTCAACACGACCTTCCTTATGGTCAATACATTTATTTCAGTGATGCATCAATGCCATTGTCCAGAAGGTTTCTCTACAGTCACAATCACCTATTGAATTGTTGACAAAAAGGAGTTTGAGTTTTGGATAGTCAAAGATTGAAAGTACCCATTACTTTGCTCACCAAAACGCTGATATCACTGATTTCTGATGATCATCTACACGCCACACGTGGCCCAGGTCAAGGCATAGACTGGGTTCCAACCGTCTGTCCTTCCAGAGTGATTATTTCCAGGTTTTCTTCAGTCCTCATTCATGGAAAATGCCAGGAGAGTAGCCTTAGGCCTGGAACGTCTCCTTCGTTAGAAAAAAAAACATGCTTAACCAAATTATCATTATGTGTTCACCGCTCGTAATGCTTCAGAAGTAAACGTCATTGCAATATTTTCTCGTGGATGCGTTTTTGATTTTCTGTTGCACAAAATGTCAATTACATATTCCTTACACTCCCCTGTGATCCGATATCAAGTATTTATTCCGTTGCGCTTTTGGTATGTGACAGTGTTAAAACTAAGTTCAGTTTCCATAAACTTTTATAAATAAATACTCTTTTTACTAATTTTATGCAATATCTGTTATACAAACGAATGTTTACGACAGATGTACTAAAGCAAAAATATTTTATCGAACACCAGTCAGCTTATGGCTGAAGTCGAGTACTTTCCAGACGATGTAACCAATTGAGAATTTAAACTTGTCCCCTACCTAAGCACTAGATCGCGTAAAGGCGAAAAGCTAGGCAGAAGGTCAAAGTTAATTTTATCACGAATTCCAAAGCTACGCTGGCTGTATTTGCATTATATGCTAGAAATAAAAAACGTGGAATGCACAGACTTAATTACCAGTGGATGTGACAGGAAATAGGACTGCATATCCAGTTAACGCCCGTCACGCGTGGACAAGTGTGCCAGATGAGTCCACCTGCCCTCAGCATCCAGAGGCACGAAACAAGCTTAGAAATAAAATTTGAAAATTGTGTGGGGCACTTCCCGCAACACGCTGTAACATCCTAAGCGTGGTTTCCTTCGGAAGGGAAGTAAAGGCAAGGGTCCCGTGTCGTACATTTAAGAAACGTAAAAGAACCTCAAGCTTGAAAGAAAAGGAAGCTGATAAAAGTTTATCGGCCCTTTCAGGCTCTCAATTGAATAGAATGCTGATGACATTAAAAATCGTTCGTACATAAGAATAAAAATAAAAAATAAAACGTTTTGCATAACTTGCGGGGCACCCTGCAGCGCCGCGACTCATAACTCTGGAGTTTACATAATTAACGATTTATAGCGACGCGTGGTTTTTGTTAATTAGTAACCACATGCATTGCATCATGTGGACAAACAAAACAGGACCAATTAAAAATGTAATTCACATTATTATACAAATATACTGGTTAATTACTTGCGAGACATAAGGCAGAGGGCGTCAGTGAAACGGAATTATGTACCAGGCGAAAGAAAAATGGAATGAGGGCGTAATTGATTTTCAAAGTTTGCAGCACTGGAACTTGGCAGACTTCTACTGGAACAGAACCAAGCGCACAAAGCCTTCTTCCAAGAAATATGTGCCCCTTTGTTGTAATATCAGAACCAGCGGCATACGCGTCAATCATGTTACGTGCTATGTGATGTTAAGTGAACAAAACTGATGTCAGGGGTATATCAGGCAATAGGGGTCGAAAAACTAACAGCGGAAGGTTGTAAGATCATGATTAACTAACAGAGGGAAAATGCCAAAGAATGCCTCAAGTGATAAAGAAAGGTTCGTTTTGAGTCATATAGTACATAATAAGTATCTGTCAGAGCGCAGATTGTAAAATAGAGGAAGATTCTGCCAAAACGTGGGTCATTTTGTAGAAAGGTTCGATTAGAGTGTATGTCATTTAGAACAGAGGAAGATTCTGTCAGAATATCTATAGCTCATTTAGTGCAGAGATATGTTCAGTCAAAATGCACATCATGAAGTAAAGAGAACGTTCCTGACAATATGTAGGTCATGTAATATAAAGTTCCTTTTAGAATGTTGGTAAAGCAGCACAGGGAAAAATTCTGTCAAAATGTAGGTCATGAAGTACAGAGAAAGGCAAGTTAGAATGTAGGTCATGTAGAAGAGAGAAAGTTTCTGTTAGAATGTGGGTCATGTAGTAGAGAGAAAAATTCTGTCAAAATGAACGTCATATAGTAGAGAGAAGAAGATCACATATTAGAGAGAAAAACACTATCAAAAGGTAGGTATTAAAGTAAAGAAAATAGGTTCTGATAAAATGTAGGTCACACAGTGCAAAATTTCTGTCAAAATGTGGCTCATGTAGCACAGATAAATGTTCTGTTAGAATGTGGGTCATGTAGTAGAGAAAAAGATTCTTTCTGAATGTGCGTCATGTAGTAGGAAGGAATAATCTCTCAGAATGTGGGTCAAATAGGAGAGAAAGATTCTGTCATAATGTGGGACATGTAGTACAGAGGAATTTCTGTCTGGAATGTGGGTCATGTAGTAGAGATGTAGATTACGTCAGAATGTGGGTAATGTATTAGAGAGGAAAATTCTTTCAGAATGTGTGTCATGTAATAGAGAGGAAAATTGTGGCAGAAAGTGGGTCATTTAGTAAAGAGGTAGATTATGTCAGAGAGTGGGTCATGTAGTAGAGTGGAAGATTCCGTCAAAATGTGGTTCAAGTAGTAGTGAAGAAAAGTCTGTTAGAATGTGTGTCATGTAATAGGGAAGAAGATTGTATCAGAATGTGAGTCATGTAATAGAGAGAAAAATTCTGTGAGAATGTGCGTCATGTAGTAGGAAGGAATAATTTCTCAGAATGTGGGTCAAATAGGAGAGAAAGATGCTGTCAGAATGTGAATCATGTAGTAGAGAGGAAATTCTGCCTGGAATGTAGTAAGGAGGTAGATTACGTCAGAATGTGGGTAATGTAGTAGAGAGTAAAATTCTGTCAGAATGTAAGACATGTGGAAGCAGGAGATCAGCTGCATGTTTTATGTGTGATTGATACATGTTAAATATCGCTGATTTTTTATGAACTGTTTAAACGGAACGTACCGGTTTAAATGCCAGAAACCTGCCTGGGGCTGTTTACAATTGCAATTATTTCTACTTCGCTTTTAGTCATTTTCATCAATCTTAATCTCGCTTATCCATGTTTAAGCCACTCTCGTATAAACATTAAAATACGTTAAATGGAGCGTTTCATTTTTACGTTCTACTTTCAAGTATTTCTATTTTGTGAAACGACAGTATATAAATTTGAAAGCATGGAGTATTTTTAATAAACATTTAAATGGAAAGTACCAGCTCACGGAGATAAAAGCGGCGCAGAGACAGTTGACAGCTGGCGATATCTACTGTGGAGACGAAGTTTCTTTGCGTTTCTTTTTCCTTTGTTTTGTGTGATACAACTTGTGGTTCGCACATTCATGGTCTTTTAACATTTATGTCAGAAATCCTACAGTACGGCATGCTATGTTATCATGCATTTTACAAACTTTTTCTTCTCGCTTTTCAGCGTGTATTAAAAGTCACCCTGCTTTCGTAGATACAGAATCATCAATTAGACCGTAGCAAGTACGGCTGTGACGTCATCCATCACCAGCTGGACTACATTTCGAACAGCCCCTTGTCGGAAATTAGCGCTTTGCCCATGCTGATGGGTGATGACATGTACCGCAGTGAGATACTTACTTCATTTTCAGAAAACCTCCAAATATGTTAATAGTAATCTGCATTTTGTAGCAATTAGCTCAGAAACACTGTTTGATACTCACGTGTAAACACTGCATTTCCTTCCCGACCTGGTCTTCATTTGCCTGAGAAGTGGATTTAAGACAGACGTGTTGTTCAAAATTGAATATATTAAAGTTTTAACTAAAGAAGGGCTTTTACCCAGTGACTTTAAATAACGCCTTGAAGGTGTGTATGGGGAAGTTTCTATTGGTTAAAATTATTTCGTTTGGGCAGGAAGAGCCTTGAAGATGGCTGATGTGTTGATACAAAATGTCTGAAGACAAAAGAAATAGCTGTAAGGTTCAGATTAAAAAACATTTACATATGCAAGATAAGTGTCCCGAATTCTTTCAAATGCAAGAGAGGGCAGTATTAGAATCCATCGTCGCTGTGGAAGATTGCATTGAAAAATGATAACATAACACGGCTGCTCCTATGTTATAAAGATGGCAGTTTCAAACTCCAAATATCAACTTTCGCTCAGATAGGATACGCAATTTCCCAATCCTTGACAGCGGTGTAAAGGCGATGTGTCAGAAGAATGTGATTATAGAGCTGGTGATCTACAAGATCATTCAAAGTTAAATCGGCTTAAATTCTATAACATAAGCGAATCAAAGATTCATATAAATCAAGAACAGAAAGAAAATGTGTAGCTTAAGTCATGGTTAAATATTAAATACAAGAAAAATCAACTGCATGTTCGAGATCGGTTGGTAAGTCTGCTAATTTAAAAGAAATGGCGGGTAATTTTGTTAAGCAGCATGACATTTGGTAAGCGTGATTTTGTAGCGGTTTTATTCAAATTTACAAACAGATGCAACGCTCAGTTCTTTGTTGGCAGTTAACTTAAGTGATCGGTATAGAAATGGATAAAGACGAGTATAAAACATTTTTATTTAAAAAGTGGACTGCGGCCCAGACACAAACTGAGCTGAAGGAAGTTCGTGGGGACTCTGCACCAGCACTCAAGACCATTTATTGCTGGATAAATGTGGCCGTTCGAGCATGGTAGATGCCAGATTGAAACTTTTTCTGAAGAAGTGGTCGATAATGGTGCATTACGGTCCGTGAGGTTGCTGAGATGGTAGGCGGGTACAAAACATTCAGATTTCAGGATAAAGACGCTCGGGGAAGGACATTTCAAAATCGTGTTTGGATAATGAGTTTTGTGATTGTAGACATTACATAACGGCAGTCAAAACAGTCAGTTGGCAAAGATGAAAGTACACCGAAAACTCCTTTGTCGGCAGGAAAAGTATTGGCAATTTTTTTTAAAAAAAAGTTGTTAAGACTCACAGCGTATTATCAAAGTAAAGGGTAAATCAGACTGCCGTTATCGAGTTGAAGCGCTTGCTCATCCATCAGGACAACGCGATGGCAAGTGCAACAGTTCCCCACCCATCGGCCCGATTGCACTTTTTCTCTTTCCCTACCTCAAAGTCGAATGAAGTGTTATCTGTGCTGTTGTGCACAGTTGTGGAAAAGAGAAATACTAACATTAGACGTATTTCCCTTAAAAATCACAAGGACATCTTTCTCTGTTTGAGCGGCTATAGTGCAAGAACTTAAACCGGGTGACCCTGCATTCAGTTTGAATTGTGAGAATGGTGGAAAAATTGACACTAATCTAATTTTCTTTGTGGTTCTACCTAAGTGGTCACAAACACCGATACTGGATATAAGCTCAGCCTGCTTTACGCATGATCAAAAGATAGGAATGTGGTGCTCCATTATTGTCGAGAGAATAACAGGCCATAATTTTTTTACAGAAAAATAAAGATAGGTATATTTTCGGAGGAAGCTGTGAGGGAAGGTAATTTCGCGACTTTCAGTAAGACTCTGTCTCGTTGCTGCAATTCATGAAACATTTTACGGTAGAATCATCGCTAACAACATATGGGTCCCTCGGTTTCTCGATTTAACGCCATGCTATTTTTATCTCTAGGGAACATTAAAGGAAAACGTATAAAATCCACTTACCTCAGAGGAACCGAAAAATAACATTCGTGAAGAAATTTCTTCCATTTCTCAGAGGATACTGAAGAGGGCAATGGTTAATTTCGTAAGCCGATGTCAGAAATGTATGGAAATTGAAGGAAGGCAGTTCCAGCATCTTCTTGCTTATAAATGTAACTTTTAAGTGTTGGTAATAACTTACATGAAATCAAGCTGCGGACTATCTGACTTCTGTTCACCGCGGCACCAGCTTGAACCGACTGACCTACCGTTACGCGTCCTGTCGGAAAATGCCGAAAAGAGCGAACTTTTTAAAAGGACCAAATTTACATTACTCGTCAAATCAACGTATTCAAATTACATTTTCATTAAATAAGTTTTTTCACACGGGTCTTGTTCACATAAAGTGTGTTTTTGAAATTTGTCTTTTTAAAAAAGGCATCTTTTCGGCATTTTATAGGTTAACAAATAATTACTTCGACATTATAAGTGACTTGAATAACCTAAAATATATGTGGACTTTTAACGCCACCATGGAGTTACTTCTATCTTTACAGAAATTTCAGACTTATCCATAAAATAAAAAGAAATAGTTTATTGGCGTTACATGACGTTATTTTATTCGTCGCCTGTGATATCCAACCCGCATATCAGACAGTCTTCAACCACACTGCCGGCCACGGTTAAGCTGGAAATTTTAATTTTAATAAAAATTACTCTTTTGTACAGGCCTATGGTCTAAACCCTAGAACATGTGTCTGCCAGCGGAATCCGATATATACAACCACTCAACGCAAAGGCATAACTTTATTTTAATTAAATAAAATGCATTTGTCACAGAAGACGTCATATGTCTTTCCACAAATTTTACATTTCTTCAGAAATCGTTTCAAATATTTTTTCATTTCTGACATCCATAAAACTCAGGTCTAATATTCGCCTGCGCTTACCTCAATTTTCTCGGCATGGCGTTTTATCGGGTTTTTTTCCCCTCCCCCGCACTCCAGAGTCTGTTACGCTGGCCATGTAAATGGAACCTGCTTCGTCAGTTACAGAATGTTACACAGTTTGTATTATCACGTGGCAACGGCTACGTTTTAAAACTGTTATACCTTTCCAAACCGCGAAATTCCCTGTTTCATGTGCAGACATTTCTTGCAAGTTTCTTCTCTGATACTTTTCGTGTTTTCCTAAATATTTCGCTTTCTGTCATTTCAACAAAACATCCGCGAGAGGCATCGAAGTGCAGGTCAATGATCAATCCGCCTGATAGTTTTACAATATGCGCTGTTGCAATAATTCCCATCTGAGAGAAACTTAGTGCATACCTCTCTGTCCTAGAGAGAAAAAGCAATCCCGTGTAAATATAATATATTAAATGCATTCAATTTTTTCTCAAAAATACCGAACTTGTTCATCAATTTTGCTCCAATTTTAGTGAAAACGTTCATGTATACTCTGCAGGGATGTATTAACAAATGTAGTTATTATGTGTTTTTCAAAAAAAAATTTAAAAATAGTTTTTTACAATATTCCGGGAAGACAATATTAACATCCCTACATATAACGCTATGGTCTCGTATCTTGTGAAAAATGGCATTGCTTTGTAAATATTTTTATAAAAAATGTATATTGCTTAAGTAATAATCACTAATGACAGTTATAATATGTTCCATTTCTGAAGACACTTGTTTGTTTATAACTTTCTTCTAACAAACTTCCACTGTAGAATCCCGAAGAGCAATACTTTTTAACACAGCTACCTTGTAATGGGGGAAACAAAGGGTGTGTGATAAGCCTCCTGCTGTGTTTTACACATACTTCCTATGTCAGCTTATTCAACGTTAAAATAAAACAATATGCGCTTTCTAAGACTGTGAATCTGGGAGGTGAGTGTAAACGTTTAGGGCCTCATTACAAGCAAGACATTTCACTTGTTTATTATTTCTGACGAAATATACATGAAGTGCTTGTAGGACGACAACTTACAGAGCAAACATTTGAACGGTTTTTGTTTAAATATTCCGTATTGGGTTGGCAACATGCGACTTTCTTTAAAAATTCACAAAGAGTACAGGAACGTTAACACTGATCTGAAGTGCACGATATCCGCCTGTGAATTAAAGCTGATCATTTCATTGCTATCGTAACGCTTTGATCAACATGCCCTTTCAGGCGGGAATATCGCAATCTCACCAAAAAATCAGTCAAATTTAAATCTGTCTCTTCGGAATGTAGGACTCAGAGAAATAGTGCCAAAGGGCAATTTGGAATCTGTAAGTCTACTTTAAGGATAGCAAAAATAAGAACGTGCTGCAATAGGCCATGGGGAGAGGGAAAAGCTATTGGTGTGCCTTTAAACGAGATTTTACAGTTGTCTGCAGGTTCGGGTTACTGCAAATGATTTGAAACCCACGTTTAATCAAATTTAGAGACATAAAGTTTATATTAGTGGGAGAGAAAGCCAAAACATTTCGTGTCTGTAGATCGTATGTAACCTATCAGACAAATGACATCGAAATGCTATCCATAAGTTTCCGACCTCACCGTAGCTTTTCTCACATACGCTTAGAAAACATTTAGAGCAGGTAATAGTCACTGTGCAGAGCTCTTCGTGTACTGTGTGATTTATGTCACAGTAGAGGTTCTAACTGCCCTCTCTTTCAAAAACTTCTGACATTTCAGGCTGAAAGAATTCTTATGCATATGCAAATGTTATGAAACTGTTTTAGAAAGTCTTAACTTTGCAGCTTTGTCTTCAGACGCCTGTCACTTCCTTTCGACAATTTCCTCCCAACTCATCATTTTGTTTGATGTATCTCAGTGTCCATTGCCTGTAACTCCTCAGCACTAAAAATGGGTGTTAAACATTATTCAAAATGTTGATATAAAAAATTACATTGTCATTTTGTAACAGGCTGCCCTTAAGCGCTTCAACAGCAATTTGGTTCAGTCATCTCTAAGCAGTTGTCAAATGACAGAACGTTTTGTATGGCTAAATGTTCAGTCACCCTGAGGTTTGTAAAATTAAAAAGAGAGAAGTATCCTTTAAGGACAAGGTCTAAAGTGACCTGTCCACGCTCTCAGCGAGTAACAGGTGACGATGTTCTCGTTCCTCGAGAGAGCTGGAGCTTTGACTTGATGTGAACAATCGCGAAACACGCATCTTAGAGAGTGCCATATGAAGAATCAGAGGTGTGTAAAAAAGAAAGAAATTAAAGAAGCTTTCCCTTCGTGGCTAAACAGTTTAATAGATATTGAAGCGTGACAGTAGAACAAAACTGAAAGAAATGCTTTTCAAAAACGTAGTCTTTAGGAAACTGCATGTCCAGGCGTGAGCTCAATGTCAAACAAACAGCAAGGAATTCTGAAAGAAACAATGACTGTGTTCCATCATCCGATATCAAAAAGAAAGTCCATGGTAGGCGCCACGGTTTTCCAGTCCAGGAGAAAGATCATGGCCACAATTTTCTGGGGCTGCAGGGGGCATCTGTTAGTTAACCTCAAAGAGATAAACACAGAGTAGTGCAACCTTCTGCATAAATTAAAAAGATACGCGGTGTGTTGTGTTTGCCTTTTGTATGACAATGTACCAGATTACGAAGATCTGTAAATTCAGGGATATGGATCACACACTCTCCAGCCCAGATCTAGTCCTTGACTATTATCTTTTCTCAAAATTGAGGACAGCCCTACAACGAAAAATACATTTGATAATTACCAAAGAAAGCCATTTTAGAGCATTTTTCAGGCAGGCTAGTTTTTTATGGAAATTAACCGAGACTTTTTGAAAGGTGACTTAGTTGTCTTAGGCCGAAGATATATCTTGTGTGCGGAGAGCACTTTGAAAATATTGTTCACTATGTGAATGTGAACAGGGCACTTGCTCATCTTATAAAATTATATAGTTGCAACACTTTGTTAATCAGGAGAGGCTAACATTTTCGCAACATTCACGTGGTTAAAGAACTCGCAAAGCCATTTACACGATATAACAGAGTGGTTAATAGTTCCCATTTAAGTCAAGATCTTGATATTTTTTTTTTTTTTTTTTAACTTAACGACGGAGTTTGAACAGCCGTTACTATAAAAATCTCTTGTGGTGTAGAAATTAGGCTTTGCGCTGGAAGTTCACGATCTAGGCCAAGGCGATGCTCTGCACTATTGCGTCAAAAACCAGGTTCGCGCATAGCAACACGCAAAATGGTTTACATGAATTCTTTAGTCAAATTCAGTGCTGAAATATTTAAAATGGACCGTACAACGCTAGTCTGTTATCAGCCGAGGCTCGGACGTTTCAACTTTCACTCCCTTTGGACTCTGAGATCTGGTGAACCACCTCAGTATGACTTTCATCATTACAAACCAGAATAAAACAAAAAATTTTGCTCACCTTAAGTTCAACACAGCTATCAGTCTCGCAGATGGTTTGTAGTGGATGTGAATTAAGGTAAATGGGGAAGTAATTTTCATTGACTGACTGACTTCTTTACTCCCAAATTAGCTCCTAAAGTATACTGCTTATCAAAGAACATTCTTCGCTATGTGTACATTTTTCTTCTTGTTGTTGTTACTTTTAACGTGAAGGAAGTATTTTATTATTAATAAAATATTTTTGCCGAAAACCAAAATCAGACTTAACATATAACAGTTCAGTAAGTAAATATTTATACATGATACATGTATTCTTAAACACGTATGCACATTTACCCTTCCTGAACCTCCGCGGAGTTTCGGGACAGTCTATAGCCGCAAGGAACCAGTTCTGGTGAGTAAGGTTGTTCGTTCAATTGCAACACAAGATTGAGGCTAATGAAAGAGCATACCTGGTCTCAATTTGCCGCGTCGTTTCTGCTTGACTAACCCCGAAACTTTGAAATTAAATTTACATAATAATGACCTGCACTTCTGTGCAAAAAGAAACCAAAGTAACAGACAGGGGATACCTTACTTCGAACTTTCGTTCTGGGTCTTAGTAGCGGAACGAGACCACGTTGTGACAAGAGTTAATTCCTGCGGCTACGCTTTTGATGTTTAGTGCGCGTTGCTTATAACAACCGAGTCGTTGTTACAATAAGAGGGCGGACTGACAAGCCTGGTAAATTTCAGCGGGAAATATTGTTAAGCGTCTTAATTTTGGTAAGCGTGATTCTAGTAACGGTTTTGTACAAATGGATAGTATCGTATTTTTATTTTAAAAGTGAATTGCGGCCCAGATACAAACTGAGCTGAAGGAAGTTTATGGGGACTGCACAGTACCCAAGACCATTTATTACTCGATAAATGCATTTAAACGTGGTCGTATTGTCGCGGTATCACTACTCACAACAGGATAATGGGCCAACTAAAAACATTTCTCTAAAGTTGCTATGAGCTCGTAATGGTGACCATCTCTCCGAGAAAGCTCGTTTTCCCTGACCGCGAATGAGCACCCTCTAATTTTCTTCACACTTAATCTTTCGCAACAGTCATTTCTGCTTCTTAACGAACCTAATCTTACAATACATTTCCCCCATTGTCACCGAGGACTACAAATGCTGCAGAAGCAGAACTTTCTTTTGAAGAAATGGACGATAACATTTCTGGTATCGGGATAGATTCGTGGGAATGCTGAGACGGTAAGCATATCCTGCATGAAGAATTTGAGTGCGCGGTGGGTTTCCCGTTTGGTGACTTAACATTCAAAACGCTCGAGGAAGAAAATTTCAAATTTGTGTTTAGAAAAGTTGCAACATAATCCGAATGACTGCTGATGTCGTTTTGTGACTGTAGACAAAACTTGGACACAACGTCACTCAAAACAGTGGGTTGAGGAGGTGAAAGTGTACCGAAAATCTAAAACCATTTTGTCGGCAGGAAAAGCGATGGTAATCTTGTTTTGGGATTCGCTGAGAGAGGCCTCTGAGCAAAATTTGTCGGCCGTTTCACGCCCTGAGTTGAATGGGACGCTGATGACCTGAGCTGTTAAAGAGCGTCCATAAATAAACCAATAAAAAAATAAAAAAAAAAAAAAAAAAAGATTCGCTGAGTATCATTATGAGTGACGAAAATTTGTTATAGTGTCACTTACGTGAGTGATGTAACATATGGGGGTTGCCTAGGCTATCGTCAAAGGCAAACATTGTCATCTTATAATAATAATAATAATAATAATAATAATAATAATAATAATAATAATAATAATAATGATAGGCCCAATTAAAAAAACTATTGTATTGAAATCTGAAATCATTTTTAATATTGAAATACGACTAGATCACGGGTTCTCAACCTTTTCCAGTGACATTCAACGCAGGATAAGCAAATGTTACATGATTTTGTGATACAAGGGTCTCTGCATTTATAACAATAATAGCTGTTTCTTGTATGTGGTATTTCGAATTAGATATTTATGGAGAAAATCTGTTGAATCTATTCCTATTTAACGGTTTGTTCCGTGAAACGTCTTAAAATTAATTGTGTTAAAGTTAAAATATAATGAATCAATACATACAAACGGATATTCCTGATGCTGGTACTCCAGCACTCAATAAAAACTATTAACTTTATTTAAGTAATTTCTGACTCATACTTTTGTTTCAATGCGAAGGTTGTGTTTGTTTAGCTAAACACAATTCTTTAATGTTTGATTTTAACTAACTTAATTTTAGTCTTAAAGTCTTTGTACTTTTTCTGTACTTGTTTTTTACATAAATTACAGAAGAAAGGTGTACAGTTTTTTCTTGCCAGCCAGAGGTCTTCCTGAGACTTTGGTCACATGATCAATTTGTCTTTCTCGGAAGGTCTCTAATTCTGAATCTGAGTTTGCAATCTGAGTTGAGACCCCCAAGGTGCTCCTAAGTGTTTCTAATATTGATTTCTGTTTTCATGAAGTTTAGTTTTTTCTGAACATGGAAGTAAGCGCACCCTGTAAACTTTTGTTCTGACAAGTAAGTCAGCCGGGCAAGTCAGTGAAATAATTGAAGTAGGAGAGAAACAGAAAGTTCAATACATAACCTAACCTAACTTCAGCGTGAAGTAAAACAGAATCATATTCAATACACAAAATGGAAAATAATTGTGAATTCAAGATCTTGGCTTACACCTAGCGATGAATGGACAAGGTTCGTTTCCCACGTGGTGCGTCTATACCTTAATTTTGGAAGTATTTCATTTGAGGTTGTTCGAGAATTATTGCTTCACGTCTATAAATGGGTCATGTATGTATGGGTAACCTAAATCTTTCTATTAACTGGTGCAGCAGACAAACTTCAAGTTGTTGTGCTGCCTTGTCCCAACACATCTATAGCTGCTAGTGTGAGGTTTTCCCTCCTTAGCTAATGTTAAACTCTCTTCATGCCAGATAATTTGTTTTTTCCTTGATCACATCATCATCTAATGGTTTGAAAGTGCTCCATGACAAAACACACACTGCAGTATTGGGATGGTTTCCTGTCCATCTCCAATATATTGGTACTTACGTATTTCTTGTACCATGTTGGATGCCTAGTGGTTTCTGGCAGAGTGGAATTATTTACTCCGCTTGTACGCATTTCTCCCTTTGAGCAGATTCCTTTAATTAACCACTTCTTGTGAATCTGGCACAAACTGTAAATGCGTCTCACAGCTAAACAAATGACAAAATATATACCATTGTTTTCTGATCAAATATATTCGACTTGCACCGTCATTTTTGTATAGTATCACACTATGAAAATGTAAAATCTATTGTTTCCGTTTAGTTATAGTAGGAATGTAGTCAAATATTTGTTGTTAATTTATCTTATTTGCTAAAATATTTACGTATCACCCGGCAGTAGCTCATGTATCATCAACAAACATTACAAGTAATTATGTACATGTTTTACTCCAAGGTGGAGAGACACTACCATGTGCATATTAAATCTACATTTGTTAAGAAATTTGCACTTAGTACTTGGAAGTACAGTTTTCAAAATATCTTTTTATCTTGAACAAAAAAAGAAGAAGAAGAAGAAGAAGAAGAAGAAGAAGAAGAAGAAGAAGAAAAAAGCTTTTGAGCAGGATAATTTCAAACTTGACTGTACACAAAATTATGATTTGACAATATTGACACAAGTCTGTTTCCCTCAGGTGCCCAAAGATTGTTTATTATGTTGAAAAGTGTTTCTGCAAAAGCATTACTGCAAGGTGTAACAAACAAAAGATTGAACAATTTAATAAGTTGTGTGGAATTTATGGCTGAACAAGTTTTACACTTGTCATATTTTCAACGTTCTAAGAGTTGGCAACACTCTTTTTCGTAGACAGGCTTCATCCAGCTTCAGTTCCAATGACTGTCCAACACTTTGAAGTTCTTAAAGCGTAGGTGGAAGTTGTCAAATTTCAAACATGACAACTGCTTGAATTTTCATATCCAAACAATTTTTCTAAATAGACAAAAATTTTCTCTATTTTCGTTCCAGAAATGTTGAGCTTTTTCTTTCATTAAAATTTTCAGGCCATGTTAGTTTTGACACCAAAGAATTGTTCATCTAGCATTATGTTTGAGATCTGCAATAACTGAGTATACATCAGCTGCATATGTATAAATTTTCTCAAAAATCAAAATAGTATGTTGAAACAGAAAGAGAACATGATGAAGGAAATAAGGTATAATTCTAGAAGTTTTTTTTTTTTTTTTTTTTTTTTTTTTTTTTTTTTTTTTTTGCAATATTCAATGTATTTTCTTGATCGCCAATTAAATTGTATTTGATCTTGTCACAATTTTCATTTTTATTGTTTCCCGGTCGAGTAGTCAACAGTTCTGAAGACTGTTAGGTAGCGAACAGGAGTGTAGCGATGTATTTCTGTACAAAATCACAGTTTCAACATCAAATGAAATAAGCTTCTGACAAGTCTAGCCTCATTGTGAACCATCAGAAATGGACAGATTGAACCAATTTTATTAAAATTTAAGTAATTTCTGAACAAATTTAACAGAAGAATTGTAGGTTATCTAAGCCACAACATGTTTAATATCTTGAGAGTTTCAATAACGGGAGTTTGAACAAACTCCAGTGCTACCCCATTGGGAGAGAAGCCGTCTGCTGCAGTATTTTGGTTCCTTTCCCTGGTTATAGAGAGAACAGGTCTCTTTCTTACCAGAATTGGACACTCAAACAGATTCCCTCATCCTGTTTATACATTCGACAAATGAGTTCACCTTTCGTAGATGTTTCCTGAAGTGACCATGTTCAGCAATTACTTTCCTTATTCCTTGTCTGTCCAGTCAGTGGAAAGAGCATAACAAGTTCCTATCTTGTATTTGTCCAGTAAAGGTTAGCCACCTCATCCAATCCATGTTTTAACCGCGGTCTTAGCAATACGTGTACCGATTCCAACCGTGGGCTCAGGACAAAAGAGAGAGAGCGAGAGAGTATCAGCAGCCCTTTTTGCCAACTTATCTGCTTTCTCATTCCTATAAATTCCCTAATATCCCGGCACCCACTGCAGTTCAAGCCTGTCGCAGGATGCCAGGGCTGACAGGGCATTTTGCCAGTTTTGATTTCACCTGGTCAGAGGAAAGTACTTTTAAGGTGCTTTGACTGCCTGAGAAGATAATAATTCATTTTTGGTTATAACCGTTCTCAAGTCCTCTATAAGCACAGTTCAGGATAGCAAATATTTCTGCCTGAAAAAATGTGCAATATAAGCCAAGTCTTGTACTTAAGTTGGTCCTTGGAGATACGTCACATATACCTGCACCTGCGAGATCCGTCGATATACCATACAAGTTGGTTACCTATTTTAGTGTACCTGGTTCCTTCCATCCAGTCTTCTCGAGATCCGCGAACAACCCTAAATGGAGAAAAATTGCAGTATTGAGTATTCATTAAGATCCTCAGTTCTGGAATGTCCAGGAAATTTAGAATGGAGGTATGTCCAGTTGCAGCAAGGTGACTTACGTACCGTTCCCCATGTCCATGCGAAGGAGGTCCTGCAGAGTCTGAATGCAATGGTTGGCGTGCTTCTGAAGGCCCCTACAACATATATACATGATGTAGTGTTTTGTAAAGTTTTCTGCCATCTGACACCTGATTATTGCTGGTATTGCTGGCTATATGTATGGATAAGGCCTCCAGGTGGATCCAATAGTGCGTCTGGTGGTTCTACGGAGAATGTGGTTTCTTATCCAGTTCGAGACCTAGATATTTAACACTCAGAATATTCCTAGTTTAAGATTTCCTAAGCCTTTTAGATTTCTCCTTTTAGTAAATGTTTTGCTAGCACTAACGGATAAACCTCCGTGCATACACCAGCTGTAAATGATCATGTCTGAGATTGTATTAGGAAATTTCCCCAAAAGTATTAGTCCTATGTCATTTGCATGGCTTTGCATATCCTTCCCAGATCATGTCTTGGAGTAAGCTGTCCACCACGAGGGGGGGGGGATCTCACTTCTAGAGATTTCTATTCATAAGGGACATAAATGTTTTCATTTGCCACATTTTCAACTGAGAGCGAACCTAGAACATTTTCAAACATTGCTTCCCTTTTTATTCTGAAGATGGCACTGAAGAACCTGCATAAAGATGTTTTATAGCATGAAATATTTTCTGCAGTTGCCAGAAACACATAATTTCTTTCCCTTTGAACAATTCGTCGAAGCTGATCACAAATGAAAACCTCGAACTATTAAGAGCCATTTCATGTTTTTAGTATTCGCATGTTGATTAACAGCTTCCTTGCCATAAAATAGTAACTTTGATTCAAAGAATGCAATGAACATGGTTTACGGTCCTCGTGACTAACAATCCATTTTTGTAAACCAGCCTTATTAAAAACAGTTTCTAACGTGGAGAAGTTTCAAGTTCTTCAAGAATCATCTGCTAGTATTAAAACAGATGGTAGTAGAAGCATTTAGAAAAATAAATGCCTGTTATGTCATGATTATTCCTGCGGCTCACGCACAAAAATTTCTTTTTCTATGTAAAAAGTACTCCTCATTCAAAATATCAACTTTCTGTTATAATTTTTTATTTTAATTTAATACAAAACTGGTTAATTACCGACCATTTGGCAACCCTGGTTCAGTGTACATACTTAGAAGAATTATCACTTGAACAGTCTTCCATAATTTGTTTACTACTTTGCCCCTCCCTTTTGTTGCTATTGGCTCTAGAATTTACCGCACGTTGAAACGCCTCTAGTATGTGTATTCTTTGACAAAAACTTTAGTTCTTGACAGAAATGCAAACCAGAATATCTTATGCATAATAAAAAACTTCCTTCACCCTATAGGCAACAAAAAGAAACAGGAATCACTTAAACAACAAAATATATTCATTTATTAAGCAAAAGGCTGCTGAGTCAATAAAAATAATTTACACCTATATTTTATTCACATAAGCACACCATACAAAGCATTTACAGTTCTTTGAAGAACTTCTGTGCCGACGTTCCTTTAAGTAAGTTAAGTAATGGAAAATTGCCATTTTTTTTAAAAAATTATACATATCTGTTTATGTTTTTACAAAAAAAAAAAAAAATTACAGGGAGAAAAATGTGAAAAACCTTTGCGCATATAAATCAGACCAGAGATGGATGTAGTGATGAAGAGTCTGCATTTAATTTTTAATTGTGACCGACAATATGTCTGAATGATGTCTTCAGCTACTATAAATCAGTGAAAACGTTACAGTAATGTTTGATTCTTTTTTCATCTGCAATAAATCATACAAAGTTTTACTTAAACACGAGTACTGTCCAGTACAAAATGGTCACAGGCATAATTTATCGGGCTAAAATATTTTACAATATTTTGTTGGCTTAATGCGTAATATACGGGAAGTACTAGTTTCATTGTCGTCACTTCCGGCTCCCGTTTGTGAGAGACATGATCAATTCCGTCTACAGTAAAATGGAGGTGACAAGCGACGAATTATTCTTTTTTCATCTCAGCAAATCTTCAGATGAGGCGTAGGGGGAGTCTGTCCTTCCCTAAAGCACAGCTCGAAGGTATAAAATGTTTAAAAAGGGAAGCAATCAATTTCAAAGGAAGGTGGGCCAAACGCCCCAGCTTGTGCTTTAACGAAAGTAAACAAACAGCTCTGCCGTCATTGTGAGAGAGGATCTTTTTTTTTTTTTTTATTTATTTATTTATGGACACTCTTTAACATCTCAGGTCATTAGCTTCCTCTTCAACTCAAGGCGTGAAACGGCCAACAAATTTTGCTCAGAGGTCTCTCTTTCAGGCTTGAGGTTCTTTTTCGTGCCGTAAATGTACGACACGGGACCCACGGCTTTACTTCCCTTCCGAAGGAAGCCATACTTAGGATTTTTACGCGTGAAAAAATCCATCGGTTCGAACCCGCGATCTTGGATTTAGAAGGCAAGTATGGTAACCACTACACCACCAGGACCAACAGAGAGGATCGTGTTATACATTAAGAACACTTTCAGAAATTGTGAAAAATATACTGAGTGCCACTCATGCATGCATTGGTATCTGAGACGTGGGTTCCAATGCAGCTGTTAGAAGAAGATGAGCCCTTGCTAAAAGTCACCTCATATTTTATATTAAGAACATATATCACAAAAATGGAAGTGAAGCGCTCTCTATAGACATGTGTGAAGCAGTGGGGTGGTTCTTTACATCTAACACTGGTCAATACTGCTTGAGCTTTAACAAAGTTTCGTATACTTATGCAAGAAACGCAGCAGACATTTCCATTTCAACAACCTTTGCTGCTTCAAGGTCTTCTTCTCTAAGCACTCTGGGTATGTTGCTTCCACTTGTTTGACAACTCACAGAGCGCAGGCATCAATAACAACGAGCTACTGACTTCCAGCTTTTTGGTGATCACGGTGGTCTAGTGATAACCATAATTGCCGCATAGACCCAAGGTCATGGTATATTGATTTTTCTTGAGCGGAAACATATAAAAATAAAGTTGTTGGTACGTGTCAGATTTACGGCACGTAAAAGAACTTCATGGCTGAAAGAAATGAACTCTGAGGAAAATTTATCACGACTGCATTTGAATTGCACGCTAAAGACCAAAGCGTCCCTAAATAAAACGAACCTAAAATTTTTTCATAATCTCAAGTTCGCCAAAAGTTTTCAACACTATTTAGTTAGTATAAAGCGATGCTGGTAGATAATGGCCAATTATTTACGTTAAACTCCAGTTAGGTATTATTTATTATTTATTTATTTATTTATCTATTTGCACTTCAAGTTCTAAAAGAGAACAACATTGTAAGAAAAAGAGTTAATTGCCAACAATCAGTCATAAATTGCAGTTTATGGTTAAATATATTTGCATTTTTTTTTTTTTTTACATTATACGTAATTTTTGGATGTTTCTCAATCATAAATATTTCATTTTAAGTTCATTCTATGCAATTTTTTTATTCCCAAACTCCTAGCCTTATTATTGACAAACTGCACGTACTTAAAACTGAGCGTGAAATTTGCATTTCATGAAACACAATAAAAGCGTACCAACCTGACAAATGTAGTATAATCTATAAGAAGTTGAGCCTAGCCGTTTGCTACAAAACAGGGTCATAACAGTACTTCAGCGTCATCGGATGTAGGTTTAGGAGAAGGCTTGAAAGTGTTAACAGAGGTTGCTTGTTCAGGTAAAACCGCTGCACTTAATAGAAACAAGGAATTATCTTGACTCTAGAATTTACTTACAGCCGCACAGAAAGGACAGTTATATAATGATATTGAAACTAATAACACCCACTCGCTAAATGATTTTCAAGGAACACAGTACTTCAGTATGTGCATTGTATGTTTATGGTCACAGGTTGTCGTAGACGAGCCGAGGTTAAAGGAAACACTCGCTTTAGTATTTACCATTTGGCGTGTTCCGCGCACTCCGCCCCTTCTTCTCTGATCTGTGTTTCCACCTTGGCGCTCTTCCAAAAGACCCTCCCTCGCGAATAAATCTGCAGCAAAGGTAAAACTGGAAAGCTATTTCCGAACTTGTTTTGAAAAGTACCAATATTTAAACTGGTGTTGCAAGGTGATAAATCACACAGATTATCTACATACACACATTTACAAGTGTTTGCGTTTTTCGTCAGGTGGCGACAGGATCGGGCACAATCTCACATTATTTCAATCTGCATGTGGTGGTGCCCTCGGCCTTCATCCTGGGAAGTGGAGAGTATCACATAGGCGAGGGCAGTACCATCAGCCTCGTCTGTATCATCGAGAACGTAAGTACATTATCATGTTATGAATCGCCTTAGTAGAAATACATGCAGAGGTATCCCGCCGCACGTTTCCCAAGTAGCTAATGTGCTGATTGTTGTATCTGAATTATCATCCAGCTTTTCTTGTCTACATTGTTTTGCATTTTACGAATTGTAGGTATGTAGAGCTTCCAAAAAACACTCTTGAAACTCTTACAAAGTTTCAGCAGACAGAGAAATGAAACGCATTCTCGAACTTAACACGCTAGCCGGCCTTATCGGTGGCAATAAGCGCCCTTGACGGTTCGTGTGTGCAGCCGTGAACTGAGCTTAGGATCCGGTTTGTGTGCAGAGAAAAACAAAACGAAGACCCGATACATATGCCCGAGACTTCAATCTGGCAAAGCTGCAATACCAAAATAAGCTGGTTCTGTGTTTATATAACTGCAAGAAGAGAAACTGTACTTCAATCTGGCAAAGCTGCAATACCAAAATAAGCTGGTTCTGTGTTTATATAACTGCAAGAAGAGAAACTGTACTTCAATCTGGCAAAGCTGCAGTACCAAAATAAGCTGGTTCTGTGTTTATGTAACTGCAAGAAGAGAAACTGTACTGTAAAAAGGTCCAAGTAGCATTTGGAGGCTATTCGGGTTACAAGGAGTTTCCTACAGGATTCGACTCCTCTCAGTGACTAAAGCAAACATTGGTCCTCATAGCTACAGAGTATAATCCTTCATTATTCTTTACCTCGCGGTTCTTCAGACGGCGTACATTGGAATTTCATTTGTGAGATAGACAAGATCATGTTTTCCGAAAAATATTATAAAATATTTGGTTTTAAAATGTTTAATGCAAAAAACAGAGTTTCATTGCACGGCTGCTGACTTAAATGAGGTCGATCTTCCATTTTCTTATGATGAACGTTAAGCACAATTGAGGAAAACCTGGAAAAAATCTACAATGCCTAGTGAATGCTAATATTACAAACATTTGCAGATATTAACTATCGATCAGAACAGAGAAGTTGCATTCCAAATAAAAACAGTTCTCTGAAGAAGGCCAATGTTGTGCTCTATAAAAAGGAAAAAGCAATAACTGAAGCTATTAAGCCCGCGTTTGCCAAAGAAAAGTGTTTTACACGCGGCACATTTGTTCAGTTGCATGCACCAATTTCCTGTCCCAAAATCGAAAGAAGAAAAAGATGTGTCTAAAAACTGTTCCTATTGATAGAACATTGTGGTAAGACAGATTTTGTTGCAAAGTTAACATTATCGTTTATTGAGTTAAAAGGTGGGTTTACTTTCTCAGGTCGGCTTGTTTCTGAGTTAAAGTGCAACTTTGTCATCAACACAAGTCGCTGGAATCTGTTTCGTCAGTGTGTATCATAATTCACGTACTTGCGCTGGCGTCCCTGTAATATTTAATTAACATTGTTTGCCAATGTTCTTCCCATAACTGCAAGAACAGAACCCGTCCTAAATTATTTTCGTGTCTAGCGCCTACTTACTTGATCTGCGACTCTGCTGCTACCTACTTATCTCTAGTTTTGTTAATTATGCATCACAAATATAAGCGTTCAGCTTACCTACATAATTAAGACCACAACCCAAAAAAGTGCATTCACTTAAATAGCTCAAATCCGACGAAGGAGAAAATGTCGCGATGTACCAACATAGAGAGAGGTAAGGAATGAAAGGACATAAGATCATTCAGAAAATGTTTGCTAAACAACGCCCTCTTGATCTACCATGCTGTCATTGTTGGTTTGGATGTGAGCGAGCCAAGTCTCGGTCATTAGCGGCAGGCTCATTGCTTGCCAATGAGGTGTTGAAACCGCCCGCCTTCATCTCTTTAGGAAATATGATCTTGTAGAGTTCTCTGTAGTTGTGTGTGCATTCCTTCATTATCAAAAATGAGATGACCATAACTTTCCATCAGAAGCAACCACTTTTGCTTTTTTTTGGAGTAGTAGTAATATATAAAGTGGGTGTTTCCCTTTACCTCGACTTCAGAATCTTTTTAGATAAAGGACTCGATACTGTGACTATAAACATGTAAGGCACAATCATGTCATTTGCTGTTTGCTCTTAGGATCGAAATGATGTAGCCAAGTTTCACCTTTGCACATATCTCGTGTGCAACTTTGCAGACACCAACGTGTGGGTGGCTCACAGTTCTGGAAGGTGTTATTCGACGATCCTCTCACAATGACAGCAGTGGTCATAAAGTTTTCTACAGCGATGGGCCCTATTGTCTCTCCCCTTAAAATATTTTAAAGCATCTTCCAGATGAGCTATAGGCCTCTGCATGCACACAGTTGAAGATTTGTTAGTTGCCTGTCATAATATTGTGAAGTTCTGATCATTGTCTTCATTGCATCAACTCGAAGATTGATTCCAAATCCTGTCAAATAGAACCCTTTAAATACAGTTGACTTAATTAAAACAGACAGAGGAATCAGACTTGAAAATTTCGGCTCACAGTCGTGATCCCGACCAGCAATGCCTTTCCTGCAAGAACGTCTCTCATTTAATTCTGGATGCCTCCTTAATTCCTTAAAAGTCGACTCGCATTTATATATGACCCAGGTTTCTAATTTAACCACCAAATACATATCGATTAGTTTATATATCATGGGTAGATCATCAGTAGAAAAGGAAATATCCTATATAGTTATCGGTTAAAATAGAAGCCTGGGTCTTAAGTTCCAAGAGTAGTGTCTTATGAAAGTTTAAGATATATATATATATATATATATATATAGTTATCGCCTTAATATAAACCTTAATGGGGTCAGCTCATGTTACCGTCATCTATGCTTATAAACCTCAATCACAAAGTAATCCTTTAACATGGTGATATTATCTGCACACTCAAAACTAATTACTTCTTTACATAGTGTAATCTGATTTTAATTGTAATCTCATAATTGTTGAAAGGTATAATAATAAGGATATTCATTTACGCTGGAAAGAATTGTTAATTTTATTATAAAAATATAAATAGCATGTTGCACTAACAAATAGGTAGATAATAAAAGTATATGTACAAGATAAATGGGACACCCGGTATTTTCTAGACTCCCTGACAATCACATGTTCTAAGTGAAATGTTTTTGTTTCGGATAACAGCAGGAGATTCGTGGTCACAATAGAGCACAACGGTGATGTTCTGAACTTGCGAAATTTTTGTGAGGCTTCCTTTTCCACGTTATTTGTCGCTTTTTAATTCTACACTGCTAATTGTTTTTAAGTAGGTATGAATTTATAGATTTTACTATATTGACATTACTAAATGAGCCCTATGAAAAAAAAATTAAATTCTCGAGCATTCCGTAACTAAAGAAAATATAAACGTCATTTGATTTGATCAACAAATTTTAGAGACTTTGTTTCATGCTGCGAAACACAATGCACCTGAGTCATAATATTTGACAATGGAGAAAACAATAATAAATGCTATTATCCGTTCACAACTACAACAATACTTTGCAGCTCTAAAAACAATACAAAGTACTCGTCATCCCAAAAGAGTAAAATGCTAACAGTATGGAAGGTAGCAGTAAAGCACACTATTGTTTTTTTATATTAACTGCCAAAGTTTGGTCGCAGCGAAGAAAGGGCAATGCAGCTTGTCAAACAAGGCAGAAGAATCTGTAAAAGCCGGCTTGTCACAAATGAACAGATTAGCTATATAATTGCAGCTCCACTCTTCACCTTTAATGACGACGGAGCAGGTGTGCCACCGTCGGATTAGAATCAGCCGTCCATGAAATTGTCTGACGCACCGAACTAAAGCGGCTCTTCTTTTACAACACCGCGTCGTGTATTTAGTGGACATCATACCCTTACACGACGACATGTAAAACTTGCTACACAAACAGCAGTGAGCTCCCAGACTCAGAAGTGAGCCCCTTTACTACTAGAAATAACTGATTATCACGTATGTCTTCCTTACAATCAGATGTTCCTTGTCTGTATACAGTGAATAAGAAAAAAAAACTCAGAAAATTTGCCAATTTCAAATATAGTTCTCTGTATACAGTAGATATAAGAACTAAGATGTGTTACCTAAAATCAGATGTAGTTCTGTCTATACAGTAGATATAAGAACTGAGAAGTGTTACCTAAAATCAGATGTAGTTCTCTCTATACAGTAGATATAAGAACTAAGAAGTGTTACCTAAAATCAGATGTAGTTCTCTCTATACAGTAGATATAAGAACTAAGAAGTGTTACCTAAAATCAGATGTAGTTCTCTCTATACAGTAGATATAAGAACTAAGATGTGTTACCCAATCTCAGATATGGTTCTCTCTATACAGTAGATATAAGAACTAAGATGTGTTACCTAATCTATGATAATGCTCTCTCTATACAGTAGATATAAGAACTAAGATGTGTTACCTAAAATCAGATGTAGTTCTCTCTATACATGAGATATAAGAACTAATAAGTGTTACCCATTCTCAGATGTAGTTCTGTCTATACAGTAGATATAAGAACTAAGATGTGTTACCTAATCTATGATAATGCTCTCTCTATACAGTAGATATAAGAACTAAGAAGTGTTACCTAAAATTAGATGTAGATCTCTCTATACAGTAGATATAAGAACTAAGAAGTGTTACCTAAAATCAGATGTAGTTCTCGTTATACAGTAGATATAAGAACTAAGAAGTGTTACCTAAAATCAGATGTAGTTCTCTCTATACAGTAGATATAAGAACTAAGATGTGTTACCTAAAATCAGATATAGTTCTCTCTATACAGTAGATATAAGAACTAGGATGTGTTACCTAAAATCAGATGTAGTTCTCTCTATACAGTAGATATAAGAACTAAGATGTGTTACCTAAAATCAGATGTAGTTCTCTCTATACAGTAGATATAAGAACTAAGATATGTTACCTAAAATCAGTGTAGTTCTCTCTATACAGTAGATATAAGAACTAAGATGTGTTACCTAAAATCAGATGTAGTTCTCTCTATACAGTAGATATAAGAACTAAGATATGTTACCTAAAATCAGATGTAGTTCTCTCTATACAGTAGATATAAGAACTAAGATGTGTTACCTAAAATCAGATATAGTTCTCTCTATACAGTAGATATAAGAACTAGGATGTGTTACCTAAAATCAGATGTAGTTCTCTCTATACAGTAGATATAAGAACTAAGATATGTTACCTAAAATCAGTGTAGTTCTCTCTATACAGTAGATATAAGAACTAAGATGTGTTACCCAATCTATGATGATGCTCTCTCTATACAGAAGATTTAAGAACTAAGTAGTGTTACCTAAAATCAGTGTAGTTCTCTCTATACAGCAGATATAAGAACTAAGAAGTGTTACCTAAAATCAGATGTAGTTCTCTCTATACAGCAGATATAAGAACTAAGATGTGTTACCTAAAATCAGTGTAGTTCTCTCTATACAGTAGATATAAGAACTAAGATGTGTTACCTAAAATCAGTGTAGTTCTCTCTATACAGTAGATATAAGAACTAAGATGTGTTACCTAAAATCAGATGTAGATCTCTCTATACAGTAGATATAAGAACTAAGATGTGTTACCTAAAATCAGTGTAGTTCTCTCTATACAGTAGATATAAGAACTAAGATGTGTTACCTAAAATCAGATGTAGATCTCTCTATACAGTAGATATAAGAACTAAGATGTGTTACCTAAAATCAGATGTAGATCTCTCTATACAGTAGATATAAGAACTAAGATGTGTTACCTAAAATCAGATGTAGATCTCTCTATACAGTAGATATAAGAACTAAGATGTGTTACCTAAAATCAGATGTAGTTCTCTCTATACAGTAGATTTAAGAACTAAGATGTGTTACCTAAAATCAAATGTAAATCTCTGTATACAGTAGATATAAGAACTAAGATGTGTTACCTAAAATCAGATGTAGATCTCTCTATACAGTAGATATAAGAACTAAGATGTGTTACCTAAAATCAGATGTAGTTCTCTCTATACAGTAGATTTAAGAACTAAGATGTGTTACCTAAAATCAGATGTAGATCTCTCTATACAGTAGATATAAGAACTAAGATGTGTTACCTAAAATCAGATGTAGATCTCTCTATACAGTAGATATAAGAACTAAGATGTGTTACCCAATCTATGATAATGCTCTCTCTATACAGTAGATATAAGAACTAAGATGTGTTACCCAATCTCAGATATGGTTCTCTCTATACAGTAGATATAAGAACTAAGATGTGTTACCCAATCTATGATAATGCTCTCTCTATACAGTAGATATAAGAATTAAGATGTGTTACCTAAAATCAGATGTAGTTCTGTCTATACAGTAGATATAAGAACTAAGATATGTTACCTAAAATCAGATATGGTTCTCTCTATACAGTAGATATAAGAACTAAGAAGTGTTACCTAAAATCAGATGTAGTTCTCTCTATACAGTAGATATAAGAACTAAGATGTGTTACCTAAAATCAGATGTAGATCTCTCTATACAGTAGATATAAGAACTAAGATGTGTTACCTAAAATCAGATGTAGTTCTGTCTATACAGTAGATATAAGAACTAAGATGTGTTACCTAAAATCAGTTGTAGTTCTCTCTATACAGCAGATATAAGAACTAAGATGTGTTACCTAAAATCAGATGTAGTTCTGTCTATACAGTAGATATAAGAACTAAGATGTGTTACCTAAAATCAGATGTAGTTCTGTCTATACAGTAGATATAAGAACTAAGATGTGTTACCTAAAATCAGATGTAGTTCTCTCTATACAGTAGATATAAGCACTAAGATGTGTTACCCAATCTCAGATATGGTTCTCTCTATACAGTAGATATAAGAACTAAGATGTGTTACCCAATCTATGATGATGCTCTCTCTATACAGAAGATTTAAGAACTAAGTAGTGTTACCTAAAATCAGTGTAGTTCTCTCTATACAGCAGATATAAGAACTAAGAAGTGTTACCTAAAATCAGATGTAGTTCTCTCTATACAGCAGATATAAGAACTAAGATGTGTTACCTAAAATCAGTGTAGTTCTCTCTATACAGTAGATTTAAGAACTAAGATGTGTTACCTAAAATCAGTTGTAGTTCTCTCTATACAGTAGATATAAGAACTAAGAAGTGTTACCTAAAATCAGATGTAGTTCTCTCTATACAGTAGATATAAGAACTAAGATGTGTTACCTAAAATCAGTTGTAGTTCTCTCTATACAGTAGATATAAGAACTAAGATGTGTTACCTAAAATCAGATGTAGATCTCTCTATACAGTAGATATAAGAACTAAGATGTGTTACCTAAAATCAGTTGTAGTTCTCTCTATACAGTAGATATAAGAACTAGGATGTGTTACCTAAAATCAGATGTAGATCTCTCTATACAGTAGATATAAGAACTAAGATGTGTTACCTAAAATCAGATGTAGATCTCTCTATACAGTAGATATAAGAACTAAGATGTGTTACCCAATCTATGATAATGCTCTCTCTATACAGCAGATATAAGAACTAAGAAGTGTTACCTAAAATCAGATGTAGTTCTCTCTATACAGTAGATATAAGAACTAAGATGTGTTACCCAATCTATGATGATGCTCTCTCTATACAGAAGATTTAAGAACTAAGTAGTGTTACCTAAAATCAGATGTAGATCTCTCTATACAGTAGATATAAGAACTAAGATGTGTTACCTAAAATCAGATGTAGATCTCTCTATACAGTAGATATAAGAACTAAGATGTGTTACCTAAAATCAGATGTAGATCTCTCTATACAGTAGATATAAGAACTAAGATGTGTTACCTAAAATCAGATGTAGATCTCTCTATACAGTAGATATAAGAACTAAGATGTGTTACCTAAAATCAGATGTAGATCTCTCTATACAGTAGATATAAGAACTAAGATGTGTTACCTAAAATCAGATGTAGATCTCTCTATACAGTAGATATAAGAACTAAGATGTGTTACCTAAAATCAGATGTAGATCTCTCTATACAGTAGATATAAGAACTAAGATGTGTTACCTAAAATCAGATGTAGATCTCTCTATACAGTAGATATAAGAACTAAGATGTGTTACCTAAAATCAGTGTAGTTCTCTCTATACAGTAGATATAAGAACTAAGATGTGTTACCTAAAATCAGATGTAGATCTCTCTATACAGTAGATATAAGAACTAAGATGTGTTACCTAAAATCAGATGTAGATCTCTCTATACAGTAGATATAAGAACTAAGATGTGTTACCTAAAATCAGATGTAGATCTCTCTATACAGTAGATATAAGAACTAAGATGTGTTACCTAAAATCAGATGTAGATCTCTCTATACAGTAGATATAAGAACTAAGATGTGTTACCTAAAATTAGATATAGATCTCTCTATACAATAGATATAAGAACTAAGATGTGTTACCTAAAATCAAATGTAAATCTCTGTATACAGTAGATATAAGAACTAAGATGTGTTACCTAAAATCAGATGTAGATCTCTCTATACAGTAGATATAAGAACTAAGATGTGTTACCTAAAATCAGTGTAGATCTCTCTATACAGTAGATATAAGAACTAAGATGTGTTACCTAAAATCAGATGTAGATCTCTCTATACAGTAGATATAAGAACTAAGATGTGTTACCTAAAATCAGATGTAGATCTCTCTATACAGTAGATATAAGAACTAAGATGTGTTACCTAAAATCAGATGTAGATCTCTCTATACAGTAGATATAAGAACTAAGATGTGTTACCTAAAATCAGATGTAGATCTCTCTATACAGTAGATATAAGAACTAAGATGTGTTACCTAAAATTAGATATAGATCTCTCTATACAATAGATATAAGAACTAAGATGTGTTACCTAAAATCAAATGTAAATCTCTGTATACAGTAGATATAAGAACTAAGATGTGTTACCTAAAATCAGATGTAGATCTCTCTATACAGTAGATATAAGAACTAAGATGTGTTACCTAAAATCAGTGTAGATCTCTCTATACAGTAGATATAAGAACTAAGATGTGTTACCTAAAATCAGATGTAGATCTCTCTATACAGTAGATATAAGAACTAAGATGTGTTACCTAAAATCAGATGTAGATCTCTCTATACAGTAGATATAAGAACTAAGATGTGTTACCTAAAATCAGATGTAGATCTCTCTATACAGTAGATATAAGAACTAAGATGTGTTACCTAAAATTAGATATAGATCTCTCTATACAATAGATATAAGAACTAAGATGTGTTACCTAAAATCAAATGTAAATCTCTGTATACAGTAGATATAAGAACTAAGATGTGTTACCTAAAATCAGATGTAGATCTCTCTATACAGTAGATATAAGAACTAAGATGTGTTACCTAAAATCAGTGTAGATCTCTCTATACAGTAGATATAAGAACTAAGATGTGTTACCTAAAATCAGATGTAGATCTCTCTATACAGTAGATATAAGAACTAAGATGTGTTACCTAAAATCAGATGTAGTTCTCTCTATACAGTAGATATAAGAACTAGGATGTGTTACCTAAAATCAGATGTAGATCTCTCTATACAGTAGATATAAGAACTAAGATGTGTTACCTAAAATCAGATGTAGATCTCTCTATACAGTAGATATAAGAACTAAGATGTGTTACCTAAAATCAGATGTAGATCTCTCTATACAGTAGATATAAGAACTAAGATGTGTTACCTAAAATCAGATGTAGATCTCTCTATACAGTAGATATAAGAACTAAGATGTGTTACCTAAAATCAGATGTAGATCTCTCTATACAGTAGATATAAGAACTAAGATGTGTTACCTAAAATCAGTGTAGTTCTCTCTATACAGTAGATATAAGAACTAAGATGTGTTACCTAAAATCAGATGTAGATCTCTCTATACAGTAGATATAAGAACTAAGATGTGTTACCTAAAATCAGATGTAGATCTCTCTATACAGTAGATATAAGAACTAAGATGTGTTACCTAAAATCAGATGTAGATCTCTCTATACAGTAGATATAAGAACTAAGATGTGTTACCTAAAATCAGATGTAGATCTCTCTATACAGTAGATATAAGAACTAAGATGTGTTACCTAAAATTAGATATAGATCTCTCTATACAATAGATATAAGAACTAAGATGTGTTACCTAAAATCAAATGTAAATCTCTGTATACAGTAGATATAAGAACTAAGATGTGTTACCTAAAATCAGATGTAGATCTCTCTATACAGTAGATATAAGAACTAAGATGTGTTACCTAAAATCAGTGTAGATCTCTCTATACAGTAGATATAAGAACTAAGATGTGTTACCTAAAATCAGATGTAGATCTCTCTATACAGTAGATATAAGAACTAAGATGTGTTACCTAAAATCAGTGTAGATCTCTCTATACAGTAGATATAAGAACTAAGATGTGTTACCTAAAATCAGATGTAGATCTCTCTATACATTAGATATAAGAACTAAGATGTGTTACCTAAAATCAGATGTAGATCTCTCTATACAGTAGATATAAGAACTAAGATGTGTTACCTAAAATCAGTGTAGATCTCTCTATACAGTAGATATAAGAACTAAGAAGTGTTACCTAAAATCAGATGTAGTTCTCTCTATACAATAGATATAAGTAGTAAGAAGTGTTACCCAAATTCAAATGTTCGCAGGCTCAAAACAGTAAATATAAGTACTAAGGTGTAGTTTTATTTTCAATGACCTCCGCGCACACGTCTACCCCGCCCAGGAACAGTTGTCGCACACGCCCACTTCCTGACAATTACGCCATTCTCTCCCCAAAGGGGGAGAACTGGACAGCCGCCAAGACGCCTTG
Organism: Metallyticus violacea; assembly: GCA_030762175.1. Classification (NCBI taxonomy): domain Eukaryota; kingdom Metazoa; phylum Arthropoda; class Insecta; order Mantodea; family Metallyticidae; genus Metallyticus; species Metallyticus violacea. The sequence continues at coordinate 1,027,472 of CM060839.1, forward strand.
TATCGTACAAAACCCCGGAAGATTTGCCTGATTGAGCCTTATCCAGCATATGGAGCTTTGCAGCTGGATCGGAATGTGAAGATAATGCAGTAAATCATACTATGTATTATTCGCAATGTAAATTCAATTGAGACCAAAAAATGAAACCTTGGTTTGTGAATATTAAGAGACAATAAACACGTATAACAGAAAGATCCCAGGTTAAGATAGCCAAAGTTTTGGAAACTTTTCAGGTCGCATGCTGTACAGAATACACACCTTGTTATGTCCTCGTCACTTTGTGACAAACAGTAGCATTTTGGCAGCCTTTCAACGTTTCCTACCGCTGCCAACGGCTATCCAAACTCTGAACAGTGTTAAACATTAATATATTTTGTGTTTCAGAGCCCTTCACCACCCCAATACGTCTTCTGGTACCACAACGATCACATGATCAACTACGACACATCCCGAGGAGGGGTTACTGTAAGTACAGAGCCGGGGCCGAAGACCCACAGTCGTCTCATCATCAACCACGCCACACACAGTGACTCTGGTAACTACACGTGCAGGGCCTCCAACACCGAAGCGGACACCATCTATGTATATGTTTCTAAAGGTGAGTTATGTGTAGTGTTACGTTTAGATGTTGACCTGGGCCCTTTGAGCACAAAGGCATGGTGCGACATTACACATGTATGTACTTGTAACTTGTAGTTATTAGTAAAATTTTGTTCCACAAGGTACTTTACAACTCCACACTTACAAGTGTACAAGTGAATTTTCGTGGCATTAGTTGGGCACTTGTAACATTGGTAGCTTCAAGCAAGAAATTCATTATTTTTTCAATGGTTTTGGGAGTCAGTTGATTCAAATGTGCTAAGTATTAGCGAAAGTGGGAAAATGATAAAGTTAGGTTAAGTGTAATTAAAGTGCCTTTTATGACATATTGGAGTTTCCTGTTTCAGGCCAGCATCTTTGTTAATGTATTTTTAAGGTTCTTGCTACATGATCCCCCCCATTCTTCATTCTCATTTACAATAATCTCTTTCGACACAATTTTTTGCTTATAATGAGAACGTGACTTTCGAGCAATAACATGAGGGAAGCTGATTCTTCTACCATTTCTCGAAGACCCCGAAAATGATGCCGCATGTGACTATCGTCTCAAAGTATTTACATTATCAGTATATAAAAATACAAGGACATTTAACAGGAATGACAGCAATCCTACTTGTACATTAAAAATTCCTAAGGGCTGAACCGAACCTAACTCCACCTTGCTCTTATATGACGTCACTTGTAATCTTTTTCCTGGAACAGAAAGTTACTTTACTAGTATGATTAGATCATACTTTTGTGAACGTGTTCGCCGGTAATCGTGGCACTGTAACTGCTTCCTCCTGAACTTGGGCGAAGTTGCAGTTTCCTTTCGTCTCTCAAAAATAAAGTAAACACTTAGTCATGGTCCTCAGCAGACAAGTGAAGGCGTTTGTTCTAATGGAGCATTGTCTGCCCAGGCCGCAATAGTAGCCAGTAACCGAATACATTTCAGCCCTAGTAGATTTTTTGTTTCAGGTCTAGAACATAGGTAACATATTCCTTCCAATTTGTGAGTTTGCTTAAGAAAGTTGGCCCTTTGGCAAATTCTAACATACCTCTAGACACTATCAATGTAACGTCATATTATAAATACCTTCCTCTATCATGAAGGATTAGCTGCTGTTAGATATTTCTTCGACTTTCGAGCACCTCCTCATACCCCATCCACAGATTTCATTTTTATCTTGCTTATCTAATTCTCACTCGCAATGCGTTTAGTTTTTAAAATAAATATTATCTACAAATTAAAAGCAGTCTTATGCCAATCTTTTCTGCTCGTTAGATGGGAAATTTTTTAAGTACCGTTTATATGGCTGAGATATATTGATGATATATTCGAGCTTTAGATTCATGGCTCAGAATCTCCCGATCAGTTCCTTACTAATCTTAACTCTAAATTTTCAGTTAAGTTCATTTCTTCTGTCTCTCCCAATGCTGCTAAATTCCTAGATATTGATATTTCTTTAGGCAATGTCTCCTTTATTACGTCTGTGATCATTAAGCCCGCACAGTATCTTCATTTTGATATCTGTCATCCCCTGCATACCAAAACATCTTTTCCTTTTTCTCTATCAATCCGTATTTACCGTCTTTGTAACAACTTTTCATCTATTAAAACCATAGCTCAAAATTTCCAAAACAAAAAATATCCTTCCTATCTTTTAGAATCCCTATCATTACAGCGCAACTGTCAAGGGTGGCCTAGGTCGTTAAGGTGCGGACTCGTGAATGGGAGGTCTGTGGTTCCATTCCCACCAGGACCGTCCTCCCTGACTGGTTTTTTCTCCAGGTTTTCCTCAGTCCTCATAAGTGGCAAATGTCGGGAAGGTACCCTAAACATAGGCCTGAAACGTTTCCTTCCTTTAAAAAAATCCTTTCCCTATTTATCATTTCATCTCATGTATCATTAGTGTCCACCGCCTGTGGTGCCTCAGCAGTAAAAACTGGCGTTAAACACTTAAAAAAAAAAAATACAGCGCATAAAAACTTACGAATTCAAACTTAAAACTTCCAATAAGAACTTCATTAACCTTGTACTACTGTGTCAGGAATTGGCGGCATTAGATCTATTTTGAAAGAATGTCATGATATTAATGCATGCATTCATTCATTTAAGTTGTTTTGCTAAATGTGTTCCCCTCCCTACTTTTAGAACACCCCACCCATAACCTTAAAGGCATATTTCGCCGAAACCTACCTCCTTGCAATTTCCTCGCCCCGCCGCAGACATTGCCCTAAATGTAAAAACTGTGCGCTTATTATTCCATGTCATTCATTCCGCAGCCCTAATTTATCCAAGGAATTCAACATTTCTTCATTTGCTTCTTGTTATTCTAAGATCGTCGTATATGTGTTATCTTGTAAGCTTTGCAAAGCATTTTATATTGGTTTAACTTCTACTGTTGTTTCGCTCCGTACGAACAATCATAAAAGTTGTGTTGAAATCAACATGCCCCGTCTCACTGTAAGAATTTCAACACTTGTTGGTACGTTACCTACACATAGCTGTGAAACTTTACCCAGAGATAGAGAAATGGCATCACCGGTTTAAATCTTTCATGTTAATGTACTTAACCGTATAAAAACATTCTTGTTAATTGTTTAATCAATATTTATTTACTTTTGCCACCTTTACTAGTCTCCTTACTTTGAAGAACACAAGTTGTTCGAAATACAGCACAAACCGTGTGACTATTTAAGTGTTTTACCTATTTCTGCTTTTCTAGTTTTCTCTCTCTTTCTCTCTCAAACACACACACACAGAGGGTTCTTGGAAATTATTGATGACAATTTTTTTAACGCAAGTATGAAGTCTAATTAGGCATATATGTGTAAATGTTCGCATAATGAATTGAAACGCTATTGCTTCAGAACCGAGTAATGTTAACTGTATTTGCGCAGTGTAATCTACCCTCCCAAATTGGATGATCGATGTGAAACTGTGTAATATGATATTAATGGCAAACAGCTATCACCTGTTTCGAACAAGTCAATCAAAAAAGATACAGTAAACACGTGTTTCCTTAGTGCCATATGCATACAAATGAAAAACGTGTTTCCCTATTGGTGTAATACACAGAATTGAAACACATGTGTTTCTCTAGTATAGTATAACACTTGTGTTTTCCTATAGCTGTAATACACAGAACTGAAACACGCACGTTTCTCTAGTACAGTATAACACTTGTGTTTTCCTATAGATGTAATACACAGAACTGAAACACATGTGTTTCTCTAGTACAGTATAACACTTGTGTTTCCCTATAGATGTAATACACAGAACTGAAACACATGTGTTTCTCTAGTATAGTATAACACTTGTGTTTCCCTATTGGTGTAATACACAGAATTGAAACACATGTGTTTCTCTAGTACAGTATAACACTTGTGTTTTCCTATTGGTGTAATACACAGAACTGAAACACATGTGTTTCTCTAGTACAGTATAACACTTGTGTTTTCCTATTGGTGTAATACACAGAACTGAAACACATGTGTTTCTCTAGTATAGTATAACACTTGTGTTTCCCTATAGCTGTAATGCAAGCACTTTTATTTCGCTCGTATTTAAGGTGTGCTTGCTTTTCCCACCATTTGTCAGCGTCACACTTTTCCGCCCCCGGTCCGCTTCTAATGCTCTCTCCCGTGCAAACGAAGGAGCGGATGTTTGAAAAATGGAGTCCGGGGCTTTCTTAATCACACAAGTAACTCACATGATGACCAGTGCCGTTTCTATGGCAACCGGGTTTTTACATACATTTTTCTTTCAGAATTTCATAGATTTCGGAGCTTTAGAATGCCATCATACAAAGCGAAAACAGTGCCTAGCCCTATTTTCTGTAGTTCAAAGATTTTCGGAAAGAATGAAGTAAACTCCACTAAAGCCTTGTTATTTATCCAAATATCAGAACGAGCTTTCGTTGTAATTCTATATTTTATAGCTATAATATCCTTATGTTTACATTGCAAACGTAATGAAACCAATAAAATTTAAAATGCCTTTTCTGATTTACATACAAGAAACGTTTCAGAACTTTTGTTTAAATGAAATGTTTCTGCTTTATTTTAAATCAAATGTTTATTATTCACGAGATATGTGTGACGAAACTCATCACAAGGGTTCCCTTGTACGTTTATTTGACAGACTTTATTTTTCTGAACGCGTATACGGCTACTGTCTAAAGCAAATACAAGGGATTCCCCTCGTCACAAAACGCAATCAAGTGTCACATATTTTTATTTGGCTGCCATGGTAACGCGCTCTATAGTTATTTCCTGCTTACTGATTGCGTTTCCATGGTAACGTCTGTTCAGCTTTGTCTTCTTGTACAGGAGACAACACGGCGGCCATCCAGCGTCAGGAATCCTCTGCGCACGCGCACTTCAACTGCTGGACCAGCTTCCTGCTAACCGCCTTTCTATTACACAGGTGAGTGTGTACGTAAGACATTTCTGCCGTAAATCATACAACTTTATTATCGTACTGGTACAACTTAACTGTCGTACGAGGTATAAATTTACTGCCGTACTGTACAACTTAACTGTCATATCTTTAACCGTTACTCTATTGTTTCACAAGTGTACACGGTACACTATTTATCTTATTGAAAGCCATTTGCTTCCAAAGTTCGTTCACAACATGACTCTACATCGTTTTATTTGCAGGCAGTTCAGCTGGAGCTGACATTAAATAAGAAAAGGAAAAACTGATCATTTCCGTTGATTTCTTTATTATTTTTAGTGCTTGATATTGACCGTTAACACAAAATTCTTCATGTCATTATACGAGTATCGACCACTAGTTAATTGTTGATTTACAGACGCTCTTTAACATCAGATCATCTGCGTCCCATTCTATTCAGGGCGTGAAACGGCCGACAAATTTTGCTCAGCGACCTCTTCTTTCAGGTTTGAGGATCTTTATCGTGCCGTAAATGTACGACACGGGACCCACGGCTTTACCTCCCTTCCGAAGGAAGCCATACTTAGGATTGTTACGCCCGAAAAAATCCATCGATCCTGGCCGGGATTTTGGGTTTAGGAGGCAAGTATGGTTACCACATACTACCAGGACCGACATCGATCACTAGCCGTCACATGTTCATAATGCTAAATTTGGAGTAAAATACAAACAGTATTCGCTCTTTTAACATTTGCTATACAATCGGCTGGTAACTGAATGACGTAACGTAAATGTTTCGCGCCAGTGGTCGATACTTGTTTAGCAGTGACTTGTCACATAATGATATTATTTGTTTCCCTTGCAGGTAGTCAATGGGTGCCACGCCAGTCAGTGATCATTGCCAAGGTTGTGAACATTAGTGTTTCAAGTGTCAGTGATGAACAAAACGTGTTGAACTTGCTACAATGAACAGTTTATTGTTCAATAAATTTTTTTGTTCTAAAAGTTACCTTTTTTTTTTAAATATACAAGCGAGCCAATGCTCGCCTAACCTCTCCCAAGCGAGCACTGGATCCAAACCTCTCCCAAGCGAGCACTGGATTCATCCGTCTGGCCTTTTCCTTAGGTAATTCCTTCCTAACGATAAGGTCCACCACTGTACCAACATTCGTGCAGTATAAGACCCTCACCTAGGTTATCAGGAGCAACAAATTTAAACAGAGATAATTCGCGCGTTGTCTGAATACGTTGCATGTCCCCATCTACTACTCATAGCTGATACTCTAAAAGGTGTCTTTCCTATTACTTTAAAGAGATCCTGAGCGGAAAATTAAATGAAGCTGATAGCGGGCAGAATAAAACCTTTCAGCGGCAGAGGCGGCCTTCCTTTCCGTTCCTTTATGTCCTCGCTCCGTCCGGCATCCTTTTGAATATCATGGGAACTCTCGCTCTCGGATAGGCACTCACTGCATTACATTCCCCTTGTATTACATACTCCTCAGACGCTCATTGTATTACATACCCCTCAGGCACACCCACTGTATTACATACCCCTCAGGCACACTCACTGTATTACATACCCCTCAGGCACACTCACTGTATTACATACCCCTCAGGCACACTCACTGTAATACATACCCCTCAGGCACTCACTGTATTACATACCCCTCAGACAAACTCATTGTATTACATACCCCTCAGGCACACTCACTGTATTACATACCCCTCAGGCACACTCACTGTATTACATACCCCTCAGGCACACTCACTGTAATACATACCCCTCAGACACACTCACTGTATTACATACCCCTCAGACACACTCACTGTATTACATACCCCTCAGGCACACTCACTGTAATACATACCCCTCAGACACACTCACTGTATTACATACCCCTCAGACACACTCACTGTATTACATACCCCTCAGGCACTCATTGTATTACATACCCCTCAGGCACACTCACTGTATTACATACCCCTCAGGCACACTCACTGTAATACATACCCCTCAGACACACTCACTGTATTACATACACCTCATACAAACTCATTGTATTACATACCCCTCAGACACACTCACTGTATTACATACCCCTCAGACACACTCACTGTATTACATACCCCTCAGGCACACTCACTGTATTACATACCCCTCAGGCACTCATTGTATTACATCCCCGTGAGAGACTCCTGTGCTACATTCCCTGAAAAACACACGCAGTCTCAGTGTTTGTATGTCTGCAGAGTCCTCGTAAAAAACGCAAAAGAAGGGAAGGTGCCAATGAGTGTGCAAAGTTGGAGCAAATCACTAAAGTGCTTTAGAGGGTTCATAGAAGACAACTCTCACACTGGGCAGCCTGTGGAAACAATTTCCAGAGAAAGTGGGAGTAAAATTTTACAGACACATGAATTCAGTTTCAGGAGAAATTGGCATTTCGGTACAAATTCGCACATGTCCAAGATTGGTTTCAGGTCGCTATGTCATCTTAAGAACGTGGATTTCAGTGGCTGAAACCATGCACCTTATAGTCCTTATTTATTCCAGTTTTAAAGAAATTCTTTCGGGGACAGTGACGAACATTTCAAAATGGTTGCCAATTCCTACCAGCTCAGTTTTTGGCTCAAAGTATTGAACTGTCAGGGAACTATACAGAAAAAAATAGTTTTTGAGTGCGTTTACTCCTTGTATATTAATTTACATTGAGTGCCCGCCACTCTAGTTCAGTGCTGGCCAAGACTTAAAAGCGTATTAGAGTCTATGAAGGAAAGGCCAATTTGAAACTTTGCCAGAGCTGAAAAATGTGATTTGGGCAGATTGGAAAAAAATAAACATCCTTATCCAGCCGATGCCCAAAACAACTTTGAATTTACTAAAGCAATGGAGAATCAATTTGATTATGTGAAAATACAAAGGTGCCTTTATACAAATGTCCACTACAAGTAGTGTTGCCGAATGAAAACGGATCAACTAATTTTGATATTTGACTAATATGAATGTCAGTCACAAAGTTTTGTTTTATTTCTCATTAAATAAGTAGACAAGTAGGCAACGATTTTGCACTAACAACAAGGGACATTGATGGTGAGCTGAATTCCTGAATGTGGAAACTGAAGATGTAACAGTGGATATCACCATTGATCGCGATTCTGCGCCAATGCCTGAGGAAGAAAACGGTGAATTTTTTACCATGTGGGAATATATAACCTTGTTAAAAGCGGACGAGAACCGTTGAAAACTATGCACTCTATATTGAAAAGTAAGAAATTAATAATGCATTGTACAAGTTTTACTTAGTTTTATTGCAAATTTAAAGAGGCATTACTTTCCGACCGACTCTGTGTGCATATGAAACAAGGAATATATTTGTTGAACTCTGACAGTGTACTGTGTAGAACTTGTCTGACGACGAAATAAAAAGATATTCTGTTCCCTCTCTTTGAGGTTATCGCATATTATATGTATCAACTTTTCTGCCTGAATTTTCGACAGATGGACCATCCGTCTACATTCTTGTGTTTCCTATTTTCACATCGCTTTTTATTTTAATAATTAAAACTGTTCATTCAAATATAACTAGAACTTCTAAGACAATTGTTATTTCTTTATATTTGCTACTTTTATAAATACCGTAATATGAAACAATACTAATTTCTATTCTATCCCAAATTGATCGGTTTTTCAGGACGTAAAAATGAACAGCACAAGTCCTCAAGTAGGCACTGTAAGCCATGGGTTTTCTTGCACAAAATTATCGGCAGTTTCACGTCCAAAACAAATATCTTTCACCTTGCTCTCTATGGGAAAATATGCGTAACTGGGTAAATTAACAAGCCTTAGAAGAGGACAGAAGGAGGAAGAAGACACCCAATCACAAATTTGTTTCTTCAGACCAGACATATCAAAACATCAAACGTATATTTCTGCCAACGTACAGTGCAGCTTCCAGGTCGCCTGATCTGGATAACACGTAAGTGCACTAAAGAATGATTTTACCAGTCACTTTAACACACTTTCTAATGTGTTATAACGGCTCGTGAACATTTTCACAACTTATAAAAATAAGCATACTTTCATTTTTCTGGAAGTAATTCACCTTCACTTACAGTGTATTCAAACATCAGCCTCTTCGCACTAATCACTTTTTAATACGTAGTTGAGTGGAGAGCTTCTTGTAAGTCTATAAAATATCATGCAGATATGGTTCAAAATTAAAGGGAGGAGCTCACACTTCCTTGTGCACTGACGTTCAATTTCTCTGCCATTAACACACGACAGAAAACCTTTTTATTAATTGTTTTTGTTCTTCATCCTGAAGGGTTTCGTTGTCTTCCGATCATTTACATCGTTCGTTTCTTAATTCGATAGCATGCATAAAGTGTGCTATGTCTTGTGTGTCAGCCAGTTCGTGAAGTTTCAAGATGTAGATGCTCCAGATAGTAAAACAGTCCATGTCTTTATATAAATTTCAGGAAACGAGACGTGTTCAGCCTAAGAAGCACAGGATTTCTCGCCGAAGAAAGAATACAAAACATCGTGTAGAAAATACTCCTAAAAATCGCTTCGTCTTACAAACAAGTGGGAATTTCATATGTATCGTGCAAAAGGATACTAAATTATTATCTTTGGGGCAAATTAAAAAATGCCGTGTACAAGACGAACCAGACACCACACAAGAACTCAGAAGATAATGCTCGTTAGGAAACTGTGCGGATTCAAATTAACTACAGCGAGTGAAAAGAGATGCCAAAAAACGTGTGGAAATTGGAGGCGGGCAGTCTCAACACCTCATTTGATAAGTAATGAATCGTTTTGTTTTATTGTTTTATCCTCCCGCTAATCGCCGAGACCCGGCTAACGAAACATTCCGGGGGGAAAACAAATTGATCCTACGGTATGTGCTAATAGGACCATCTTAACGCTTGCACATTGCGAAGAAACCGACAGCATTTTGGAGCAACTGTTCCAGTGATGAAAGAAAATATGGGACATTTGAAACTGAGTTGCAGACACGCAAGTTGGTATCGGTTCGTGATGAGGCACCACTGCACTACATAAAATGTTTTTCATTTTCTGGGGAACACCACGATGGCCGTCAGCAAAACAAACGTATCACTGCACTGGCAGGTTTGCTTTCTCATCCCTTAACAGACTTCCATCTCTCTCCAAAGCATTTAGCGAAAGTCCAGCGTCTCTACTCTTGGGAGATAAATCTTATAGAAATCTCAGCAAGGCTGGAGTTTAGTTATAATAATCTCGAAACTTCGTAAGATGGTCTTCAGAAGGTAACATCTTCTGACATTTCCGAAGAATTCTCTTTGTCGACTTCAAACAAAGGAATTTTACACTTCTAAACAAATTGTGCGTCATCAAAAAGAAATCAGAATTGTCTTCCGGGGGATGGAACAGTAAGCTCTACAGCCCAGGTTGTTGGTTCTGGTGGTGTAGTGGTACCATACGTGCCCCTTAAACCCAAGATCGCGGGTTCAATCCCATGGATTTTTTCGGGCGTAAAAATTCAAAGTATGGCTTCTTTCGGAAGAGAAATAAAGCCGTGGTCGTAGATTTACGGAATGTAAAACAACCTCAAGCCTGAAAGAAGAGACCACTGAGCAAAATTTACCGTCCGTTTCACGTCCTGAATTGAATGGGACGCTGATGATATGAGGTGTTAAAAAATAAAACAACAAAAAATTACAGCTCAGGTCTAGCACCGAGAAGTTACACAGTGGAAAATGCCTGAATAGAATTATTTGCAGATAAATTTGTTGATTTTTTTTATTTACGGACGCTCTTTAACATCTCAGGTCATCAGCGTCTCGTTCAACCCAGGGTGTGAAACGGCCAACAAATCTTACTCCGAGGCCTCTTCTATCAGGTTTGAGGTTCTTTTTCGTGCCGTAAATCTATAACACGGGACCCACGGCCTTCCGAAGGAAGCTATACATAGGTTTTATTACGCTCGAAAAAATCCATCGATCCTTGTCGGGATTGAACCCGCAATCTTGGGTTTAGGAGGCAAGTATGGTTATCACTACACCACCAAAACCAACATTTGTAGATACGGAAAAGTAAAACGTGAAAATGGGTTGGGTATACTGTAAAGGCCTCGTGTAGAGGAGAAAGGCGGATATAACAAAAATGTTCCAGGAAGCAGGTATTATGTTTATAAGTTTATTTATCTCCTATTGTGCTCCAAGTGTCGGGTACAGAATTATGACTTGCACAATCTACATCATGTTGGGTGTATACGTACAACTTTAGAGAATGTGTTGCTATGGGGAACTTGTACCAGCCTAGCCCACACTTTCCTGTTGTTAATCAAGTCAAGTCAAGTAACATCCCCTTTGGTTAAGTCATTTCCGTTTGAGAAATCCTGTAGAAGCTGTCGTGACGTGAATTGTCACATCCGTTTGGAACATTTTAAGATTTAACCGGAAATCGAGAGGGTATAAAACATAAGAGCGACTTTGCGGATGTCGTCACATATTGGGGTTGCTAGGGTGAACTCTTGCTGACCGGGGAACGAAAGGGACGTCGACGCCACAGCCAGCGACCTACACTTAGCTCAGTCACCATCCACCTAAGGAAGGTTTCAGGTCAGGTTGTGATATTGTTTTTGGTTGAATAAATAAATTTAGTTACGCATAATTGAAATGATCTTTGTGCTCTATCTCTTGCCATGTCATCAGAAGGATGGGGATAAGTTCTGTACATTTTGTAAATGCAAATAATTTTTTTTGTCACTCTATGGAACTACCCCTACTCTTGTCGAGTATTGTGTGTTTTTATCTTGCAAGTTTCTGGCGCCAAACCCACACGTGCTCTTCTGTGAGGTGGTCGAGAAACCAACGGCTGCTGATAAGGATTGAGTTTGATAATAAGCACAGAAATGATCTTGTGTCTTCATCTTCTAAAATATGTGAAGAATTGCGAAGGAAGTATTCTCTCTCATAGCACAAGTCTGCAATGTTGCTATCTAAACTTTCGCTTGCTGTCCGTTCATATCTGGCACACTTGTAAAGCGGAATTCGTCTATGGGCACTAGTCAGATCTACGAAGGGATAGGAACAAGCGGCGGGTCTAGGGCACGTTTTTTAAAAATGAATTGTGCAATTATGGGAATTGGGAGTTTACAGGTGTGAAACCAGAGTAATGTAGTATTGGCTATTGAAACGAAATTTTAAGTAAGGCATTGTACTACGGTTGGGAGGAAAGGAACTGGAAACGATAGAGCGGGTCAGGGAACAGTAAGAGTATATTGAGGAAGATTAAGAACAGCTTGGAGGATATGGATTGCCAGCAGACAATTGCACAATGCACTAGTAGGGCTAACTCCTGAATGAACGATGGAGCAGTACATCATAACAGGAGCACATGTGACTCAGACAAAGAACATCGCGGATGATTAAGGTCACCGAAGAAAATGATGTGGCAATTTACTTTATCTATCACGGCCACAAGTATTGGAGGTAAATATACGAAAAATGGAGGAAAAATAATCTACAAATACCCTTTACCGGGAGACGGTCATATTGGGCCCTGCTGGCAGAGGGGGTGGGGGAGTGAGATATTCCCGATGTTATTTTCTATTAATTATTGCAATGGTGCCAAAGGAATACATACACTACTACTACTATCAATAGAAAGGTAAATGCGACCTATTAATCCCCTCAACCCTAGTTTGTTGACATTCAACACAAGTAAAGCCAGAATATCTTGATATATTAATTTACTACACAGTAAGATGCAGCTTGACAGCTGTCAGTGCCAAAGGTGAATGAACTGCATTACAGCCGAGGATATGAAACAATCCTGGGGTCCTTATAAGCTGTGAAACTTGTGCACTATCTTTCAAGAATATGAATGTCGACTTGGCAGAATGATGAAACTCTCAACTTTATTTTGCAATTAAGTTTTCCCCTTCAATTTGCGCGATTATTTTACTTCCACGCTGTATATCGAATAACAAGGAACTAAACTATTTTAGAAGTACGAAAATTAAAATAGTTTAATATAAAAATTGTAGTAAAGTTAGTATTTTTAAAGCGTTTAATAAAAATTAAATATAATATATTAAACTTGTTAAAAAGATATTTGAATAAATAAAAACGTTAATGTACATTCACTTGTCACTCTAAAGATAGGAGAGAATTTCACGTAATGTTAGTGAACAAAGCTCTGCTCTCGAGATGTTAAAGCCTAGTCCATCAGCTAGGTCAATATTGACCTCTGGGGCGATTGGAATCACTTGACAGAACTCTGAACCTCCACTACTGTTGATCCATAACTTTGTGTTACATTAGGCAGTGCTTTATGTCGGAACAAAACAAAGAGATGACCTCTAATAAGGAAGTGTTTGTGAGTTGGCGATTCTGTTCAAGTGCCGATATTTCTGCAAGATGTTTACAGCCTCTGGGGAAAACATTTATTGATAGTCGATTTTCCGATAAGGTGAAGTGGGAGATATCGCCCAGAAATTTTTTCCAAATCCGCAGCAATCGATGTCGTAGTGTCGCGCTGGTCACAGGCCGCGAGTTTCTCTCTCTTTGGTGTGAGAGATGTATGTAAAGTTGTGTTTGTGGCGCTTCTGTAACCTCCAAGGGAAATGTTAGGAGTATAAAAAGACCCATATCACTCGTTGTTTGAATATTTTAGGTATCTGAATAGCATCCATTAATAAGCAGGGGTGCAAGAGGGGGGGGGCTCTTATTTGGGGACCCCAGGTTCACATCCTGAACTCGGTCGCTGGGATGACTTTCTGCTAAATTCAATCTGAAGCATTGCCTCACCTCATCCCTTCCTGCCATGAGCAACGCCCAGTACTGTGTTGTAAATGAAGCACTCAATAAGAATTGAGTCCCTGGGTTTATTTCCAATTACGGTGGAAAGAGTAGAAAGAAGGGACATACAGCGGAAGAAGTTAACAATATTTTAGAACTAAACGCTCTTTCTCAACAATTTGCTAACAAATTAGCTTTTATTTATTATTACAGTTCAACGTCACTAATGAGTACGGAGTTCAAAACGCTTAATTGCCTGGCATTCGCCTTTTCAGGATAAGGGAAAAAATTGAATAGACAGCCGAATCCGGTACCACCAAGTTTGCAGGTAGTCAAGCTGATCACAAGACAAATGCTATCTTCATTATTGGTGCAGACCCGGGAGTGAAGTTGACGCAGCAAGCTTTACGGTGCATCTTCAACTGCGAGAATTATTTACAGCACTTTGCCTCTCTTCTTTAACTGAAGGCTGTGAATCTCCCAAGGTTTAAAATCGTTGCGTGCGCAGTTTAGCAGGGAATCATAGTAGGAAATACGCTGAGGTAAGTTTATTACTTTTTCTAATGATATCATCAGTCTTGCAATTATCGCCCTATAACTCACGCTGGGAGTGGATCTCTCTGAAGGCGATAAGCTCCTCACCTTTAACGGAACTTTGTCCGGGACCTCATTTTTTCAGGTATGGATTAGCAGTTACGTTTCTGACTCAAAAACCAAAAAGGTCTAGAATACCGAGACCTGTGTAATCTTTCCAATGAGTATTGATTCAGAACTTTGATCTTGGTAAAATATGTCTGCAAAAGTTTGATCTCAAAGCGAAAAACTACGCACTACCTTAGTTTTACTATTACTGTATCAAAAGCCCTATTTATATTCCGGAGATTTCATCTAAGCTTTTTTAAAGTTGATGGGTTAGGCTTAAAGTCAAACTGTCAGGCAGTGAAAGTTTATTGGTTCCACTATCCGGTTTATTATATCCCACATGACAGGTCTTCACACCCACGCATGCCCGAGAGTGAATGTCTACACGTACTTTAAATGCCTAATAATTATTAAATATTTTATATAGCCTGTAGTAACAAGCAAGAACAATTCATGTATCAGAAAAATGTATTTAGGCTACCTTAACGCATACCTCCTTGACGCGAGGGACTTGTTGAAAATGACCCGAGCAATATGTCTTTCTATTGTAACAAAGCTAAGTGTCAGGTATGAGTCTTGTATTCTTTGTTGCTCTAGATGCTGGGAAATTTGTTAAAGAAAGTGTTGCCGATGACGTCATTACATTGGATGATTATGAGCTCTCCAATGAGAAGTCAAAGAGCTCAAAGATGGATTTTAAAGTGAGCGCGCTTGAGAGCACAAGAGCTCACCAATGACATTTGAATATTTTAAAGGCTCAGTAGTCCGTTGGCGCTATTTTGTGAAACCCGTGAGCTCTCGCGAACACGTGGGGACACTGTGAAATTAATGCTAAGGGGAAACAACTCTGCAAAGGCAGGCATTGCCAGAAGGCAATTCCACATACAGTCCGGAGCTTGAGTTTACGCATTTTCTAGATTTCATGTCAATAGTTTGATTGATTTATTTATGGACGCTCTTTAACATCTCAGGTCATCAGCGTCACATTCAATTCAGGGCGTGAAACGGCCGACAAATTTTGCTCAGAGGCCTCTTTTTTCAGACTTGAGGTTCTTTTTCGTGCCGTAAATGTACGACACGGGTAAGTATGGTTACCACTACACCACCAGGACCGACCATGTCAGTAGTGTAGGCTCGTGAAAGACGAGGCATACAATGGGCGCTAGATGCAACTTCAGGCAGCGTATGTAGTTCGTGGTGTTAATGTCAAAGAGGTAACGAACCAGGAGGGCGTCAACAAAGTATCGCTAGCCGTTTACTTTCATCTTCTTCTTCCGTGACTACGAGAGCATAAAAGGCGACTTTGGGCCCCGAGGTACGAAGTGGACCTCTCGAAGATTCCAACAACTACATTGACACACCAACCACTTCACCCCTGAGCTATGTTTAAATGGTTTGGGCATTTTCACTACTGAGGTATGCAGCCCTGAGTCTACCATTGATGAGAACTGAGGAAAAGCTTAAAAACCGTAGGCCAGGCAGGACGACCCTGGCGGGAATCGATCCCCTGACCTCCCATTTAAGAGTCCGAGCTAAGCGACTTCGGATAGCCGTATCGGTATTTTGGAAGTGTATAAGTCTTGTATAAATATAAAGCTAAGTATATCTGTTCAATACATTGAAAGATCATAAAATCTTCTGTTCTTGAAATACTTATTTCCTAACTGCTCAACTTACGTTATTGGGTAATCATCTTTTGACTTGTTTTACTACCAAGCATTATTAGAAAATGTACAGCTTACTTTTATATTATTAGGTCGTACAGTAATTAATTATGAACTTTCATGATATTCAACTCAGGGAATTCATGCCGAAAAAAACTTGCTAAGGAACTCCGTCCGGCTTTCACCTTCAAGTATTTGTGATCACTTGAATTAACTTCACAATGGCTGAAACCGAAAACAGAGGACGGTTATGATGATCTGCAGTTGGTTCACAACGCATCAAGTCAATAGAAAATAAAGTCGTGTCGCTGCGGTACCTCACACATTTGACCAGTTTCCTGAAGAACGTCTTCAATAAGCAGGAAGAAGATGACAGAGCTTTAAGAAATTTCTCAATCTGTAGAAGCCACACTTTTTATCATAGTGGCGTAAATAAACATAGGCAAAAATATGTAGATACCCATGGTGATCATTGCTGATCTAGTACAATAAAATAATGAGCGATAGTTAAAACTAAAAACAAATGTCTATGCAACTTGGTGAACATTAAACAAGGGAGGAGCAACATGTGGTTAGACGTAACAGCAACTTCAGAAGTTTTATTTACAAGAACGTGCCGCTCGCAGCGCGCACTGTACTTCAGGCTCTGTATTCAACAAATCTGCTATTGTACACAGGTTACCATGGAAACGTAATATGAAAGAAAAACGCTGACCGACCCGGGGCTACGACTTTCCTCCGGAGAAACACAGTCAATAAAAATTGTGAATGTGGCGGTTTCTACAGGTGACGGGCAGGGATTGAATTAATCGTGTCCGAGGGCGGGAAGAAGAAATCCATCGATCAGCGGATAAAACATTACTCAGCAACGGGCGAGTACAAAAATGTGAAGATGTTTATCCTGTCCTGCTGACGATGTTGCCACAGCTCTCGTAATGTGCACAAAAGTGAAGTGTTTTGTGCAGTTGGCGCAATTAGTTCATGCCCCGGGGCGGTCCAGCAAGTAGCACAAAGACAACGCCCCAGGCCGGAATCTCTGACGTTCGCTGTTTCACTTACCGTATCCTCCCCCGCGTTTTGTCAGGGAGCTCAATTTCCTATTGACTTATTAGCAAACGTCTGCAGTTTAGTGTTTTAGAATATTAACAAACGTTCTATTTTCACCGTGCAGTCTTTTAAGAGTACAGTGCCATCTATTACGAAGGTAAGGAAATGAAGACGACGCTGCCGAGGTGAGAAATTTCAATTACAGCAGCTTTTGTTTTCTTGAGAGCAGTTTCATAAATCATTCAAATTCAATTTCACAGGTGGGCGAAGATATAACCTTCGTGGTTTTTAAGATCCACCCCGTCTGCTAAAGGGAAGACAAAAATATTATAATTCAGGAATTTTAAAGTTCTGCGCACACAACACAAAGTCCAAGTTGTATATCAGCTTTAGTGGCGGTTTCTAGACATGGCACAATGTTAATATGAATCTGATATTTCTGGCAGATGTAATGAAATAAGAGTGCACGTTATGAGCTCATCTCCCAAAAGTGAATCAATTTCTCGCACTGATATTTTGTTTCGGTTCTTCCACTCTATTTTTAACTTACACTATGTCATTTTTCTGTGTTTATGTTAATACCCATTTACCGCGTACCACTTTCTGTACCTTAAGACTCATTTTGAGACGAAACCATGCCAAACAATAGAGAATACTGAAGTTGGATTAATTGTTACTGTAACTTCCAATTATAGAAATTTATGGACAACGGAGATCGTCTATGTTTTCAAGTTTCAACTGACAATTTCTAAAAAGACATCTGTCATCAGGTGCGGATTTAGAGGATCCCTATCAGATCATACTTATTATTTTCCACTGTCGAGAAGCAATTTTTACTTCTTTATATATATATACTTTGCATTTGTTTTTTCTAATATAACCAGTTGAAAGAAAGTAAATTTTCTATTGTGTTAAATGAGTGAATAGTGTTTAATGCCCGTTTTTGCTATAGAGGCACCAAGTGTGATGAACACTGATGATACGTGAGAAGAATGAATATTGGGAAAGGATTTTTTTTTTAAGGAGTTACAAGCCTAAGGGTACCTCCCGGCATTTGCCATTTACGAGGACTGAGGAAAACCTGGAAAAAACTCAGTCAGGGAGGGCGATCATAGCGGGATTTGAACCCCAGACCTCCCGGTCACAAGTCCGCGCCTAAACAACCCCGGCCACCCGTGCGGTTCCTATTGTTAAGATCAAGTTGTGGCTATTGACATAAAAAGTTTTCGCAATAAAAATGATCTGACCAGGAATCGAACCCGGGTTTACTCCTGACAGGCACCGATGTTATTTTATTATTATAATATCTCAATACACTACGTTTTATATATTACTATATATTATAATACATATTATTATATATTATAATACAACGAAATATAATTATAACTACGTTCATTTTCTTCGCGCAGATGCTTTTAATAATCCAAAATTAAATATAGAGATGGGGGAAACAATTAGCAGTAATTTTCAGGTATAAAGAATATTTTTTATCTGAGAGACATGTAATGTTGCAATATCTACCTTAACTTTTACATTATTCAGTATTGAAAACCTATCTAACCTAAATTAACCCGTCGTTCTTTTATTAATAAAGTATCTCTTTGTACCAACACTTCATTGAAACACCAGCACAAGCTTCTTTAATTAGAGCAATTAGTTTTTGAAGGGATTTCTCCTTTGCTTTCGGTTTGGAAGAAACCGACTGTATATAATATCACTTCAATCTGTGGATTTCATAATGGGTTAGTATAAGTCCAGGATGTTGATTTCCTCATGATGTACATTTGATGAAATTGTCACTCTTCTTATTTACAAACTTTAACTTGGTGTAGAGTTGGTCGGAGATAACTTAAAGTATTTACATATTGCATGTTCACAAAGCAGAATTAGTTAAATGCAGAAAAATCAGTACTTTTTCTTGTATGAAATCTTCCTCTGCATAGAAAGTGTGAGTGACAAGGTATTTTTTAATGCTAAACCTGAACTTATTTTTATTAGTATGTAGTTCCTTTAAAGATGATAGAATTGAATTAAATAATACTATATCATTGTAGTAAACACTTTCTTTATAGATGATAGAAGTGAATTAAATAATACTATATCATTGTAGTAAACACTTTCTTTATAGACGATAGAAGTGAATTAAATAATACTATATCATTGTAGTAAACACTTTCTTTATAGATGATAGAAGTAATTAAATATTACTATATCATTGTAGTAAACACTTTCTTTATAGATGATAGAATAAATTAAATAATACTATATCATTGTAGTAAACACTTTCTTTATAGATGATAGAAGTAATTAAATAATACTATATCATTGTAGTAAACACTTTCTTTATAGATGATAGAATAAATTAAATAATACTTCATCATTGTAGTAAACACTTTCTTTGTAGATGATAGAAGTAATTAAATATTACTATACCATTGTAGTAAACACTTTCTTTATAGATGATAGAGGTAATTAAATAATACTATATCATTGTAGTAAACAATTTCTTTATAGATGATAGAAGTATATTAAATAATACTATATCATTGTAGTAAACACTTTCTTTATAGATGATAGAAGTATATTAAATAATACTATATCATTGTAGTAAACACTTTCTTTATAGATGATAGAAGTATATTAAATAATACTATATCATTGTAGTAAACACTTTCTTTATAGATGATGAAAGTGAATTAAATAATACTATATCATTGTAGTAAACACTTTCTTTATAGATGATGAAAGTAATTACATAATACTATATCATTGTAATAAACACTTTCTTTATAGATGATGAAAGTAATTAAATAATACTATATCATTGTAGTAAACACTTTCTTTATAGATGATGGAAGTAAATTAAATAACACTATATCATTGTAATAAACACTTTCTTTATAGATGATAAAAGTAATTAAATAATACTATATCATTGTAATAAACACTTTCTTTATAGATGATGGAAGTAAATTAAATAACACTATATCATTGTAATAAACACTTTCTTTATAGATGATGAAAGTAATTAAATAATACTATATCATTGTAGTAAACACTTTCTTTATAGATGATAGAAGTATATTAAATAATACTATATCATTGTAGTAAACACTTTCTTCATAGATGATGAAAGTAATTAAATAATACTATATCACTGTAGTAAACACTTTCTTTATAGATGATAGAAGTAATTAAATAATACTATATCATTGTAGTAAACACTTTCTTTATAGAAGATAGAAGTAATTAAATAATATTATATCATTGTAGTAAACACTTTCTTTATAGATGATAGAAGTGAATTAAATAATACTATATCATTGTAGTAAACACTTTCTTTATAGATGATAGAAGTAATTAAATAATACTATATCATTATAGTAAACACTTTGTTTATAGATGATAGAAGTGAATTAAATAATACTATATCATTGTAGTAAACACTTTCTTTATAGATGATAGAAGTAATTAAATAATACTATATCATTGTAATAAACACTTTCTTTATAGATGATAGAAGTAATTAAATAATACTATATCATTGTAATAAACACTTTCTTTATAGATGATAGAAGTAATTAAATAATACTATATCATTGTAGTAAACACTTTCTTTATAGATGATAGAAGGAAATAAATAATACTATATCATTGTAATAAACACTTTCTTTATAGATGATAGAAGTGAATTAAATAACACTATATCATTGTAGTAAACACTTTCTTTATAGATGATAGAAGTATATTAAATAATACTATATCATTGTAGTAAACACTTTCTTTATAGATGATAGAAGTAATTAAATAATACTATATCATTGTAGTAAACACTTTCTTTATAGATTATAGAAGTATATTAAATAATGCTATATCATTGTAGTAAACACTTTCTTTATAGATGATAGAAGTATATTAAATAATACTATATCATTGTAGTAAACACTTTCTTTATAGATGATAGAAGTGAATTAAATAATACTATATCATTGTAGTAAACACTTTCTTTATAGACGATAGAAGTGAATTAAATAATACTATATCATTGTAGTAAACACTTTCTTTATAGATGATAGAAGTAATTAAATATTACTATATCATTGTAGTAAACACTTTCTTTATAGATGATAGAATAAATTAAATAATACTATATCATTGTAGTAAACACTTTCTTTATAGATGATAGAAGTAATTAAATAATACTTCATCATTGTAGTAAACACTTTCTTTGTAGATGATAGAAGTAATTAAATATTACTATACCATTGTAGTAAACACTTTCTTTATAGATGATAGAGGTAATTAAATAATACTATATCATTGTAGTAAACAATTTCTTTATAGATGATAGAAGTATATTAAATAATACTATATCATTGTAGTAAACACTTTCTTTATAGATGATAGAAGTATATTAAATAATACTATATCATTGTAGTAAACACTTTCTTTATAGATGATAGAAGTATATTAAATAATACTATATCATTGTAGTAAACACTTTCTTTATAGATGATGAAAGTGAATTAAATAATACTATATCATTGTAGTAAACACTTTGTTTATAGATGATGAAAGTAATTAAATAATACTATATCATTGTAATAAACACTTTCTTTATAGATGATGAAAGTAATTAAATAATACTATATCATTGTAGTAAACACTTTCTTTATAGATGATGGAAGTAAATTAAATAACACTATATCATTGTAATAAACACTTTCTTTATAGATGATAGAAGTAATTAAATAATACTATATCATTGTAATAAACACTTTCTTTATAGGTGATGGAAGTAAATTAAATAACACTATATCATTGTAATAAACACTTTCTTTATAGATGATGAAAGTAATTAAATAATACTATATCATTGTAGTAAACACTTTCTTTATAGATGATAGAAGTATATTAAATAATACTATATCATTGTAGTAAACACTTTCTTCATATATGATGAAAGTAATTAAATAATACTATATCACTGTAGTAAACACTTTCTTTATAGATGATAGAAGTAATTAAATAATACTATATCATTGTAGTAAACACTTTCTTTATAGAAGATAGAAGTAATTAAATAATATTATATCATTGTAGTAAACACTTTCTTTATAGATGATAGAAGTGAATTAAATAATACTATATCATTGTAGTAAACACTTTCTTTATAGATGATAGAAGTAATTAAATAATACTATATCATTATAGTAAACACTTTGTTTATAGATGATAGAAGTGAATTAAATAATACTATATCATTGTAGTAAACACTTTCTTTATAGATGATAGAAGTAATTAAATAATACTATATCATTGTAATAAACACTTTGTTTATAGATGATAGAAGTAATTAAATAATACTATATCATTGTAATAAACACTTTCTTTATAGATGATAGAAGTAATTAAATAATACTATATCATTGTAGTAAACACTTTCTTTATAGATGATAGAAGGAAATAAATAATACTATATCATTGTAATAAACACTTTCTTTATAGATGATAGAAGTGAATTAAATAACACTATATCATTGTAGTAAACACTTTCTTTATAGATGATAGAAGTATATTAAATAATACTATATCATTGTAGTAAACACTTTCTATATAGATGATAGAAGTAATTAAATAATACTATATCATTGTAGTAAACACTTTCTTTATAGATGATAGAAGTATATTAAATAATGCTATATCATTGTAGTAAACACTTTCTTTATAGATGGTAGAATTAAATAGTACTATATCATTGTAGTAAACACTTTCTTTATAGATGATAGAAGTAATTAAATAATACTATATCATTGTAGTAAACACTTTCTTTATAGATGATAGAAGTATATTAAATAATGCTATATCATTGTAGTAAACACTTTCTTTATAGATGGTAGAATTAAATAGTACTATATCATTGTAGTAAACACTTTCTTTATAGATGATAGAAGTGAATTAAATAATACTATATCATTGTAGTAAACACTTTCTTTATAGATGGTAGAATTAAATAATATTATATCATTGTAGTAAACAATTTCTTTATAGATGATGAAAGTAATTAAATAATACTGTATCATTGTATTTTGGAGTGCCTGTAACTAGTATCATCTGCATAAACATATTTGTGATGGAGATAATCAATATATAGTAAAAATAATAATGGACCCAAAACAGAACTTGGAGGAACACCGTACTTTACTACTAACCATTTGGAGCACACATTTTAATCATAATTTTTGCTTTCTGTTTTATAAGCGTGATGCAATCCATTGATAATCTTTGTCCTTAATATCATAATAGGATAATTTTGATGAGAAAATGTTAAGGCTTACACAGTCCAAAATTTTTTATAGATCACAGAATATTCTTAGTGTGTTAAATTTATTATCAAGATATTTTAGAATTTCGTTTGTAAAGTTGAAGATGGGATCGTAGGTTTACATGCTTTTCCAGAATATAAACTGTTCCCTTGTCATAGCATTAGTTCTTTTCTAGATGGTGAAATATTCTTTTGAACATTATTTTTTAAAATATTTTGGGGAAAACTGTTAGTAACAATACTAACATTAATGATTTTTGCCTTTCCTATATTATATATAAATAGAATATTTCAACCTGTTCGGAAATGGAAGTTATGGGCTGACTGTGAAAACACATATCCTGATGAGGATGGTATTACTTTGTTTACTGCAACTGCAATCTCTAGAGAAATAAACTTTTCCAATCGTATTTCCTACACGCGTTTATTATTTATAAGTAAATTTTCTGCTACCTGAATGAAATTAAATAAGGTTGGTATTTTCTTCAGATCTTTTGTGATACTTTTATTTCATTTCATCTGTTCAGGGCCAGTTTAGTCTGTGACAGGTTTGCATGTTACAAATGTTCAGCAGCTCTATCCTAGTACCCCATCGAGTGAGTAGATTGAAAGAAGTTTTTGTTCATTATTATTAAGCGGGAATTTATCACCGAGAACGAGAATGCAGGGGTTTCAGCAAAGACCAGGAATTTAAAATTCGATAATCTGGTATTTCATCACATGAAGAAATTACCATTATCTACCCCTAAAATGCAGCATTTATCGTAATATTCCATGATTTAATGGTAATGGAATTCTGGAGGAGTGCGTGGTATCCAGCATTCGGAGGAAGTCATGACAAACATTATCTTTCAGTAGACAAACGAGGAATTAATTGCCAGCCAATTACTTTGCTGGGAAGATGTGGCGAAACATGTAATAAAAGTTTATCTGCTTGTTGTTAACAGGAGTGAAGTTCCACACTGTCACGATATACATAAAAAGCTGAGTGGAAACCTTCCTGCTTCTCATATTATTAAAATTATCTTAATTTGCACACCCGATCTCTATTAGCACTAAACAGAGCGAACGAACACTGATACACGCGTATCGTGTTGACTAGCTGGATAACTGTAGTATTATTTCCAGGAAAATTGACGGTCCGTACTTTTGCGCGGCAATGATATCAAATTTCATCTATCCCACAGGAAACAAAATTGTACTAGAATTTAAGAAAACCTTTATATGCACACACAGAATTTCCAGAGTGTGTTCCTATCGCTCGCGGCAGCTGAACATCCTACAGCAGACCCGGCTTGTACTTTTTGAAGCTGTATATAAAACCTTACTTTATAGCAAATGCTGAAAATCGTCCTCCTTCAGCTAAATAGCAAGCACATTCCGATTTATGTGATGTGTGTATTCCTTGAGTTCTCCCAATGTGTGAGGTTTGTTTTGTCCTTCAGGCTACCCCAGAAATAAATATAACAGGAGAGAGAGGGCTAACACTTCCCTCATTTGCTGTATGGAAAACTTGTTGAAACCACTTTCATAATTACAAAATAGCGCGAGAATTCCTCTCTACATTTATTCTTTACGTAATGTATCTTGCGCTAGTCGCACAGTAAAATCCATTAAGATATTTCTTATGTATAATTTGAAGTCACCAGTGAAGAAACCACTCACAAGATTTACCCAATTTCGTCTTCTGCTAAAATTGTACCTGGCATGTGTTTCTTGTTTTGCAGTGAATCGATAACATCGAAAATTTTCAGAAGATCTGGACGAACGCTGATTGGTATTTATAATAACATTTTCACAAAGTCTTGACTGCTCGCAAGTTCAAGGACAGGCAGGCGGCCTTGGCCGAGACGTAAAGCGGTGCGTGCGCTTGGTATAAACTATTTCTTTTCGTTTTTGAAAAAAAAAAATATATTTATTTCGCAGTAATTATTTTTAATTTCTAGTCGATTTGCCAAAATGTTTGTTTTCTATTTTGGAACAGAACTTTGTAACTTTATTGTTAATCAGGGCATTAAGAATGTATTTATTAAACAAACAACTTTCATTCTGCATAAGAAAGTATACCTGGTGTCTGTCATAGTTACTTGCGTTAGGGACTGAACCGTCTTAGTGTAGGCACACTTTGATCTGAGACATGCGTTAAGTTTAAGTTCGCCTGAAGGAAAACGGCCAAGTCGTAGTTAAGTTGGCAATAGCGTCATGGAGAGTGTAAATATATTTATTGTAAATTAAGGGAGGGAGTGATCATCTCAACTCACACTGATATCGGGGCAGACTGAGCGAGGTTAAGCCTTTTATTGCAAAAGTTTAGACCATTAAGAGCAGGGAAGTCTCCGCTAGAGGCTTCTGCGAAGTTCTGCGGTATCGTTTTACCGTCCAAAAGTTTCATTTGACGTGCAGCATACTAAACGTGTTGAACCAGCTGCCTGAGAAGGCGAATACTGGTTAATGGGAACCATTTTCCGCATCATATGTATATTTTAAAATCTTTAAAAACAGAAGCTAAACCTTCCCTCACCCAGGACTGTACAGCAGCCTGAACAGACATGCCTTCTATCAACGCACTTTGAGAGAAGAACGCAGGGAAATTGAGTTTTGTGAACGTGGTAGGACTGCAAATGTACATTACGGGGTTATACAAGATGGCAATACGGTACTGGCTGTTCTTTTTTTTTTTTTTTTTTTGGCATTTCCATGGCTACGACATTCTGCTGTTTATTGGCAAATACCGATCGTTGGGCCCTCTGCAATCACTAAACAGAACAAAATATGCCTGATATTTTATTAGCTCCCTCAGACTGCCTGGTCGGTTTTTATTTGACCTGAATGCAACGACAATATTTCTACAAAAGTATACAAGTCTCCAATGCCATCTGTTGGGATCCTTGAAATGTTTTCATTTTCTCGTATAAAGTTTAATTTATTTAAAGGATTTAAAGCCCATCCCGCAACACGTCGTTATAACGCAATCCATCACCGGCAGGTTCGCTGGAACGTCAGCCGGCCCAGCAAATGTCGCTTCTTCCCTACAAACTGCTGCACTAATTTTTTCTTGTTTTTCAACCTTAATGTATACTGCTCTATTATTACTGTACAGCCCTGCCTTTGTTCACTTTAAGTTCGCTAGTCAATCGAGAGCATGGTGAGTCAAAGGGGAGTTGTGTAAGTTGGGTGGAATGCTGCCAAGCAATACTCCATGCACAGTTATACTGTTCGGAGCTTCTCCGGGTTGAAACGCCCGGCATGAGATTTAACGATAAGCT
The DNA here is from genome assembly GCA_030762175.1 of Metallyticus violacea. Lineage (NCBI taxonomy): Eukaryota > Metazoa > Arthropoda > Insecta > Mantodea > Metallyticidae > Metallyticus > Metallyticus violacea. Next base: position 1,054,190 of record CM060839.1, read on the forward strand.
GATAAAATACTTTGGGGGAGCTTTCCATGCCTCAGTTTAGGGTACCTCCCCGGTATTTATCACTAATGAGAACTGAGGAAAACAATGAAAAAATTCTCATTCGGGGAGGACGTCTTGGCAGGATCCGAACCGAGTTGTGCCTTAGGGACCACGGCCACTGGTGTCATACGTTCTTTTGCCGAGAATCTCCTACTACTGCCCCTTAACTGGTCACTTACCCAATGATGGTAAAAGGTGCGGAACTTAGAGAAATTTTAGGAGAGGAAGTCACCAACCTCACAAATTGCGATTGAACTTAGAGCAGATAATCGGTGTTTACAATAGCGAAACAGCAGTTGCAAGATGCGACGCCTCGTAATGAGCGGCACTCCGTTGTGGGATTTTTGCGGACAAAGGAAAACGCTTCATATACGGTAAGAAGTCTCTGAAGGGCGAACACGGAGAGTTGAAGACAGAAGGGTAACTACTGCTTTGTTTTGACAAAGCATGCTGACGATGTCAGTCCGATTAGCTCGTGTGTTAATGTAGTGGTGACATGCAACACCGGAAAAGTCTTCTGGCATTCCAGCCGTAACATCCTCACTCAGTAAGTGACAACGTTCGTCCTCATACTGCTAAAAAGACGTATTTCAAGGGGAATTCCTCAAGCATTTTCCATATAGCTCTGATCATTTGTTCGTCCTTCTTAAACATAATTTTCCCGACAATGAAGTTGTAGACACCGCCTGGTTCCGGCAGCAGCAAACCAAAGAAGTTCATGTTGCTGGATTTCAGGGACAAGTGCCTCAATGTACAGGGAGATTATGTTGAGAAATAAAAGTATTTTTCAAATCAGTCATCTTCCATTTGTAATTTACTCTCTTATATAACGAACGGTTGGCAATTCTGAAAAATAATGGGGGAACTGCTGAAGTACATGCCTGGCAACTACAGATTACAGCACAAATAAAGTTACATGTAACATGTGAAGTTAAGAAGCAGGGAGTAAGAAATTCCAAAAAGGGACATAAGGTGTTTAATGAAGCATTAAAATAATAAATATATTGCGTTGCTGTGGGAATTTCCAAATTCGCTCAGATTTTAGAATTGTTTCGTTTTTGATTCGGTTCTCCTTCAGCTTGATTATCTAATACTGAAATGGTTAACGTATCGTACAATAAATTGTCACGCCTGCGGACGGTAAAAACTCCGTGCAGTTCTGAACGTAACATAAACACGCGAGAACACAAATGCACGGAAATGTAATACATCAATTATTGCAAACTACATTAACTGTGCAACAAATTTCCCTTATTATGTGTCCCTGAGAGACTATTAAATCAGCAAGTAACTTGTTAATATCTCCCAATTCCTGGCTAAAGGATTCTGTTGTGTTATTCAAACGTTCCACCATTTCGTCATGAAGTGTTGACGACACGATCATTATTTACAGTTTAATTTAAGAAAAACTCGTGCACTTTGCTCAGAATGACACACATAACAAAATAATTTGTTTTCCTAGTTTAGATTTAATTCTTTTCTTCCCATGTTCACAACACTCCACCAATATGCTAATTTTACTTTGGCATTCTTTGGGGGAGTTTGATTTTTTTAAAACATTCATTACCGTCCTCTTTTCGCCACATTTTAATTGTCGGTAACCATGCTTGCAAACGTAGAGGACGAGAGGTAATTTCCAGTAGGCAGCCTCTCTTGAGTAGCAGCCACGAACATACAAAAGTTTAGAGATAGAGGATCTCCATAGTGATGTCCAGTCTGAGATGAGATCACGACAATGCCACTGTGCACGTCGTTTTTAACAATTTGGCAAGAACCAATCACCCTCGAGTTCAACTCTGGCTCCTTATGATTTCTTCTTAATGAAAAGCCGAGGGAACGCCAGTTTAGGAGTCAAGATTGGGGGGGGGGGGGGCATGGTAGCATCTCGAAAAGTAAATTGCTACTTTCGTATTTTTAAAAAATAGCAGTAGTATGTAACTATTGAGATATAAAAGTTTACCTATTGTTAAATATTTGATGATGTGCTGCGGTCTTCAGCTGAGTCAATTGTTTACAGAATGTTTGAACGAGCTGAGCGTGTAACCACTAGTGCAGTTGTTGACGAGTCGCCGGTTATAGTGAGTTTTTCACCAGTAATAAAAAGTGGGAAAACAGAAGCTGCCTGCAAGAATTTTTTCAGCTCTCTTACACCAACGTGTTTTATTTTAGTTGCAAAATGTTTATGTTCCATTGAACATTTAAATTTGAAATTGATGTTGCTCAAGAGTTACGGATGGAGTTCTTCAACTAAGTGAACTTACGACAAATTTAACATGGGGGTAGAGAGACCTCCTTTGCAGCTGTCGTAAAGTTTCTGCTGTTAAAATAAAAAATGTAGTGGAAGTATTTTAAACTCTTTGACTGTTTCATTTTTTGCGAATGTTCAAGTAACGTCACCTGAAGGAAAGTTTACCGGACCAGCATCATGTAACAGTAACTTGCAGCCACCCTCCACACACACACACAGACACAGTTTAATTAAGCCGCGGCGAGGAAAAAGAACCGGGCGTGACTTTATCAAGTTAATTTAGCGGTAGACTCGCACAGTCATCAGCTTAGTACAAAATCTGGAACAGGCCGTTCACTTTGCGCCTGCAGATGAAACTGACACGATGTTCATTTTTGTAGAAGCTGATTAATTATCTTAATAAGATAAAAAGTGACCGCCAACCTCCGAATTGACTCCATTCTGTCCTCAAATTTGGTACAAAAAACACAAAATTTACTCCCTCATTAATATTTACAATAGTCGTTCATTTATTCGCATGTTAATAGCGTGCGCAACCTGAGGGGTAATGAAGTTGTGTCCTCTATGCAGAGCTTTGATAAATGGCGCTCAAATATGGCCTGATCCTGCCACCTGTGTGTTCCCGCGGTTACAGGTTTTCAAGCTTTTCTATGACCTTTTTTGTTACATGCTTACAGGTCCCCGCTTTCTAAGAACTCTGCTGTTTTCCAGACCTTGATGTGGTTATAGGCCGTATATCACAGTATTCCATCCATAGTTATTCTAACACTAGGAGGTGGAGTAAACTTCTCATATTTTATATTAAGGTAAAACTTCCAGATTTATGATAAATATTACATTTTTATATAAATATATACATATGGAAATATTCAAAGTTAAAAACTAGATTAGTTTTAAGTGAATAAACTCGTTCACTTGAATTTGAGTTTATTAGAATTCAAATCTAATTTAAAACGAACTATACCTTTCTGAAATGCTTCATGCTGAAACGTGTTTCTTTGATATATAACTGAATTTTCTACTATAAATACCAGTGCAGTTAAAATATATTCAAATGCTAATGGTAGAACTTTGAGAAGCGCATAGTGCACGTTCCTCTGTAGTACATCGGGTTTTTTTGGCATGTCCTACATTCTTTCTCCAGAGCTTTTCGCCAAAGCTGTCATAATTAATTTTTCTGTTTATATGGCCTAATTGCAAAGCATACATTTATATGACCTCTACGTTACAAACCGTCACTGCTCCCCTCATTTGTCTTTGTAATCCTGAAGAATGTTTATTAAATCACGTGGTATTCTCGAAGGCTTTTACTTAACAATTTAAAACGAACTTTTCCGCCACGCCATATTACAAAGTAAGGAAAATTCTCCCGCCTCTTCTGACGGCAAAGTTCTGGATTAATAAACAGGGAGAAGCAGACACTTTTTCTTTTTCACGACAGTGAAGAATAAATGAAATTTTCTTGGGGGAAGAGTTACAGATATACGGGTAGTTTACACCATTAAAATAAATGCATGTTCATGAGCATTTGTAAAGTTGAAACTGTGCTCATCGATTTGGGACGTTGAAAATTGTTTTGGTCGGTAACATGTAACAATCACTGCATGGTAAGAGCGTAATTTGAGTTAGTTTATATGTTGGCTGTATTCGTGTGTGTTTTATATATTGCTGTAAGCATGTTTTAAAGAAAATGAGCAACTGGCAAACAAGATATACATTTACGAGTTTAGTCTGATTCCAAGTACACAGCCTGTGTGTAAACGGGAGGTATGCGGTTCGATTCTCACCAGAACCAGGTTTTCCCTAGTCCCCGGGGAGGTGCTGTATGTCCGCCCATTTCAAGCGAAGTGTTACTCATTCAAGTGAAAGCGAGCACTTATATTATGACAGGTAGGCGCAGATGGGATGTATCAGAACTAAAACAGTTGCTAACTAAATATTTAAGTAAATAGAATAATATTTCAATTACCTGCTCTGATGCACATTCTGTTTGTAAATAATGAGCCACAGGCCCACAGAAAATGTTCAATCTTTTTAAAAGACGCACATTCAGTTTACCCTCCAAAACATGTGACTTTGTTGTTTTAGTTCCATGAATACAATATGTAAATAAAAATAAATAATTGCAACCAGGGTACGGTAATAATAACGTTGTGCCTTACACATCATTGAAGGTGCAATCTCCTGGGATATTTAACCACTTGCTCTGAATCACCTCAGTGTTCAGTAGCACTAAAGCATTCAGTGTATCCTGTTGCGTATTGGATCTTCATGACCTTTCGGCCGTGCATGTGACGCACACAAGTTCCGTTTGGTGTGGAGGAAGAGAAGAGCGTCAATAGCCGTTTCCGCTTTACTTTGTTGAGTTTCCCAAAAGTTAAACATATTTTTAATGCAGCTCGAAGTTCCTGGCAAATGCTTTTACTAAATAATCAATATCTGAAGTCAGGTCATTCGGAAAAGCTGAAATCAAGAACTGCAGTTTAAGGATGGGGTTGTGTTTATCACGTGAGAATCTGGTGGGCAATCTAAGATGGAGGGACAATGATCTTCTGGAGAAGTTGTAAGCCTATTGCTTTGATAAGTTTTTAACTTCTTTTGCTAATGTGATGCAGTTTTGAAAAGTTTCATTTTCTCGACTTTCTGTTACGGTATCTTTCAAATGAACTACATCAATGCTTATATTTTGTAGTTGTCTGAAGTTATTCCGAATATTTCAGCTAGGTATGGTAACTATGTGTATTTTACTCTGCTTCTTCTAGGAATAACACGATTGCAGGGAAAATGTCCTTAAATCGTAAAATGGTCTAAACTGTCTAATCAGGAATCCCGGAAACGCCTGCAATGTTTAAACTTACCGGAATGTCGTAACTTTTTGGTGGGATGTACGTAGTAGTCAGGGCTCTATAATTAACGCGAAAAGCTAAAGCTCATCGCAATCATTACATACAGTTCCTCTTGCTAATGATGTTTCCGGTTCACACTTATGTCAGAGTATTGGCATTCAAGTTTGTAACACAAACTTTTTCCTATGTTCGATCCTTTCCTTCAGCTTCAGCGCATGACATAACGAACTGTGAAAAATTAGGTTGACATCTTACAATAACAACGGACCACCAAGGATCGAATTCACTTCACTCCATTCAGCAATACTGCGAGTTCTTGTAACTGGAATATGCTTTTGAACCAAATTAACAGGTCAGTTTCAGCCTTAAGGTTCAGATTAATTAAACGGCTCGTTTCAAATGGACACTTAAATAACACAAGTCAACAGATTTTTTTTTTTTTTTTTTGCCGCTTTTCCATAATTGAAAACAGAGCTAAAAAAAAAACGGAAAAGCGTTGCAAAAATTCTGCACATATCTATCACTGTTGTTTCTTAGAGAGAGAGAGAGAGAGAGAGAGAGAGAGAGAGGCCCGCTGGTTATGACGCACCTTTTGATCATGCAGATGTTCCTCGTGAAACAGGTTACGTTTTTCTAAATACCAGCTTTGTGAATTAACATACCCAATTAAGTGGAACCATAAAGAAAATTAGATTATACTCAATTACTCCGTCATGCCACTATTTAAATTCGTTCAGAAAATCTACTCCTGTATGCAGGGTCAGCCGGTTTAAATTCTTGCTCTAAAGCTTTAAGTTTATACTTTGTAGCCATTCGAACAGAGGATTGGGGAAATTTCCGTTTACTGCAAAAGTGACAATTTCCAGTATTATCTGACGTTTCTTCTGAGAATACTGTACGTTTCTGTGCAAGCTTATCAAAACACTCCCCGTGTCACGAAATTTATTTACCAATTTGTGAATTGCAAGTTGAATATCAGCTCTTCCGTACATCGCGAGCGGCGCTAAACAAATGCTTTGGGCAATAAAATACCTGAATTGAGCCATATTCATGTACTGCCTACACACAAGAACACGTTCATAGATATAAACTCGTACTGACTTCCCCTCCGGCTCTCCGATTGGTTTTCAAACGTGAGAACGAGATGAGAATTGCAGATTTCCCGCAATAGTATGGGATAAGCCATGATGACCCTTTTCCCCGGAATGCAATCTATCCAGCTGTTTATTGATGAGGAATGCGATGTTGCACAATGCGCTAAGGAAACCAACGTTGCCACATATCTGCAATCTCCTTCAGTACTGTTTATTAATCTTCACATATTTTTAATAAAATGACAAATAGTTTCTGGTCAGTGTCTCATATGTGTAAATAACAGTGACAACGTTGACGAAAGCGATAGCACTTGGAACTTGTAGGGATGGGATGAGGTTTGTCCCACCATTTTAATTTATTTTGTGTTTTACTTCATTCGATTATTTTTGTTTGTTTAGTAATTAACAAAATGCAGAATATATTTCTCAGCCACTAGTGCACCCGCCTGATACTCAGAAAATTGAAAATTTTACTCGCTTTCTTTCTAGCGATAGTTGTTAAGAGCAAGACACATTCGTGTTTCCCCACGTGTGTACCACAAACAAAATAAATGAATTCTATACTCAAAGAACATGTTGGAAATGTACACACCCTGCATGTCCATCAGCAACGAGGTTTAGTGTCCCATATGGTTTTAAATGTATTTAGGCATTTCATCTGACACGTTGGCTTGCAAATATCAGAGACAAAGTGACAAAAGACCTTAACATCAAGCTATAAAATTAACAACTTACATTTTTTCTTGTCTTAAACACCGCAAATCATTTCTCCAAACCAATTTTTTCTACGAGGGCCGATTAATTTCAACGAAATGGCGGGAATTATTTTAAACAGCATGACTGTTGGTAAGCATGGTTCTTCTAAAGGATTTGTTCAAATTTTCAAACAAATACAAAGCAGTTCTTGCCTTAAATAATCGTGTAACATGTTTCGTAGAAATGATAAGCGACAATTATTGTGCAAACATTTTTATTTAAAAGAGCGGATACAAACTGAGCTGAAGGGAACTCTCTGCACCTGCACTCAAGATCTTGTATCATTGGATTATTGAATTTAAACGTACTGAAGATACTGCGTGTTCCGAGGTTTCTTCTGAAGAATTGGTCGTTAAAATAACGGTATCGTGATAGAAGACCGTCACATTAAGATTCGTGAGATTGCTGAGATGGTAGACACCTCATATGAACGGTACATGAAGAAGCTGAGTGCGCGTTTGTTGACTCCAGACCAATATTGACAAGGGGAGGGAGGTCTGTTTATGTCCCACCTATGCCACATTGTCATATCTCAAAAGTTCTCCCCTAATGTTACAATTTGTGATTTGTTACTACAAAATAAACAGTAATACAATTTTAGAAAATCATGGCACATAACCCAAGTGAAATGAATATTTTAATCATAATATTACTATCAATAATATCACAACATTCGATCGTGTCATTGTAATAAGCAAATTTGTAACGTTCCGATGCAACTTTAATTTCATTACAAGTTCTGATAGGAAAGATACTAGTATGACTTTTGTCGTAAACGCAAAAAGCCCCTTAGTAAACATAGCAAGGAAGAGTTTTTATGTCATGTTCATGCACTCTCGTGGGCTTTATTTCTTCAATTTAACCTAAACACAGTTTCCGAAATTGAATACGCTGCCTGTTTTGTAAGATGAGAGCTGAAACAGACAGTCCTTGTGCAGAAGGTTAAATGTTAACTAGATGCCGTGTTAATCTTACCTTATTGCTGAGTTATCCGCAAATGCCTCCACTCCAATGAGAAGAAGAATGTTCACTCTTACGGTTTTGTAACCACATACAACTCTACAACGTTTACCTCCCGCGTTTTTAATGAAATTTACGAGTGGAACAGTCCCTACTACATAAACTGGAACCGGCATGTTGATTTACTAGCCAAAACAGGACAGCAACTTTCCAAACTTTAATGATTCGTATTGAATTAGCTATATGTATGTTAATTACCAAATATACGTGATGTATATATGAAATATCTAATAAATCCAGTTCAGTTTAGTTCACATAATTTGTTTCTTAACCGTGAATGTTGCTTTTGGATAGTTGTTGCAACAAAAGTTTGTTTTCGCTATGTTGGTGTAACTATCACAACGACCCCTAGCGATGAATTTCTGAAATACGTTTCAATGAAAGCGGTGAAAACAATTAGCAGTTTTAATGCAAATATTTTTTGACTATCATGCGAGTAAACAATATCACGGCTTAGTTGCTATTATCTGAAATATTGCTTCTTAAAAGATATGAAAAATAATTTACTATGCATGTCCAAACAAAATTTCTCTTGAAGTAAAAATAGAATGAATTCACGAATTCCGTGAAACAAATACAATTTGTTATGTCACGTAGGAAATGAGACACTTGTTAACATCTGCTTTCTCTCTTAAGTTTTATTTATGAGTGTAGTCATTTTGTTCCTCATACTACAGAATGGCCAACATGATTCTTCATCCTTGTTTAATGTTACAAATATTCCTCTCGCAGCAATAGGGCAATTCCACTGTCTTAACAATCAAACAGGTGTGCAAGGCAGCCTTTAGCGCTCTTAAACAATAAATTGAAACGCTGACGATTCCATTAGAGTAATCATGCAGCACAATGGGATAGGTAGGTACCTATTCCGATTCAAAAAGCAGAAAATAAAAACGGTGGAAACTGATGCTGTAACAAAAAATTGCATGTGTGTAAAAATGCCATTCACCTCCCCTCTCCAGCAGGATAACTCCTTTTTTAATTGGGAACTGACATGATTGGTGAATTTGAACAAAAACAGTTAAACATTTTACAACCGTTCAGCGAAGCATAAAATTGCACATTATTTATTGTTGTACAGTTACTGAACATATGCATGGTGACGTCGACTGGTAACGGCAGGTCTGTGCTAGGGGGTCGTTCCCACTGCAGCTTTTTCTAGACTTCCTCATTTGGGGAGAGGGGGGGGGGTTGCACTAAACTTAAATAAAAAACAGCTTCTTTCTCAAAATTCCCTCCCCATTGCATTATCAGTAGTGAAACAATGTTACAACTACATTCGAATTTTTAGGATAGTTTTTTATAATACTCGTAATTTTAATTTAGAATAACGGAAAGAAAGGACATTTAGCATACAGATTATTACAACGGAGATAGTTCTCAAACACAAGCAAAAATTAAAATAAAAGTTTAAATAATATATTTTTACTTTTATAACGTTTCTGCCTTTTGAGATAGACACAAAGCAATAATAGTCAAAGGGTGTACAAAACAGTACGGCAAGTCGGTTGAATTATTAAAACCGGAAATCTTTATCAAAACCAGACCATGGTCGATGTAGAAATCATCCCACATAAGTCAAGACCATGAGGCAGGTCAAAATGGTATGTTTAATGTACATTTTGAAGTTTCAAATTCCCGAGATGTTAAACAATATTTTACTAGACATAAAAAAATCAATTAAAATTTTATAACATCATTCTGTGAAAGAAGTTTTTTTCCCGGAATGCTTATAGGCAATAAATGTCTAAGCCGATTTTTACCTTCATATTGGAAAATATTCCATTGACATGAAGTGATAGTGTTTAATAAAATAAGTTGTAATGTTTTGTGTACTATTACAACTCATTGTTCTGTTGACCAAACTCGATGCTATTGGATCCTAAGCCCACCATCTTTGAAGCGGGAACCGCTCTTGGTGATATGTTCCCATAAAAAGGTGCTAATTACGTGCCACACCATGTTTCTTTCACCGCTGCCAAACAAAAGAACGTCGCCTCGGTTTCTTAATTAGACCGAAGAGCGCTTCATTCGCCGTATGAACATGCTCGGTACTCAAGACTTACAACAATGTCTGTATGCATCTAGGCGTGTAGAAATAATCGTTTTGTTTTCACAGTAATTCTGTCTCTGCGAGTTTCCACCTCCCAAATATATAAGGGAAGAACAGAACGAAATAACTCTTTCATTTTAATGCTAGCAATATTGAATAAAAATTGCTGTTTTATAAAGCAAAAAATGTAAAACAAAAATTAGCTTTATACATATTATATTCTTTGCTTTAGAAACTTGACCATATATTATTTAAAAATACTTTTCTATAAGGCAAAGAAAATATGTATAAAAATTACTGCTTTATTTTTCTTAAATCTAGGGATGACATTGGGCAACGTAATTGCTTTATAAAGGTTTGCTTTTATATTCCGGATTCTAACCACCATCATAAACTGTTTGGGTCACCAAGGTCACCAAGGTGACGAGGTCATTAAGGCGCGGGCTCGCTTTTTTTTTTTTTTTTTTTTTTTTTTTTGGAGTAGTGTTTAACTCCCGTTTTTACTACTGAGGCACCACAGGCAGTGGAAACTGATGATACATGAAATGGAATGATAAATTGGGTAAGGATTTTTTTAAAGGAAGGAAGCGTTCCAGTCCTAAGTTTAGGGTACCTCCACGGCATTTGCCAGTTATGAGGACTAAGGAAAACCTGGAAAAAAACTGACTGAGGTTTTTTCCAGGTTTTCCTCAGTCCTCATTAATGGCAAATGCCGTGGAGGTACTCTAAAATTAGGCCTGAAACGTTTACTTCCTTTATAAATCCTTTCCCAATATATATTTCATCTTAAGTAGCATCAGTGTCCACCGACTGAGGAGCCTCAATAGTAAAACACCATTGAAAAAAATTGAATTAAATTGCACTTTGAACCTACAAATGTCAGAGGATTGCCGATTGCCAGTGCCATCTAGTGCAATGCTATTTTAACTTGAAATGGCCGGTAATTTTGTCCAGGTTTTTTTATTTTATTTTAATCTCCGTCATGTACACAGTTCTCTTAAATGCATTACGGGATAAATTTCTTCTCAAAGGACTTGCACTCTATTAAAATTGAAGAGTATAGGGCAGTTAATGTTCCAAAATTGAGTAAATTTCAACTTGAAAGCATACGTGACGCTGGTATGCATGTTATCCACATTTATTGGTCACGTTTCTATTCAAAATAACAAGTATTGGAGTACCGAACCGATTTTATGCACGAAGCCTTTAACTTGGCTGTAAATTGCCAAGTTGTTCATTTGGTTTATTTACGGAGGCTCTTCAACATTTCAGATCATCAGCGCCCCATTCAATTCAGGACGTGAAACCGCTGATTAAAGTTTGCTCAGAGGCCTCTTCTTTTAGGCATTTTCGTGCCGTAAATCTACGATACGGGACCCACGGCTTTACTTCCCTTCAGAAGGAAACCATACGTAGGATTTTTACGTCCGAAAGTCGATGGATACTGCAACAAAAGAGTAAGAGGGCCGTGTTCTTTTTTAAACGCAGAAAGATACACCATTTTTTTATTTAATAATATTCTGTCGTAAGATACGCGCACTTTGCCGAGAGTTGTGGACCAAGTGTCTTAGACAGATATATAAAGAAAGTGTTTACTTTAAAATCTCGGATTACGACATTGAACAACGGTCTAGAGGGACGGAGTTCTGCAGTATCACAACTTCCGTCCTTTGTAGTGTTCAATCATTTCGAACAGAAGCTTCATTATCAGCGGTGTACTGGTTCTTTTTTTCAATATGAGCGGGCACACCGCATATTATTGTCAGGGGTTTATTTTTATAAATGCGAAGGATATTTTTTTACAAAGACATTTTAATTTTTATGATGCACAGTTTGTTGAACTTCTAAGCCGGGTGGTCTTTACGGAAAGAGATAAAATGTAACACGAGCAACTCTCTCCCTTTTTTCTCCAGAGAATTTATTTCTTTATTTCTCTTTCTCTTCTTTCATCTCCGTTCTATTATCCTCCATTTTTGTACTATTTCGACAAGCTATAAACCTGCGGTAGCGATATAACGGACCAAATTTCTACGTTTTCATAAAATTTCATTCATCTTTTGGTTTTTCATTACAAGTAGCCGATCAAAGCCGAAGGGTATGCCCCAGAGAGTTTCATTAAAGAAGCTGATAAGGTCGGCCTGCTGTTTATTTAAGGACGGGACATCTTGTGGCAGGCCTCGCAATGATCACTAACTGACAATTAAAGGGAACCTGATCATCTACTGGTTAACAAAAGATGAGTACAAGGGGTTCGTTGTAAGCAGTCAACACCGAGTTTGTTTGACTTCACGTAATCTCAAGGAGATAACTTTGTTGACAACGAACTGTGTTGTCAGCGAAAATACCCCAGGACATTGTACATATCAGCCAGTGATTGCTGAGGTCGTAAAGGCAAATACCGGAGAGGTGTCTGTGATGCCTTAGCAATAAAAAGGGACGTGAGTAACTGTAAAAATAAAAGTGGAGGGCGGTTTCTGTAGAAATGCTTTTTGAAGGTAGGCTAGCGACTTGCGAAGAAGTATCCAAAACCACGCGCTTATGTTTTCTGCAAATTCGTGCCGTCAGTTTCTAAACACCAAAATAAAACAAACGTGATTAGGTTCCTTCTGACACAAGACCTAGCCAAGGAAAGTTAAAACTTACAAAAAGTAAAGAAAGGAATGGTACAGCATTTTCAATATGTCCAAATTATGCGGAATTACCCTGCGGTTCGCTTTCCCTCACACTTTATTTTAATTTATAGACGGTTAGGGGCCCATTATGTATCTCTATTGTGCTAACGGCTAAAGTTGGGCTATTAGAATTGATCCGTTCCTCCATCAGAACGCGTAAATTTACCGCTCTCTTGCAAGAGTTCAGCCCAAGTTTATAACAAAAAAAAAAAAAAAAAAAAAAAAACCTTTGATGATATCAGAAGTAAATAAATGTGTTAAAATTGTTTTTGTAATACCTCTGATATTTCTGTCTCAAAGTCGTTGCTATGGATACAAGAATTACTGAGATTGCCTGCAATGCAGGTAGGTCACATGGTCATTCGGCAAAACGGCCCCCAGTGTCGCCCACGAGGGGGCACTTTGTGGAGGCCCGGAACTCTGTTAACGCTAGCTATGAAAGATTTAAACGTCTCCCAGGGCAAAGTGCACCGTTGTCTACAGACAACCGCGCTGAAGGGTCCTGCAGTGAAAACAGTTAATAATGAACATGCGTATTGTGTCTGTAGCTGGGTGTTGAAATAATACGCGCACAAAATGAGATCATCACTCCAATTTAATGATGTGATTTACCCTTTAAAAGTTCAACAAAATGAGGACATCGCGTAAAGATGTAGTCCATCCTTCAAAGTTCAACAGAATGAACTCAGGCATTATCATGACTGTGAGCTACTGATGTGGTTCATACTTTCATATTTAACAGAATGAAGTCAGGCATTGTCATCAATCAGAACTACTGATGTGTAAGTTCAACAATGAGGGGAGGCATTATCATCATTCTGACTTAGTGACTGTGATAGTAACGAAGTTCATGTTCAACAATGAGGATAGGCTTTGTTATTATAATTGTTTCTGTATTCGTGTGTTTTTCACAGCCCCGGTTTACAAGAGAAGTGCGCCCTAGCGGGAACGCCGTCGTAAGCCACTACCGCCTCCGAAATGTGGTCGGGAAGCCTCGACCGTAACAACTTTATCTGGGAACGATATAATTAATAATTCCTAGGCGCTCAGACGCGGCTGCCAATTAATCTCGTGCGTCTTGCTTAGCAGGTAAGTAGCAGGTCTACCAACCGTGAAAAGCTTGATTTGAATGTTCAGGTCACGTACAGAAATGCGGCAGGGTTTGAAACCGCTCCGAGTTGCGCAAGTGCCTGAGCGTCATACACTCTGTACATGTACGGTAATGTGAGTATATCCGGGTTATGGTTTTAAAATGCCATAGTCAAATTTGTCACATGATGAACAACTGCTTGGAAAATGCGGTGAGAAAATGCCAAATTTATAAAACTTAATGTTAGATCTTCAATCAAAGTTTAAAATGTTCGTTTCTTCACCAAGCTGTGCCCCTGTACAAGGAGAAATGTCGCTAAGACAGTTTCTACGTGGTTCAGGGCTAAATCGTCCCATTACAATCTGGGTAACTTTAATAAATATATTTCACTTTTTCTGCAATAAACAGAACGCCTGTGTCAGAAAACAATGCATAAATTGAACAAGGGCGGCAGGCAATTCTGAAGACCGGAGTTGGCCGTTAATGGACGTTTAAAACATGCAGAATAATAAAACACTCCAGTGATCGTTGTAAACATTGCAGCAGTTGGAAGGGGGGCCGCTCGATAAACCAACAACAGGCACCTCCAGTGAAATCAATATGGCTGCCCGTTCCACCCCTTTCATGTATTAATTTAACTAATTGCCGATTAAACTCTTTCTAGGCCCTCCAACGTTTCTACTTACTGCTGTTTGGTGCTGTAAATATATGATTTAACAAGATGGTGCCCCAAATCATTACTGCTGTTTGTTGGAAAATCTACCAGCATTAGCGTCAATTAAAATGCAGTCATGAAGAAAAACTGCTGCTAGCGTGGTCACTGTAAAGCAGCGCGCGTTAACATAGCTGCTGTCAAGTGATTTCCGTAGGGCGCAGATCCTTATGACCATGTAATAGTGTAAATTGCCTGCCCCGAGGGTGCAAAATGGTCGCTTAGTGTAGCAAACGTTTTGATTTTTTATCGTGGAATTTAGTTCTCCATACTTGGAAGAAGTTTGTGGTTGTAACCTTCTTTAAACTGATATGATCTCAAATCTGCATACTATTAAAACAGAATCTGCTCACTGGAAAGTAGGCTAAAAAGGTATTAGGTGTTTAGAGCAGGTTGGAATGAGCTGGCAGCAAATCAAGGCGGCTTTGTTTACACTTCAGTTGAACGCAAGTGCCCGTTTAAAGAGCAGGGCAAGAGTTTAACTAAAGAGGAAGGGGGGGGGGGGCTCTATATTCTTTACTGCCGTGGAGATGTTATCATCAGGGCAAAATGCTCCCCTGGGAGTGTTTACTGAGTCCGGCATTATCTGCCATCCTTAAAGGGAACCGCCCCTCAGCTGTGTGAGCTTCTGTACGCTATCTAGTTCTGAGGTAGGGCAACGTTCAGCGCATCAGCCTGATCAGGTTGGCAGCCATGCCAATAACTAACGGCTGCGGTTTTCCGGGGGGGGGGGAGCAGTAGCTGGATCTTTGTCATACCTGCAGAATGAGATCCAACTTCTCTTGTGGACTGTAAGGAGACGAACCCATGTCCTTTGTTTTCTTTTTATAACAGTAACTTTACTGCAGAAGTGAACTACGTGCTCTAATTAAACGGGTTACCATGGAGCCAGCCGTTATCAGATTACTCTATCAAATGTTTCCATGACAACGGTTTTTGCTTCTGACACGTCATTAAGCATGGCACCACCTGCATTTGTTTACAACCGTTCTAACACAATTTGTGTACGGTGACAAATGAACTCCGATTTATCGCCACACCTCTGTTTGACACTAATGGTCTAATTCGAACTACCTGTTTGGCATTTATTTGGTGTTTTAAGGTGATGTCCAAGACCTTAGAAACATCCCCCATATTGAACATGGAGTTTAGAAAGTTATTGCAGCCTCAATAGAAGTACAAATCACACTTCAATTAATGAGGTAAAAGTGAAAAATACATAATATATTTACCTTGTTCTACTCTTAAAATAAAATGGAGAGAATTATGATTAATGCAGATCTAACGGACGGGGGAAGAGGCGAGTGCCCCCCCCCCCATTAGAAAACCTGTTTCTAACCCCTCAGAGTATTTCACGATCTGGGTATCTGCTAATAACGTTTTATCACGATACAGAAAATAAAGGAAACAAAACATTCTGGTTCTCCCACCAATTTCTTATTAAAAAAAGTGGAACATGTCAGAGAATCCAACACTTTGGGAAGCTTGTACAAGTCAGCAATAAAACTTTATTTGTATTAAAACAGTACTAGTTTATGACGTATGCAACAAGAGTAACATTGTACTTTCCAAATACTTTATTGTACATAAATAACTGCAATGATGGCTCCTGGGAACATTTAGAAAATCAAAACCAAACCGTGGAATTGCCAGCAGAATCAACCGCCGCGAGTGCTTTGTTTTCAATAGAACAATGGCAGACTTTGTCTGCCTGGCGAATATCCTCTCGCCGGGAATTAAAAGCAACAGCCGTTAGCGAAATGATCGCTTTTACACGAGTGATATATGTATTTCCTTAAATACAATTATCACTTTTAAATGACCACTTATTTCCTGGATACAATGATAGTAATTTTAATTATTGACGTGTGATTTTCCTAAATACAATTAAACAATTTTACATGCCCCACCTATTTGTCATCATAGCTTTCTATGTCGCAATATTTCCCTAAATGCAATTATCAATTTAACATTTCCTAAAATATATTCATAATCGACTTTATATCCTGACGTTTTTTCCTAAATCCAATGATCATAACTTTTAAATGACACAATATTTCTCTAAATACAATGAACCACTTTTACATGTTCGACATATTTCCGTAAATAAAATAACCATAACTTTTCATGACGCAGTATTTCCCTAAATACTTTGATCATAACTTTAAATGGTATAGTATTTCCCTAAATATAATGACATCAGACATTACCAAGATATTTCTCAATAAAAATAATAATAATAAATTTTACATGCCGGCATATTTCTCTGAATACATTTATCATCTCTTTTATTTTTTCATAAATACAGCTATATCACTTTTATGCGACGAAAATATTTCTCCAAATACAGTGATCATAACGTTTATATAGCACAGTATTTTCCTATATACCATTTTTACATTATTGGCGTGCTTATTTCTATAAATATAATGATAATCACTTCTAAATTACTGAGATATTTTTCTAAATGCAGTGACCATCTCTATTAAACCGCAATGTATTTTCATAAATACATTAACATCACTTTAAAGAACGACATATTTTCCTAAACACAATTATGTCTTTCTACGAGACGTACTTCCCTAAATACAACGATCATCACTTTTGTGTGATCGACATATTTCTCTAAATACAATTATGCTTTTAAATTAGACATATTTCCCTAAATACAATGATAATATTGTTTACGTAGCACAATAGTTTCCTAAATACAATGAGCATGACTTTTATATGGCACAGTATTTCCCTAAATACAATAACATCAGTTTTACATTACCAAGATATTTCTCTATAAAAATAATAATAATCAATTTTACATGCCGGCGTAATTCTCTGAATACATTTATCATCTCTTTTAATTTTTCCTAAATACAGTTATATCACTTTTATGCGACCAAAATATTTCTCCAGATACAATAATCATTACGTTTATATAGCACAGTATTTCCCTAAATACCATTGAACACCTCTTTTGCATTATTGGTGTGCTTATTACTTTAAATACAATGATAATCACTTCTAAATTACTGAGGTATTTTTCTAAACAATGATCATTTCTATTAAACCGCAATGTATTTTCATAAATACATTAGCATCACTTTAAAGAACGACATATTTCCCTAGATACAATTATGTCTTTCTACACGACGACGTACTTCCCTAAATACAAAGATCATCACTTTTGTATGATCGACATATTTCTCTAAATACAAGTACACTTTTAAATTTCCGACACATTCCCCTAAATAAACCTAGCCCAAGCAGTTTACTAATTACAATTCTCGTCGCATTAAATGAACGATATATTTCCCTAAATACAATTAAATAATTTTACGTGACCAACGTATTTCCCTAAATACAATGATCGTCACTTTTACATGACTGACTACATTTTCCCAAACGTATTCTCCATCTATCGAACCCAGATCTGCGTTTTGTACAACGAAAGTCTTCCAAGGTAAAATAAAATGCGCAGTTCGCTACCGGTCCAAGGTTCGTGTCTCCGTTTTTCATGGCGAGCCACGTGGTGGACGATTAGACTTCTGTTTTTTGTTCTCGAAGTTTCACCGGCAGACTGTTAATTAAATGTTATAAATCTTCCTGCAAGATGTAATTCCGCGACGACGTCGTAATCCGCAATACCTGGCCGAGTTCTATCGACTTCTGTCCGCCGATCTGGAAAATGAAAGACTTACCGCCTCTGGAACGACCTGCAAGAGCCTACTTTACTGCAGTCTCTTGGCCATCACCAACAATGTGGGGTTCTTGATGTTGGGGTAAACAGGGGAACCATCGGGATTCTTGAAGTGGTCGTAAGGAACTTCGGCGAGAACCTCCATACCGTACCTATGGGCCAACTTCTGCGAAGCGATCCCCGTGAACACCGTCATGGTAACTGTCAGTCCTACAGCTCTTCCTAGGTCTGTCCGGGCCTTGAGAATCTCCAGACCCACCCCCTGTCCTCTAAATTCAGGGTCAACGCACAAACCCAACGCCGTCATATATTCCTTCACGTCGTACTTCTGGTACACGTCCACAATGTTGCTCGCGTACTCCAGCAGATCGCGCACTATCGTCCTCGACACATATCCCTCAAACTGCAACAAAACAAGCAAATTGGAGCACCCCACCTCAGAAGTGAGATACAATTTGGGGTCTTGTGTTACAGTACTCACCATGTCAGCAGATATCTTGTCTGCCTTCCTGCTAACCCCTGTCACGTTGATACCCACAATCTTCCGGGGAATTACCAGGTTGCCGTCATCGTCCTCTAGCAAGGCGATCAGAGCACAGTTCTGTTTCAGGGTTTTCCACCAGATGTCTTGAAGTTCTTTTTGAGACTTGGGGTGTTTCATGATCTCCAAACTCTGGCAGGTAACTTCATCTCTGTAGAAGTGGGTCGTCATGAACTCCACCACGTTTTCATGCATGTCCTCCGGGACGTCTTGCACGCGGTACCTGAGTAGCTTGCCATTCACCTCCTTCAGACCAACACATCTTCGCCAAACCTGCGGCACGGGGACTACATCCGGTCTCTTCCATTCTGCCATTGCAAGTGTTTCCCGTATCTTGTCAAGTGATAACTTTATATCGGCAAAGATAACGATATCGGCCTTGACATTTCCGTACTTTGGGCTTGAAGGGCTGCCAACTTATGGCTTGTGCGGTATAAGGTGGTGCCAACTTTGAGCGTACAAAACGAGCTTGTACGGTAAAAGAAGATGCCAACTTCAAGGAAGATTGTATGATAACTTGAGCGTGCAAAACAACAAGAAGGTTTTCAGCTTTGAACTTGCACGGTATGAGGAGGTGCCAACTTTGGGTTGCAAGACAATCTTGTACGGAATTAAGAGGTGCCAACCTTGAGCTTGGAGAACGAGCCACTTACGGCGTAAGGGGGCCCCAACTTTTAGCTTGCAGAACGCGCCAATAACGGCATAACAGGTGCTAACTTTAAGCATGAATGGGTGCCAAATTTGAGCTGGTTCGGTATAAGGAGGTACCAACTTTAAGAGTGCAAAATGAGATTTCAAAACGAGACATGTGTGTTATAAAGAGGTGCCAACACGGCTTAAGGAAGCGCTTACTTTCAACTTTCAAAACGAACCATGGCGCAATAAACTGGCCTATTACCAGATATACTTTGAAGTTGCGGAAATCCCGCAGATAGATAACAAATGATAAGCGTGACTCAGTAGTTGCCACTCTTATAACGTCTATTGGGCGTTTTCTTGTTAGCCTGCTTTCCATGTTATAGCTGTGTATCTCTGGGCAATTTTTTTTTTTAAGTGAGTGAAAATTATCACAGATATGTTGGGACATTCGTTACTTTGTTTATGCGCAGTGTAAACTTCTAAAATATATGTAACTTCTCGCAAACATTCAGTCAATCTGATTTTACTACATAAACGGCTCGAGCGCGCCTGATTTCTGTGCACTGTGTGCCGTCTCCTAGCAACAAGATAACATCAACTCACGGAGCCTCGCCTAAGAAATATGTAACTTCTTTAAAACAAGTGAGAAACTCTTTCATCGAAGATGTTTGCTCTCTAAGATGTTTTAATAACCACTTGTCAGAGAAGGACGTCTGGCGCCGTATTTCACAACTCCTGTCACGGCAAATGAAAAGTTCACAAAAAGAAAGCATCGCACGCCTTATCACGCCAGCACTTCAACTCTCTCCGACGGATTTATGGTGCAAAACTCCCGAACAAAAGCCAGATGTAATTATTTGCTTCTCTTCTCATCTACGTCTCTGATATTTGTAGGGTCTAATTTCAATCTGGTTGTTTACTTTACCACGTGACTTGCATATTTAGGTCCCAGTAATACTCATGGCAGAAATTTCGCTGTTTGTCAGCAACGAAGTCGCTTTGTGAACGTTTTAAATTCTCAGAGAATCAAAATAAAACCTGGTAGATATTCAGCAAGTAAAATCTGATTGTGGTAAATTGTTGATGGCATTCCCAGGTGTGCAGTCTCCGGGTTGAATCGAACATTCGTTGACCCAAGATCACGGGTTCAGTCCTGGCTAAGTTGCACTGTTTTTTTTTTTTTTTTTTTTTTTTTCAGGCGTAAAAATTTTAAGTATGGCTTCCAAAAAAGGTAAGTAAAGCCCTGGATCTCGTGTCGTACATTTTAGGGCACGAAAAAGAACCTCAAACCTGAAAGAATTTTCTGAGCAAAATGTATCGGCCATATCACTCAGGGCATGAAATGGCCGCTGATGACCTGATATGTTAAAGCGCGTCCGTAAATAAATGAAATTAACATGTTGAACACACCTAATTTTATGTCTTAGCTCAGGTCGTCAGCAGAGAGCCAGCATATAAGTCGCTGTTTTTGGAGGGAGGGATCAAAACAATAGCAGGCATGAAGTGAAACTGGCGTGATCGTTCACCTCAGAAATAGAACCTTCACGATAACACGTTACATGTGCCCCACCTGAGAAATAGAACCTTCACGATAACACGTTACATGTAACCCAATTCAGAAATAGAACCTTCACGATAACACATTACATGTGCCCCACCTCAAAATAGAACCTTCACGATAACACATTACATGTGCCCTATCTCAGAAATAGAACCTTCACGATAACACATTACATGTGACCCAATTCAGAAATAGAACCCTCACGATAATACATTACATGTGCCCCACCTCAGAAATAGAACCTTCACGATAACATATTACATGTGCCCTATCTCAGAAATAGAACCTTCACGATAACACATTACATGTGCCCCACCTCAGAAATAGAACCTTCACGATAACACATTACATGTGCCCTATCTCAGAAATAGAACCTTCACGATAATACATTACATGTGCCCCACCTCAGAAATAGAACCTTCACGATAACACGTTCCATGTGATCCAATTCAGAAATAGAACCTTCACGATATCACATTACAAGTGCCCTATCTCAGAAATGGAACCTTCACGATAACACATTACATGTGCCCTATCTCAGAAACAGAACCTTCACGATATCACATTACAAGTGCCCTATCTCAGAAATAGAACCTTCACGATAATACATTACATGTGCCCCACCTCAGAAATAGAACCTTCACGATATCACATTACATGTGCCCTATCTCAGAAATAGAACCTTCACGATAACACATTACATGTGCCCTATCTCAGAAATAGAACCTTCACGATAACACATTACATGTGACCCAATTCAGAAATAGAACCTTCACGATAATACATTACATGTGCCCCACCTCAGAAATAGAACCTTCACGATAACACATTACATGTGCCCTATCTCAGAAATAGAACCTTCACGATAACACATTACATGTGCCCCACCTCAGAAATAGAACCTTCACGATAACACATTACATGTGCCCTATCTCAGAAATAGAACCTTCACGATAATACATTACATGTGCCCCACCTCAGAAATAGAACCTTCACGATAACACGTTCCATGTGATCCAATTCAGAAATAGAACCTTCACGATAACACATTACATGTGCCTTATCTCAGAAACAGAACCTTCACGATATCACATTACAAGTGCCCTATCTCAGAAATAGAACCTTCACGATAATACATTACATGTGCCCCACCTCAGAAATAGAACCTTCACGATATCACATTACATGTGCCCTATCTCAGAAATAGAACCTTCACGATAACACTTTACATGTGCCCCACCTCAGAAATAGAACCTTCACGATATCCATTACAAGTGCCCTATCTGAGAAATAGAACCTTCACGATAACACATTACATGTGCCCTATCTCAGAAATAGAACCTTCACGATATCACATTACATGTGCCCTATCTCAGAAATAGAACCTTCACGATAACACATTACAAGTCCCCCAATTCAGAAATAGAACCTTCACGATAACACATTACATGTGCCCTATCTCAGAAATAGAACCTTCACGATAACACATTACAAGTGCCCTATCTCAGAAATAGAACCTTCACGATATCACATTACATGTGCCCCACCTGAGAAATAGAACCTTCACAATATCACATTACATGTTCCCCCACCTCAGAAATAGAACCTTCACGATATCACATTACATGTGCCCCACCTCAGAAATAGAACCTTCACGATAACACATTACAAGTGCCCTATCTCAGAAATAGTACCTTCACGATAACACATTACATGTGCCCCACCTCAGAAATAGAGCCTTCACGATAACACATTACAAGTGCCCCAATTCAGAAATAGAACCTTCACGATAACACATTACATGTGCCCTATCTCAGAAATAGAACCTTCACGATTATACATTACATGTGCCCCGCCTCAGAAATAGAACCTTCACGATATCACATTACATGTGCCCTATCTCAGAAATAGAACCTTCACGATAATACATTACATGTGCCCTATCTCAGAAATAGAACCTTCACGATATCACATTACATGTACCCCACCTCAGAAATAGAACCTTCACGATATCACATTACATGTGCCCTATCTCAGAAATAGAATCTTCACGATAACACATTACATGTGCCCCACCTCAGAAATAGAACCTTCACGATATCACATTACATGTACCCCACCTCAGAAATAGAACCTTCACGATCTCTCGTTACATGTGCCCTATCTCAGAAATAGAACCTTCACGATAACACATTACATGTGCCCCACCTCAGAAATAGAACCTTCACGATAACACGTTCCATGTGATCCAATTCAGAAATAGAACCTTCACGATATCACATTACAAGTGCCCTATCTCAGAAATAGAACCTTCACGATAACACATTACATGTGCCCTATCTCAGAAATAGAACCTTCACGATATTACATTACAAGTGCCCTATCTCAGAAATAGAACCTTCACGATAATACATTACATGTGCCCCACCTCAGAAATAGAACCTTCACGATATCACATTACATGTGCCCTATCTCAGAAATAGAACCTTCACGATAACACATTACATGTGCCCCACCTCAGAAATAGAACCTTCACGATATCACATTACAAGTGCCCTATCTGAGAAATAGAACCTTCACGATAACACATTACATGTACCCCACCTCAGAAATAGAACCTTCACGATATCACATTACAAGTGCACTATCTCAGAAATAGAACCTTCACGATAACACATTACAAGTGCCCTATCTCAGAAATAGAACCTTCACGATAACACATTACAAGTGCCCTATCTCAAAAATAGAACCTTCACGATAACACATTACAAGTGCCCTATCTCAGAAATAGAACCTTCACGATAACACATTACATGTGCCCTATCTCAGAAATAGAACCTTCACGATAACACATTACATGTGCCCTATCTCAGAAATAGAACCTTCACGATATCACATCACATGTGCCCTATCTCAGAAATAGAACCTTCACGATATCACATTACAAGTGCCCTATCTCAGAAATAGAACCTTCACGATATCACATTACATGTGCCCCACCTCAGAAATAGAACTTTCACGATATCACATTACATGTGCCCCACCTCAGAAATAGAACCTTCACGATAACACATTACATGTACCCCACCTCAGAAATAGAATCTTCACGATCTCACGTTATATGTGCCCTATCTCAGAAATAGAACCTTTACGATCTCACGTTACATGTACCCCACCTCAGAAATGAAATCTTTATCAGATTTGAAGATACAATTATGTTTTAATTTTCGACATAGCTACTTTAGCTATATAACGATGGTGTTGTTTCTTTTTTTTAAATTGGCATATGCCAAAATGTAGTTGCTATCTTTTCGAAATTCTATTACATTTCGTTTTTAGTTCAAGAAGTTGGTTAAGCGCCTAATCTTAAAATTTAAGTTTCGTTGGCAGAGCTGGTGTATATTAAAATTATTTTAATATACACGAAGATATTAAAGTGATGCATGGCTCTGTTCTTGAAGAATACAAAGCTAAAGGAACAAAGGAGCGGACAACCGCCACTATTCTTACGTGACACGCAGTTTATTTATAAAGATGGGGAAGAGAGTTGCGTCAGAATTTCTCTAAGTGAAAACCAGCTCTCTGCTACTTGTTTAATTCTAGCATTGCTTTGTCATTTTGCGAAATAAAACGGGGAAATCTTTACGTTTATGACCATCCAATTCTTTTGCTGAAAGTTTTATCAAAAACGTGTTTCCTGTATGATATGGCTAGTTAAGTGCGTTCTCTGCGAGCAGTTTTGTCGCACACCATTACAAAGTTGCGAACTTCTTGTATTGTTGCTCTGCGCCTAGTTCGATATTTTCACTCCACAAAATATACCTATTTTTTTACAATAACTGCAGATAAGCACCCCCCCCCTTCCATTATATGTGATACGACCTGATTTACAATAACAGTCCGCTAAATGTCTCTGTTGCCGAGATGATGTACGGCCCTGCCATTGCTGATAAACAATGAGAAACGAGCTTCTGTTATCTCATAGCTGCCACTTGACAAATTCTCTCCAAATTTATTGCAAGTTTTCGCCAGTGCATAGTGACGAACCAGCAGTACTTGACTACTAGCAGTTCTACTTGTAGGCTACGGAATTTGTAACTTTGTAAAAATATCAAACGAAGCACACACATTGATAGAAACTAATGAGGTCGCATTTGTAATACATACCTTGGTTACCCTGGCAACACCCAAAATGTACTGGGTAACACTGTGTGATAATAAAGTGTAGGATATGTTTTCATTCTCTGTTGCTATTACATGTGGTTAACATGCTCTTTAATATAAAATGTATGAACTTTTGTTTATTATAGAAATAACCACAATGCAATATAGATTTATTTTCTGAAATTGGAATTTTAAATACAAATTTTTTCTACATCAACGTTAATTTTTTTGATTCAGCATAAGATAAAGAATGTTGGGTACAAATAGAAGGGTGTCTTGAAAACACAGTTTTCAAAAATACAATTTTCAGAAAACGAAAGTCAAACTTTGGCAATTTTCAGCACCTTTGTATTACATGTGATAAGGTAGACGTTTAGTCTACCCCCTGTTTGTACCATTTAAATCATTAAAGACGAACAACTAAAGTCAATAAAGGGTTTATTGCACACTAAAATGTTTTAATCCATAATCCGTGAATTTTGCAGATAAAAATAATTCATCCACAGACATGAACTTGAAAAACTGTCTCAAACTAACGTGCAAAAAATAAAAAAATGTATTTTTGAACCTCTGAACATATTAATGAACCATTTGGAAATGGACTGACGTGACGTCACAAAATGGCGACTAATTGTGTATATTTCTGGTTTTTGAGCCTTAAATCAATAGCCGGGTAGGCGTCCTCGCCACGTGCAATAGACCCAGTGCTTGCCTAACCAAATGGCTTCATCATGCACGCGGAACATTCCCTTTGCCAGCCCACGCATGCTCACAGGGTTTTCACTCCAGTCTCAACTTTTTCTGTTACGTCAGCATTAAAAAGTCATACACCTGATGTACGCTAGTTGCTATGGCAACATGTGTCAAGACTGTTCTTTTGTTTCAGCCTACTTCCTTACTAACAAACCAAATGGACCCGAAAATTAATTAAACACGTCACTTCCTGGCAATTAGTTATTTTGTGCGGTCACGACCGTTGCTTGTTTTAATTGTTAACATTATTGGGTTTTAATGGCGTCCCTATGGAGTCAAACGAATCAACAGGCGGTAGATTTCTCCCTAGGGAAAGGCACGCGCTACACACTGTCTTCAGGGATGATTTACCGCCATTATTCCTTACCGCTTTATATGCAGTCCTGGGTTTGTTTCCCGTCAGTTTGAACCTTCCACGTCTTAGAAGCCGGGCAAAATGCTTTCGTGAATTTTGAATGAAGTCTTCAAAAGCGAGTGGAGTGATCGCCTTTTTTCTTTTTCTCTTTTTGCCAACTTAAGTAAAAGCGTCGCAAAAAGTCCCTAATGGATCTCCGATCACTTTACGGACTCTAAGGCACAAAAGGAGCGTTATTTCTGCTAGAAGCCTACTTTGTGGCAACTAGTAAGTCACCGTTATGTCGTCACAAACTCAAAGGAGCGTTATCTCACTTTGTCGCAACTAGTAAGTCACCGTTATGCCGTTACACAAGCTCAAAGGAGCGTTATCTCACTTTGTGGCAACTAGTAAGTCACCGTTATGCCGTTACACAAGCTCAAAGGAGCGTTATCTCACTTTGTGGCAACTAGTAAGTCACCGTTATGCCGTTACACAAGCTCAAAGGAGCGTTATCTCACTTTGTGGCAACTAGTAAGTGAACCGTTATGCCGTTACACAAGCTCAAAGGAGGGTTATCTCACTTTGTGGCAACTAGTAAGTCACCGTTATGCCGTTACACAAGCTCAAAGGAGCGTTATCTCACTTTGTGACTACTAGTAAGTCACCGTTATCCGTTACACAAGCTCAAAGGAGCGTTATCTCACTTTGTCGCAACTAGTAAGTGAACCGTTATGCCGTTACACAAGCTCAAAGGAGCGTTATCTCACTTTGTCGCAACTAGTAAGTCACCGTTATGCCGTTACACAAGCTCAAAGGAGCGTTATCTCACTTTGTGACTACTAGTAAGTCACCGTTATGCCGTCACACAAGCTCAAAGGAGCGTTATCTCACTTTGTGACTACTAGTAAGTGAACCGTTATGCCGTTACACAAGCTCAAAGGAGCGTTATCTCACTTTGTCGCAACTAGTAAGTCACCGTTATGCCGTTACACAAGCTCAAAGGAGCGTTATCTCACTTTGTGACTACTAGTAAGTCACCGTTATGCCGTCACACAAACTCAAAGGAGCGTTATCTCACTTTGTGACTACTAGTAAGTGAACCGTTATGCCGTTACACAAGCTCAAAGGAGCATTATCTCACTTTGTCGCAACTAGTAAGTCACCGTTATGCCGTTACACAAGCTCAAAGGAGCGTTATCTCACTTTGTGACTACTAGTAAGTCACCGTTATGCCGTCACACAAGCTCAAAGGAGCGTTATTTCACTTTGTCGCAACTAGTAAGTGAACCATTATGCCGTTACACAAGCTCAAAGGAGCGTTATCTCACTTTGTCGCAACTAGTAAGTGAACCGTTATGCCGTTACACAAGCTCAAAGGAGCGTTATCTCACTTTGTGACTACTAGTAAGTGAACCGTTATGCCGTCACACAAGCTCAAAGGAGCGTTATCTCACTTTGTGACTACTAGTAAGTGAACCGTTATGCCGTCACACAAGCTCAAAGGAGCGTTATCTCACTTTGTGACTACTAGAGTCAACTGTCAAGCCGTCACATAAAGATTAGCCCATTTTTACCGCTGCACAAGGCGCTCTTTAGCAAACCAAAAACCGTTTTCCTGTTGCAGAGTGGAAAAAGTTTTTAAAATGTTCGTTTAGCCTATTTTGTGTTGTTTTTACTTGCCCAAGTTGAGAAGTTTGGCGAGGTTTTGTATGCAAGTGCAACGGAGGGGAAGCATAAGAACTTCTTTTTAACGAAAAGGCTGGTTGGGATCTGAAGATTATGAGGGGGAGAGGAAGTGACTGAACGTAAACACTGAAAGGGTTCGGTCTTCAGCACTCCCTAATAGAGTAAGATTCTACCACTTGCTCATAGATGCGACAGTTATTGTTATAGTACAAAATTCGTCTTGAGGCTACCTCCCCTTCCCAAATAATGTGACGCAACGGCAAATAGAAACACCCTGTTTCTCTTGTATAAAAAGTAACATGCCATCGGTTTTCTTTCCCCCCGGAGTGTTTTGCGTATGCGCAAGCGCGCCGCTCGTTAGCGGCCAGCCGTGTCTCGGGAAGGTAAAAACAGAAAAACAGTGTACAACAATACACAAACAATTTAAGAGGCTCATTTCTTACCAAATTATCAAATGAGGTGTTGAAACTGTTCGCCTTCATTCCCCACACATTTTTGGCATCCCTTTAGGAAATTATTTATCACTCACTGCAGTTCTTCATGAGAAATTAGGACAATTTCCTGACGAATATACCACTACGGGCGGCCGAGGTCGTTAAATCGCGGACTCGTGAGCGGGAGGTCTGGGGTTCGAATCCCGCCAGGACCGTCCTCCCGGACTGAGGTTTTTTCCGTTTTCCTCAGTCCTCATAAATGGCAAATGCCGGGGAGGTACCCTAAACTTAGGCCTGAAACGTTTCCTTAAAATAAAAAAAAAAATAAATAAATAAAAATAAAAATAAATCCATTTCCAATTTATCATTTCAACTCATGTATCATCAGTGCCCATCGCCTGTGGTGCCTCTGTAGCATAAACGCGCGTTAAACACAATTAATTCTGACGAATATTATCTTTGAGGCCTTGTATGCTATGCGGGTTCGTCTTGTATATGACCTTTTTAATTTACCCCAGAGAAATAATTGCAGGCTGTTAAATCGGGGAACCAATGGGATTATAAATACCAAAAAATAATTCTGTCTTTTGGAAACACATTGTGGTTTATTCGCATTGTGGGCAGTGGCAGAGTTCTATTGAAAATGCACGTTATGTATACTGTCGAATTGACAACGAACAACACAACACACCACACCGCTGCGCTACGACTGCGACAGTCAGCAAGGTCAACAAGTAAGTAAGCCGGCTTGCTACCCCGCGCCGCGGTGGAGAGCATCACTGATCACACTGTACAAGCCATATTGGTCAAAAAGATCCTCTAAGGCCTTATGCGCTCAGTGAACTCGGTTCCTATTGACGTGTTTAGTTAAAGTAAACACTGCAGCTGTATGTCGAGGTTTTCGTCACCTCGGTAAAATGTTTTATTTAAAAATATACCACATTCTTTTAGTTCCCCTCCTAACTAAATTTAAAAAATTAAATTATTTCCGTTTACACATCTCCCCACTTTTTGCATGCAATGCAGTAAAAATTGGCGTCGTCTCAACATTAAATTTTGAGAACAGACCTGGGTTGCAGAATGTGGGCAGCCTCTTCAACTACTGTCTACCTCACCATGGTAAGCAGTTGCTTCACTTCTGTATCATGTCTGGAAAATTCCGGTATTGTTTTTTAACTGCCGAGAGATGTACAGGAAAATCCTAAACTCAAATGTTTTTTTAATTTTTAACGTCTGATATCTGATACTTGTATCAGGACATATTATTCCAGTTTCTTTCTTTATTGTTTTATTTTACATTTTAATTAATTAAATACACCAATCAAATAACCAGATTAACTAAAACTTGAACAATAAAGTACTAAAAAACTTTAACACCCAGTAGTAATTTAACTATCTACGTTTAATTCCATATTTAAATTTTCTAACCTTCTTCACCTGCACTTGAGCTTTGCATCCACCGGAAATTGTGACAGTTTTAGGCTGCAATTCGTTTCTTAGTAGCGCGTATTTGCTTATTTATCAGTTGCACTTCGATTATCTCCTTTGTGAGTCCCTCACTACTTCTCCTTCAGTGATCTGCCAATTCGTTTTCTTCTGCTGGTTATTATTTCTTCTTCCTACTCAGTTGCATTCATTTCTTCATCTCTTTTTAAAGGTCTTTGTGATCTTCTTAAATGAACACTTTTTGACCCATCTGCTGTTATTTTCCTTTCATTGTTATAGTTTCTTGTGTTTCTATAATTGTCCATTCTTATTTCGGATATTTTTTCGGTTATTTTTTGTAAATTTTTAAATTATTCTTTGTTTCTTATTATGTTATTTGTATTTTCTCCTTCATCTTTCCTCGCCGACCAGCTGTGTGTAACTGGGACATGCTCGGTGTATCTTCTACTGTCACAATTGCTGCTGGGTTGTCATTTCATTCTTTCTGATGTCCTGTGATGAAGTTACTAAAGCTTTGACAAGTTGAACGCGTTTTAATTTTATTCTTTCTTTTATTGATGGAGATATTTTGTGGATTCTTTTCTCCTAGTCTATTCTGTCCTCCATTCCTGCATTAATGCTTCTTTTTTTGACATTTGTGACCTTCTTATCTTCTTATCTATCTCTTGATGAACACTCCTCTGCAACCCCCCACCCCCGAGACTCCTGTGCCATATGTTAATATTGCACGGATAGCCTCAATTGACAATTTAAATTGTTTTTGACCTATATTTGCTATTATGAACATGGTGTTCTCCGGCTTGTTCCTTGTATCTATGATGTGTTTTTTGAAGTTTATTTTTTCCATCTAATTGAATTCTTATACAGTTTGTTTTCTGTTTTTACCATTTATTTTATAGATGGATCGCTCTTTAATTTTCCTTTTAATAACATATGTGAAGATTTCGTCGGGGCTATTTCCAGTCTGCAATCCATACACCAGTTGTTTGCAATAATGTTTATTGAGTTTGCTTTGTTTTTTAATTCCCGTCTACTTTTCCCTTCAATGATGATAAGGCCTTCTGTATATATGCAATAAATCCTTCTTTTCTAATTTCTGCAATAGACTTTCTAACAGGATATCCCATAATATGGGCCCTAGTATTGACCCTTGTGAACACTCCTTAGTGATTTCTCTGGTTATTTTTCTATTGGCTCCAGTGATATGTACCTAACGTAATCTTTTAAATTATTACAAAGGCATTAAGAAAGTTATTTCTCTCAAAATTTTTAAAAGTGCTGGCCACCAGAAATTATCGAACGCTTCAGCAATTTATCAAAATATGGTGATTGTGTATTTCGTGATGCTGCATTAGAGTCTTCCCTAAGCCCATATTGTTTTGTACTCTTTCCTTTCAAAAAATCGAATTCATGAATTATTTTAGATATTAATTATTCCTAGAGCATTTAATAAGCAAATAGGTGATGTCTTTATATTTTCCTTTCTTCAGAATTATGACATTCTCTTGTTTCTAACAGCAAGGTACTTTTCCCTGCCGTAGACAGATGTTTAAAATTTGTTGTGAGTATGGAATAACCTTATGGTGTAGTTTTTTAATTGCTTCTGGTCCCGGCGGCTTTTTGGTTTTGAGAGTTTTTATTATTTATCAGATTTGATTTGCATGATATGGATAAGTGGTTGCTTGTTCTTCTTTTTTGTTTACTAATTCTTTCTTTGTGGTGTTCATTATCATTTAGAGTTTCATGTGTTTTTGTAATTGGAAACCAGTTTGTTCAGCGTGGGCTAAACTCAGTTTCTCCATGGCTCCCCAAATGTTTTTCATTAAGTCTTGTACACATTTTTGTCAGTACATTTTACGCGTTTCTTCAATTTTTTCTTTGTTTAATTTTCCTGCACTTCAATAGCCTACTAAGAATTTTCTATCTTTTCGTACTTTGCTGTTGGTTCACTTTTTAATCTTGTAATGTTAAATTTCATCGCGTTTTAATAGTTTTGGTTATTTCTAATTTATCTGTGGCATATTTGATTTTTTCCATTTTGCTTTTTAGTGTTAAATACTCCTGTATTCCGGTTTTCTGTTTCAGTTGTAGCTCAGCAGTTCCCTTCTTTCATCTTCATGTTTGCCATTTAGACGATTGATAAGCACTTCTATATTCATATACAGTTCTATGTTGACAATATTCAGGTTTTATTTAATTATGACAATCCAATGCGAGTCGTACGTTTGTGTGGATTTTACGATCTGAAATTCAGGCTTCATGACAAGAATTGCTGTCATGCAGTTTTCTTTTTACGCCTTTACTCTCGCATGTCTACTGGTCTCCCGTTTAAGGCTCATGAATGCATAGGAAATCCTCTGTCATACTCAGTTTGCTCCTTTGAACATTTATCTTTCATTCGTATATGTCCATGTCTCTAGAGACTGGGCAATCTTCTGCAACATGGCGGATGGTCGCCCGGACAAGAGCTTGGGCAGCAGTATACACACCGCTTTAGCCGAGAGATGTTCATGAGCAATCGTGAAGTCGAATGTTTTAGAAAGATGGAATGTAGCAACAACTTCTTTCACTTTCTGTCCTGTGGCAGCGCCTGCACTGCTAGACCGAATCGAAAATGTGAAGTGGAAACTTCACCAAACAAGTTGACTTATGGGACTGGCATTCGGAAAGTGCCAGTTTATGCCAGGCCTCCTGACCTTGACATTCGGACAGTTCCAGTTTATGCCAGACATCCTGACCTTGACATTCGGAAAAGTCCCAGATTGTGCCAGACATCCTGACCTTGACATTCGGACAGTTCCAGTTTATGCCAGACATCCTGACCTTGACATTCGGACAGTTCCAGTTTATGCCAGACATCCTGACCTTGACATTCGGAAAAGTCCCAGATTGTGCCAGACATCCTGACCTTGACATTCGGACAGTTCCAGTTTATGCCAGACATCCTGACCTTGACATTCGGAAAAGTCCCAGATTGTGCCAGACATCCTGACCTTGACATTCGGAAAAGTCCCAGATTGTGCCAGGCATCCTGACCTTGGGTTTTTTCCGTACTGTCTTCTGGTAACTTAAGGGAATGCTTCGTTGCATATTTCCAATCTCTTCCTTCATTCCCTTCATTCTGTTACAGGGTCAATAGTGACCTGTTGACCTGCGTCTTCTGATATCTTAAAGTGCTCTTGTTATGAACCCTGCCTCGTTCTTCTTCCAAAGATGCCCCAGTTAGAGAATGAAACTGACAATCCATTCCGCTTTCGTTTACAAAACATGCGGGCTGAGATAAAACGCTCGTGTGTAAATTGTGAACAATAAAGGAATGTAAAAATATTGAGAAAAGCCATCTGTATTTGATCAGGCCGGAAACTTATGGATTCTGTACCGTGTATCTTTATAGGCTGCGTACACCGCACTGGATGGCCGTCTTAAGCACTCCTGTGTTGTCCTTGAGACAGAGTTGTTCGGAATACCTACGGCATTCTAAAACACAATAAGAACGTATTATTTTTACAGACTGCTGAGCTGTTTTATTAATTATGCGCATCACGTAGGAGCAAATAATGATTACAAAAAACCGCAGCGACTCTAATTTAATAACCACGTGAGTGTTATTCCCGGTCTGTGGCGACGCCTGGACTGGTTCAAAAGTTTCCCGTCTTTGGTTGGTAGTACTGGACATCCCCTTAGTGGAGTTATTCCAGTTATGCACTGGCTACGAGCATCAGCGTGTCGCAAGGGTCGTCCTTGCAATAATGACAACTGCATATCAACTTTATTGGTTACAAATATACGGGGGGAAAAAAATTCTAACTCAAAAATAAAATACGCACATAAAAACAAATGTCAGTTCTTGAGCGAGAGAAACTCAGAAAATTTCCGGAACTGAGTAAACTGTTTTCAACTGTTTATAACCTCCTTGCAGCTTCAACAATGTGGATTGAGAACATCGCCTTGCAATAATTATCGCTTCACGTACAAGTGTTCAGTAAGAAGGAAGCGGAAAA
The DNA here is from genome assembly GCA_030762175.1 of Metallyticus violacea. Lineage (NCBI taxonomy): Eukaryota > Metazoa > Arthropoda > Insecta > Mantodea > Metallyticidae > Metallyticus > Metallyticus violacea. The sequence continues at coordinate 1,087,976 of CM060839.1, forward strand.
CCTTCGACGGTGGTGTCTTAATATGATCGGAACGTGTTACAAGAGTCTTCTCGTTGGGCGATTATCTTACTTTAGGTGCACAGTCTATGAAACGACTGCACATCCTGCAAGTGTCTGTACTTACAACTCCTGCGTTCTGAAGATGCACTGGTGGCTTGGGACTTGCATTCAAATTCCTTGGGTCAAGGTGAAGCTTTACTTACCACGAAATTTCCTCTTGGTTTCCGTTACAAGGTCTGTACAGCAAGGCGCGTTTTTTTAAAATAGCGTTTAACGCCCGTTCTTACTACTGAGACATCACAGGCGGTGTACACTGATGATACATGAAATGAAATGATATATTTGGAAAAGATTTTTTTTTAAGGAAGGAAATGTTCCAGGTCGTACCTCCCCGGCATTAGCCATTTATGGGGATTGAGGAAAACCTGAAAAAAATCCTGTCATGGAGGATGGTTCTAGTGGGAACCCAGACCTTCCGCTTACGAATCTGCGCCTTAACGAACTCGACCACCCGTAGCTTGCGATCGTGAGTTAATAGGCCCTTTGTTTCCGACCTATCCGAACTAATATGCTGTTTATAAACTTTTGAAAATAATAATAATAATAATAATAATAATAATAATAATAATAATAATAATAATAATTTTTACTTTTACTAAAAAGTCAAACGGACAGTCTTTAGTAGTTTGTTAACAAAATTATTTTACGCCCATTTTATATTTTTTTCCTTTTATTGTTGCAGTCTTTTTATCCTTTCGTTTTTACAATAGTTTCTTTTTTATATTGAAGCTGTTGGTTTAAAAAATGTTCGAGATGAGTAATTTTTTTCCCACAAATTGTTTATTTTTCACCTTTAATTCTTCTTTTAAGTTGCATTTGAATGTCGTACTCATAGATAACCTCTGGTCATACTTCACAAGACTTGAAATCGTTTTAAATACTGCCTGGAGATGTCAGGATGAATCGGTCGCTCAATATTCTTGTTTTCTCCGCTAGAGGTCTGTACCTTGCAGTCAAATAAATGATCAATATTCTGTCTGCGAGCTCCAACATGACATTCAGCGCTCTTAGCGAGTAAACCCAGAACTGCTTTCAATAATGACATTTTGAGATCATTATGCCACTGCCGCGTCTGATGGTTACAAAACAGAACGCACTTCGTACGTTCTTTAAACAATACTAATCGACGCTATCCATTATGTTCGAAGACGCCTATATTTCTCATTGCGTTGCTCTCATGGGGTGTTATAAAGCTCATATTGCAACCAAAAGTCTTCAACCTATCTAAAAAGGGCCACGGGTGGCCGAGATCATTAAAACGCGGACTCGTGAGTGGGAAGTCTGCAGTTCGAATCCCACCAGGACCATCCTCCTTGATTGAGGATATTTTCCAGGTTTTCCTCAGTCCTCACTAACGGCAAATGCCGGGGAGGTACCCTAAACTTGCCCGGAACGTTTTCTTCCCTAAAAATCCTTTTCCAGTTTGTCATTTCATCTCACTTATCATTAGTGTCCACCGCCTATGGCGCCTCAGCAGTAAAAACGGGCGTTAAACACCATTAAAAATAACACATGGCACCGGTAAATACCTTTCTCTACTCAAAAAGGTTTTCTCATCAAAACTTGGTACATCTTGGTACATCTTTTACTGTTTTTGGACATCACGCTCTCTCGTTTCGCTGCCCTGTTTAGAGATTTTTGAGTTTAGGGAGGTTCCAAAGTTTTTATTATGAACTACATCATTGTTAGACACTTCAAAACAGTTGATCTGTATCTTAATTAAAAAAATCTTTCTGAAAATACTTGATTATGAAAGAACAATTTGATTGTAGGAATAGTTCATCATCTGATGATTCACTAACAATTGAAATTGTCTTTTGTAAAGTGCACCAGGGTCATCCAAAGTAAATCTTTATTCTTGCATTTCAAAGCTATTAATTTTTTTTATTATATAGTTGTGTTATTGGTCCAAAAATGCCTGATATCAATGATACAATAATTTCTATACTTTGTCCATGTCATCGCTTTCAAATTGATGGCTACCCAGATGAATTTGAGATAGTAAAAACCTCCCATTTGAACTTTCCAAGCTAATCTTGCGTCCTTAATATGAATGTCAAGTCAAAAGTTCAGGAAGCTTCTCGATTTCACAGTATCTTTTGAAATTCGTTGCGTTCTGAGAGACAGCCCCAGAACGTCATTGCCAAAACTTTTTCTGTAGAATGTGTGACCTTGGCTTTTTACCATCGTCCTCCAAGATTTCCTTGCAGTTTTGTCCCCACTGTTAAATGTTACACCCAGCTTTCATTGTCACTAACGTTGGGCTCAATAAGGCGGAACTGCCTCTCTTAGGTGCATTCCCAAATACCAGGGCTGGCCAATAAAGACTGAGAATGATTTTTTTTCTACTTAAAAAGTGTACATGAGGCCAGGAGCAACTGCACCGCCCAGCTTTGTTGTTAAATCACGGCCTTCCTTAAACTGTTTGATGTGCGTTTAGCTGTGATGGAACATCATATGCGTGCTGCGACATCGCGCAAACGTCCATACAGGATTTCTACAGAAGAGAGAAGCGATTCCCATTTATAAGAATTTAGAGACATCCCCTGTTGCTAAATAATTTCAGTATCAGAAAAAGATTTTCCCACTGTGTATCCCAATGCCCCAGTTAAAGGAAGATCGCTCCGAAAATACAAAAAGTCTGTCACGCTGGATCTGCGTAAAATAAACGAATTCCTAATCAAATCGAATAACTTTTTAATAAAAAAGAATATAAAATCCAAATTAGATTTTATTAATTAATGCATTGAAGTTGTGTGGTGTTAGGGGAACAAAATTAGTATTCTTTTAATCTATAAGCATTACAAACGATAAACTACATTTTTAGAATTATTATTATTGTTATTGAGATTAAACCTGAAAAATTAATGGTATACTATTAATTAAATAAAATATGTGATCAAAAACTATACCCATTACTGCAAGTATCTTTCATGATTTAACCAAAACTTTGAACTGTAAATGTTGACACATATATAGCTAAATTAAACTAAATAAACTTATTTCAATTTGTTCTACTTCTGTTTAAGATAAAAAAAGCAGCAGATTTACTAACACACATAACTTTAGAGTTCCTCAAGGTTCAATTATTGATCCTCTGATGTTTATAACCTTTCCATTGTAAATGTTGGGAGACGCAATAAAATTCACAGTGCTGTTCGTTCATAGAAATTGGTTCAAATTAACTTCACTTTATTTTACAAATGGACACGGATTACCTAAGTGTTTTATCCCTTTTCTACTTCTTTAGCTATTGTTATATACATATAGATGCATTTTATAATCTATAATTTGTTTGTCTGATGCCAAGTAGATACGATCGATGGATATTTTGAAAACATTGCAATAGTTCACATTCCTTTGAAATTTGCTAAAAAGTATAAAACTGCAATATGTAACCTTTGTTGGAGTATTATTAATTATCCTATATAATCGGGTAACTGTCCAAGATTTTGTGTGACAAAAACTTTAACTAAAAGTACAAAAATACAAAACAAACTGAACTTTCTGAAACAACTTGCTCTAAAAATTAATTTTATGAAATTCACCACCTTGGCAAACTGCACAATAAAATATTTAATTAATCAATAATATGATCTACACTTGTTTCATAATTGTTAATAGTAATAATCTTTTTCTATTTTCTTAATTACTGACACACACACACACACTCGTATGTCATTTTCGCATTTATTTTTGAATTCTATAAAGTAAAATAATTTTATACACATATTAAAAATTTAAATTTCTAAAAATAATTGATCGCATCCAGATGTGGATTGGGAAATATCAAAAAACTATTACCTCACGCCCTATTTGTTAGCAATAAAACAACTATAAAACTTGGGACATTCGCATAGTTTTGAAATGACTATTTTCGTAAGTATATTTTATAGAGTTGTTTAAATATTTTTAACTTATGAAATTTATAAAATAAAATGTATTAAAATTATTGACAATTTTATATGGCCTTTTACAATGAGTTTATTTCGTTTGCAAGATATCCGAGCAGTAGATGTAGTTAGTGTTTATTTTAGTATTTATATTTTTACTGAAAGCATAAAAGTATATTGCAGTCAAAACAAATAATAATAATAATAATAATAATAATAATAACAACAACAACAACAATCTGTGTTATGAGAAATGTTGAAAATGATGCCTCTCAGCGGCAATACATTGCCAGTATTTACGTAATCATTCTTCCGTAAGAACGCGTTGAGAGGTACAGTACATAAACAATGAAAGTACCGAGTAACAAACGAACAAAGCCTTCCTCAAATTGTTGTTTGCACATGCACTATACGTCTTCTTCTGGGTGCTCCACCGGCCCGTAAATCAAATAACCTTATTAATTTCACAAACTGAACGGAATGACACATTTACAAACACAAATAATTTAGTTTGAATGTGTTAAAAACACTATTCCCAGCAGAAAAAGTAATTTTTTTTGTAAATAGATATTTGAAGAAAGTCCGACTGCATTAACTGTGCGAATTCTTCAGCAAGTTGAATTTGTGAACGTTATTACAGAGTAGAGAAGTTTATAGAAATTGGGGGGAAGCAGCGACTCTGTGTCTACTACCACGAGCACACAGAAGACGGGCCAAGCCAGTTTAATTAGTCGCCACTTCCCCCCCCCCCCAGAGCCTTTGATATTATAGCAACATCTGTCTCACTCACAGCACCAATAATATTTTAGCTTCAACCAATAGTTGTTTAGGATTTACCAGCAGACAAACTGTATTAGTTTCGCCAGTAAATAGCAGTTTAGGATTAAACAACGACTATCTTCAAGATACATGCATTGCTATAAATAATGATTAAATTTCGATGTTGAGATATACCCCTCCCTATACCTAATGATTAGATTTCCCTAATTTTCAGAAAGTATTTTTCTTATTTTATTTAAATTGTATATACCGACTTTTGTTGCTAAAATTAAATATTGCTGTCGCAGGGGCGATTTCAAAATTTTGGGTTTTAGGTAAATCTCCCTTTCTAACAATGTGATATTCCTGATTTTCAGAAACTATTTTCATTATTTTATATCAATGGGATATACCTGTGAAAAAACAAAAATTGTGGCTGCTAAAGTGGTTTTTAAATTTTAACTTTAGGATAGCCCCCTCTATTTAAAAGTTTGGTTTTCAGGTATACTCGCACTTCTAATGATTCAATTTCCAGGAACTATTTTTGTTATTTTATTTTAATAGCATATACTGGTTTTTGTTTAGAACAAAAAAAAATTACGGCCGATAAAGGGATTTTTAAATTTTAACTTTAAGTTAAACCCCCAATGGCCGAATTTTTCTGAATGAATCGTTTAGTTTGTTAATTGATCGTTATATGTGGAGTTTCGTTGAGGGAGAGAGAGAACGGCTGCTAGAGTGTTGACAAGCACATACTCACACACACACACACACACACACACACACACATATATACATACTTTTTTGGGGGGGGTGCCTAGTAAGTATGATCGACGGATATTTTCAAGGATAATGCCTAATACATTCCTTCGGAATTTGCTAAAGAACGGTGCATATATTAAACATATTTTTTCTACTTTATTTGGAGTATGAGCTCAAATTTTAAAGTAACACGCGTTTTAATACATAAAATCAAAGAAACAATTTTGTAATTTATTAATATTGTAACGTATTAGAACCTCAATGAGGTTTTGAAATTAATTGAGAAAAAGAAAACATTCTTTTAAGTTTTCATGCTCAATTTCTATCCTATTAACACATTTGGGGAATATAAAACAGTTTCATAGTATTCTGTAAGAATTTATTTGAGGCAGTACTGTACATCTTTTTATTTTCCATTAATTTTACTAAATGAATTACATTTTTTGCAAGCTGCACTTTTCATCGCACCAACTGGAAAAAGTGACAAAGAACTAAAGGAGATGACAAATATGCGAAACCTTCTTTTATAATTAATAATCCTATAACGCGAGGTGAAGTAAAGACAATTTTCTTTTTGAATATTTACACATGCCTTCAGTAATGTTATAATCAAAGCCTGGAAGTTAGGCAAAATTGCTTTTCTATCTGGGTAGATATATTTAAGAGCAATATGGAAATAAACATGGTTCCGTACATTTGGGTTAGTAGGGCCGATTTTTAATTTGCCTTTTTTGTTTTTCCGTTGGCTATTTTAAGGCTAAACCTTTTTTTGCCCAGTTTTGGATCATTAGGGGTTTTTTTTCTGGGACTAATTATGCATTTTAAAAAGACCTAAATCATTTCAATATATCGAAGTAGAAAAAGTTATAAAAATTAAATAGTATGTTCTCACAAAAATATCTATTGAGAACTTTGTTATACATTTATTTCTTTTCAAACAGTAAAAACTAACAACTTTTCAACTGCATAAATTGCAAACGAGCGGTACAGCTGTGCAATAAACGTCCCTACAATGTGTTCATTGCTGAAGTAAGAGAGATACCAACCTGATTCCCCTATAAACGCAAAAAGAGAAAATATACTCGACTGCGCATCTTTAGCTCATTCACCAGGACTATTCAAAACTACTTTACTTTGTCTTGATCCACATTTCCATGATATCCTGAAAGGTGAATGTTCTGTGTAAACTGGTATGAGTACTTCCGAAATAGCTTGTTTTAAATATGCTCCAATCACTTCAGTGGAAGTAGAACGTTCTTTTTTCATGATGAAACATGTTCTCTCTGACAAGCGGCTGACAATAACAGTTGATACCTTGAAAAAAAAACTTCTTGTTTGTAACCAAGAAAAGTAAGCTTTAGTATTTTAATTATGTAATAAAGAAATTATTTAGTATCTTAAATACTTATTTTCATTAATAATGAGTGATATCACTATGTTTTAATAAATGCTTTTTTTAATTACAGTACTGCCTATTTTCAGTATTTTTAAATGCCTTTCTGTTTGACATTTTAACCAAAATATATGCCTAAACATCTGGGCTGTGCATATGTTTCAGAATACAGGATGACCATAAACTTAAAATCTATTTTCATAAAATAATTTGGTTTATATGTATGCAAGTACAAAGTGCTTTTCACCATATTTAAAATAAATTTCCATTTCAAGTCCGAAAACACTGACCTTTTGCATTTTTATTTTGTACAACACAGAATGACGAAACTGGTTACTACCATTGTGCCATTGTGCGATTTGGCCTTTGCAGAGGTGAAGCATAAGTATGCTAGGAAATAGAACAGGTCCTGCATGTGAGAAAATATCTCAAGCGATGATTTCCCAGCAGAGCCTTACGTCGAAATGTTCACGGGATTTTTCGTATTTATAGGTTTTGTATATTTGGGGGAGGGGTATTTATCAAGTCATGAAAGTGAGAAATTGCCTGGACTTAAAGGATCGAATTCAAGAAGCAGCGATTTCAGATTACAGCATTGGCAACTAAGATACCGGCTCGCTCTCAGCGCTGTCGTGAACAGACACATACATTTCATGCATCAAGAGTGGACACGGTTTACATTTCAAAGAAAATGCTGACCGCTTTCTTTTTGTGTCGCAATGGCTTAAAGGATTTTCATTCACACCTTGCAACTCTTCTCATCAAATTGTCTTTTAATTAGGTATCGCGTGGTTCACTAATTACTATCACCATAGACGACGGCAAAGAAGTATGAGCTGTAGCCTCGTCTTGTTGAAACAAGCCTTCATCAGTCGGTAGAGGGAAATCATAAAGTTTACTATTGTTCAGCAATAAAATAGCACCACACATATACTAGATTTGGGCTTGTGTTGCCCAATAGCGGTGCGCTTGTCACTGAAGAACAAGTTAATTGTTGATTCGAGAAATCAGGTGCTGCTTGTTTGTTCTAATCTATCAGCTGTGTCATGTATTATAAAGCTCTGTAGCTATTTGCACATTATCATTGACGTTTCCTCACTGCCTTGTACTCCGTTAGCTATGCACGCAGTCTATGGGCACCGTACAAACATAAATGGATGAATTGCGATGAATGTCTTAAAACTTTTTCAAAAGGTTCCAGACATGTCTCACAGAGTATAGCAGGCACTTCGAAAATCTGCTGTGAGGTGAGTAATAAATAACCACAGAAATAAAAAATGCATGCTATGATTTCCGACAATATCCTTCGGCAGGTGACCACGCAGTGAATTCCCATCGACAAAATAAATTTACGATTTGGTAGCGGAAAGACATTTAATTTACGATAAAACATTATACATGGAAAGTTGATGTCTCTTGTATTTAACAAAGAATACAAATGCTATTATTAATACATGTTGCATTTAACGCATTCATTGCATGCCATAAGATTTTTGTTAAACAGAGAAAATATATTAATTACTATCTGTTATTTTTATTGCAATACTTTTAAGACATCTGCTCTTTCTGTTGAATATCGGTCAAAACAATAAGTAAAACATGCATTGTTATAGCTATGGAAAAATTTAGCCCACATATTAGCAAAACCAAGACGTTTATCAGCTGAAAAGAGCACACAATAAACACATAAATATTTATTTAACTTTTCTATCATATTTTCGAATGTCCATAATGTTCCTACTGAGTTTATTCCTGGGAGATGTTTATCCAAAATTAGATTTTCATTACAAAAAAGATGAGCACGATTAAACTTCCAGAGTCCTGTAAAACATACTTTAAGTAATTTAAAATAACGGTTTTACAGAAATATGTCATTCTGTACACGAAGAAAATATAGTTTACATTTAAATAAAGACATTCAGTTGAATGCTAAATTATTTGTTTTGACAGTCAAATAGAGATACAATTGGTTTTAAAATGGAAGATAAAAATAAAAAAATATTATAACAGATACATAGCACGAGATTTCTGTTAACTTGAGTGTGATGGCATTAAAGGGCTCGGCACTTGTGTAAGTCAGGAGGAACTGAATCTCTATTGAAGATATTCCTATACAATCGGGCCCCCCCCCCCAAGAAGTGCGAGCTCCTCAGACAAGCTGCTTTAACATCACACTCTGGCTGAGACCCCAAGATCCGAGCTCCTCAGACAAGCTGCTTTAACATCAACTCAGGCTGAGACCCCAAGAAGTGCGAGCTCCTCAGACAAGCTGCTTTAACATCACACTCTGGCTGAGACCCCAAGAAGTGCGAGCTTCTCAGAAAAGCTGCTTTAACATCAACTCTGGCTGAGACCCCAAGAAGTGCGAGCTCCTCAGACAAGCTGCTTTAACATCAACTCTGGCTGAGACCCCAAGAAGTGCGAGCTCCTCAGACAAGCTGCTTTAACATCAACTCTGGCTGAGACCCCAAGAAGTGTGAGCTCCTCAGACAAGCTGCTTTAACATCAACTCAGGCTGAGACCCCAAGAAGTGCTAGCTTCTCAGACAAGCTGCTTTAACATCAACTCTGGCTGAGACCCCAAGAAGTGCTAGCTCCTCAGACAAGCTGCTTTAACATCAACTCTGACTGAGCCCCCCAAGAAGTGCTAGCTCCTCAGACAAGCTGCTTTAACATCAACTCTGGCTGAGACCCCAAGAAGTGCGAGCTCCTCAGACAAGCTGCTTTAACATCAACTCTGGCTGAGACCCCAAGAAGTGCGAGCTTCTCAGAAAAGCTGCTTTAACATCAACTCTGGCTGAGACCCCAAGATGCGAGCTCCTCAGACAAGCTGCTTTAACATCAACTCTGGCTGAGACCCCAAGAAGTGTGAGCTCCTCAGACAAGTTGCTTTAACATCACACTCTGGCTGAGACCCCAAGAAATGCGAGCTCCTCAGACAAGCTGCTTTAACATCAACTCTGGCTGAGACCCCAAGAAGTGTGAGCTCCTCAGACAAGTTGCTTTAACATCACACTCTGGCTGAGACCCCAAGAAATGCGAGCTCCTCAGACAAGTTGCTTTAACATCACACTCTGGCTGAGACCCCAAGAAGTGTGAGCTCCTCAGACAAGCTGCTTTAACATCAACTCTGGCTGAGACCCCAAGAAATGCGAGCTCCTCAGACAAGCTGCTTTAACATCACACTCTGGCTGAGACCCCAAGAAATGCGAGCTCCTCAGACAAGCTGCTTTAACACCAACTCTGGCTGAAATCCCAAGAAGTGTGAGCTCTTCAGACAAGCTGCTTTAACATCAACTCTGGCTGAGACCCCAAGAAGTGTGAGCTCCTCAGACAAGCTGCTTTAACATCAACTCTGGCTGAGACCCCAAGAAGTGTGAGCTCCTCAGACAAGCTGCTTTAACATCAACTCTGGCTGAGACCCCAAGAAGTGTGAGCTCCTCAGACAAGCTGCTTTAACATCAACTCTGGCTGAGACCCCAAGAAGTGCTAGCTCCTCAGACAAGCTGCTTTAACATCAACTCTGACTGAGCCCCCCAAGAAGTGTGAGCTCCTCAGATAAGCTGCTTTAACATCAACTCTGGCTGAGACTCCAAGAAGTGTGAGCTCCTCAGACAAGCTGCTTTAACATCAACTCTGGCTGAGACCCCAAGAAGTGTGAGCTCCTCAGACAAGCTGCTTTAACATCAACTCTGGCTGAGACCCCAAGAAGTGTGAGCTCCTCAGACAAGCTGCTTTAACATCAACTCTGACTGAGCCCCCCAAGAAGTGTGAGCTCCTCATACAAGCTGCTTTAACATCAACTCTGGCTGAGATCCCAAGAAGTGTGAGCTCCTCAGACAAGCTGCTTTAACATCAACTCTGACTGAGCCCCCCAAGAAGTGCGAGCTCCTCAGACAAGTTGCTTTAACATCAACTCTGGCTGAGACCCCAAGATGCGAGCTTCTCATACAAGCTGCTTTAACATCAACTCTGGCTGAGCCCCCCAAGAAGTGTGAGCTCCTCATACAAGCTGCTTTAACATCAACTCTGGCTGAGACCCCAAGAAATGCGAGCTCCTCAGACAAGCTGCTTTAACATCAACTCTGACTGAGACCCCCAAGAAGTGTGAGCTCCTCAGACAAGCTGCTTTAACATCAACTCTGGCTGAGCCCCCCAAGAAGTGTGAGCTCCTCAGACAAGCTGCTTTAACATCACACTCTGGCTGAGCCCCCCAAGAAGTGTGAGCTCCTCAGACAAGCTGCTTTAACATCAACTCTGACTGAGACCCCAAGAAATGCGAGCTCCTGAGACAAGCTGCTTTAATATCAACTCTGACTGAGCCCCTCCAAGAACATGCGAGCTTCTCAGAAAAGCTGCTTTAACATCAACTCTGGCTGAGACCCCAAGAAATGCGAGCTTCTCAGAAAAGCTGCTTTAACATAACACCAGGGCTGAACACTTTCCAAAGTGCAAACTACCAGTACGCCGCACACTGCAGGAACCCGCCTGGCAGAAGCAACGGAATAAGAAGATGTGAAGAGCCGCAAATTCGTGGAAGTATTCATCCGAAGGTCAGGGTTCCGGCTCTTCAAGTGTTGCGGACTGAGCTACCGCACTCCTGACTCCTGGTTATTGATGCAGACTTCAGAATTATACAAGATAGCGAATTTTATTTTATAAGTGCAGTATAAATAAGCAAATTGTATTGATTATGTACTCCTATAATTTATTTAAGAACAGATCTTGTATAACGGAGGATTTTTCTTCCTCTGGGCCACTCTGCGCGTAACGGCCGGTCGGCCGGTTCAAGCTGGTACCGCGGTGAACGCGAGTCGGTATGATTGTCAGGTAAGTTATTACCAACACTTAAAAGTTACATTTACTCACCTTTAACTAGCAATAAGATGCTGGAACTTTCCGTACATTTCTGACGTTCGCTTATGAAGTTAACCATTAAAGAAGGATTTTATTCTTCAGTTCCTTCTGAGAAAAGGAGGAAATTTCTTCACGAAAGTTATTTTTTAGTTCATCTAATGTGTGCATTTGTCTTGTACACCTTTTCCTTTAGATAAAATCTCAGGGTGTTGAATAGGGACCCAGAGGAGGTTATATATTGTTAGTGATCTGTATCAGGATTTACTAGTTGCCTTACAGTTAAATAACGGAAAAATATTCTGCTGTCACCGTTCATTATTAATTGTTTTTTTTAAAAAAATTGGGCTTATTATTCTCTCGCCGCTAATGGTGGACCACACTCCTATCTTCTGATCATGAAGCAGGTCTGAGTTCAGTATCCATTGTTTTGTGAATTAGCATACCTAATTAGGTACGGGTACAACCAAGATTCGTCCTTAAAGAAAATTAAGACTAGGGTCTTGTCACGCGCACTATTCAAAATCTACTACTGAATGCTGGGTCATAGTTTATTTTCTTGTAGCGCAATAATTCTAAAGGGTTTTAATTACGATAGCTTGGTAGCAGTTCGAATTACTGTTTGCTGAAAAGAGCTCGAAGGGATGTTTTAAGGAACATGTCAAACGTTATCTTAAAGTTTTTTCTATGACTACTGTGCGGGGCTGTGTACACTTTTTTTATCAAGAATACTTCCTGTTTCATGAAATTTATTTACCAATCTATGAATTGAAGTTCGACTTTGAATTTGAATATCAGGGAATCTCTCGAGCCGATTCTGTAAATCGGGAATAGAATTCCTGAATTGAGCCATATTAACGTAATTAATACAGTCACACGCTCCTAGAGTTAAACTCGTGCTGATTTCCCTTCCGGCTCCCCTCCGCCTGTCACCGTGGTCAACTGCACATGGAGCGGTTGCATGAATGAAAAATCTCTCGGTATTTGAACATACGAAGGGAAGTAATAGAAATGATGTCAGGTTTGCACATTAGTGGATGTTTAGAAAACTTTCGACATGCCTTGCAAAGCGCTCGCCTTTCATAAATAAAACGTACCCGTCTTCTGAGCGCTTTAGTTACAGAAACTTTCTGTAAAATTCCAACTGAGTACTGAAAATTATTAGAAATATTACTTTGAAATTTTGGGGGAAAAATATGTTGAGTATCCCTATAGGAAAGAGCGAATACAACGCGGTACCAAACAACCGAAATTCTGCCCCCTTTATTCTCTTGTCTGCGTTAGCGGATTCCAAAGAAACTGGCGGAGATCTGCTTGATAACTTACTGACGTTTTTCTATATATTACATTCATTATAATGTACTTTGCGGAATTGTATGGGACTAAACAGAGACCACGTAAAAGTGAGAGGATTGAAACTGGCTCCGTTCTCTCCAAGATTTTCCTCAGTCTTTCTTTTGCACGGTTCTTCGCCCTATTCTGTAATATATTATATTATTTCTAAAATTTTAAATTAACTTAGTGAACGACATAATCAATTTTATAAAAAGTTTAAGTTGAATATTAGAAACAGAATCCATGATTACCCTTCATGTCTTAAACTACATATTGAAATGTTTAACATTTCATTAAAATTTGAGATACAAGTGGTACCCAATCGAGACTCTATTTCGCATCATATTACGTATATAAAAGCAGTCCCCTTGTAAGAATAGAGAGCGGAAAGACGAATTTTAACCCTCCCCAACACCTTGTACTCACACCCCATGATAGTCAAACAAAATACAAGAAAACATATAAGTGGCCGGTCAAATGCGCCACCTCTTTCGCTCTAGCATACCTTCCGAACGGTAAGAACAAAACACTGTCCGCTAGCGCCATCTACAAGACTACATTTACTGAACAGTGCTGCCATCAGCCAACCGCTAACATCTCTACACAATCAAATCATTCATTTCTGATTGGTACAACAATAATTATATAAGACAATAAAACAAGTATAATTAAAATAAAAATATTAATAATAAAAACATGCTTTATTATTATCTTTCATAATGCACCGTCGTTTTCAAATAAGCAGAGTCACCGATAGATGGCAACTATGTACCCCAACTCTTCAATACTTATATATAAATATATTATTACACAAAAGCAAGCCATATTCCAGAAAATTTTCAGAACATGTAAAGGTTCAATTATATATATAGCACACACACACACACAAGTACAAAGCAAATAACAAGTGAGTGTGCATATTAAGACACGAAATTTGAGCTTGTCATCAGCAGTGAGATTGCATAACAATCTAAGGCATTTCTAAACAAAACTTCCAACAATCATTGTATTATTATAAATATGAAATAAACTAAAGGCAACTAATTAACGAACACCCAAATTTATCAATAACGACATACTGTATATTATAACATAACTGAATAATAAAATATACTTGCTACTTCTATATCAGAAATAACGTATATAATAACATATTATTATATAACATAACAGAATGATAAAATAGAGAACCTTGTCACTTCTATATTTGAAATAACGTGATATTATATATAACATAACAGAATGATAAAATAGAGAACCTTGTCACTTCTATATTTGAAATAGCATGATATTATATATAACATAACAGAATGATAAAGTGAAGACCTTGTCACTTCTATATTTGAAATAACGTGATATTATATATAACTTAATAGAATGATAAAGTGAAGACCTTGTCACTTCTATATTTGAAATAACGTGATATTATATATAACTTAATAGAATGATAAAGTGAAGACCTTGTCACTTTTATATTTGAAATAATGTGATATTATATATAACATAATAGAATGATAAAGTGAAGACCTTGTCACTTCTATATTTGAAATAACGTGATATTATATATAACATAACAGAATGATAAAATGAAGATCTTGTCACTTTTATATTTGAAATAATGTGATATTATATATAACATAACAGAATGATAAAATGAAGATCTTGTCACTTTTATATTTGAAATAATGTGATATTATATATAACATAACAGAATGATAAAATGGAGAACCTTGTCACTTCTATATTTGAAATAACGTGATATTATATATAACATAACAGAATGATAAAATGGAGAACCTTGTCACTTCTATAGCGGAAATAACGTGATATTATATATAACATAATAGAATGATAAAGTGAAGACCTTGTCACTTCTATATTTGAAATAGCGTGATATTATATATAACATAACAGAATGATAAAATGGAGAACCTTGTCCCTTCTATATTTGAAATAACGTGATATTATATATAACATAATAGAATGATAAAGTGAAGACCTTGTCACTTCTATATTTGAAATAATGTGATATTATATATAACATAATAGAATGATAAAGTGAAGACCTTGTCACTTCTATATTTGAAATAATGTGATATTATATATAACATAATAGAATGATAAAGTGAAGACCTTGTCACTTCTATATTTGAAATAATGTGATATTATATATAACATAATAGAATGATAAAGTGAAGACCTTGTCACTTCTATATTTGAAATAATGTGATATTATATATAACATAACAGAATGATAAAATGAAGATCTTGTCACTTTTATATTTGAAATAATGTGATATTATATATAACATAACAGAATGATAAAATGGAGAACCTTGTCACTTCTATAGCGGAAATAACGTGATATTATATATAACATAATAGAATGATAAAATGGAGACCTTGTCACTTCTATATCGGAAATAACGTGAAATTATACATAACATAACTAAATGATAAAATAAACTTGTAACTTCTATATAAAAATTACGTCATGTTATATATAACATAACTGAATGATAAAATGGACTTGTCACTTCTATCTGAGAAGTGACGCCGTTTAATTATCGGGGCTAACTTGCAGGAATGTGTGGCCACGGGGTGGTGCGTGTCTTATCTCCCTTACAAGTTTACACTAGATATTCATGTGACAGGCTTTTGAGGTTGTAAACACGGAGGATGTACATTTGTTTAGTTTTTCGCCGTCGTTTTCTTGGAGTGGTCAGTAAAATTAATTATCATTGCGGGTTAAAATTTTTCACTTTCTTTAGCGATTACTTTTTACGTGTTAAAACGTGCCTATCTTGTGTAGTGGTTAGGAGTCCGCGTTTGTAAACATTTTAATAGATTATAAATTTTCCTTTTTTTTTTTTTCATGATCATTTGTATAAAGTAAAAATCTTTTGGGGGCATATAGTTTTATAATGACTTATTAGGAAATTCATGATAAAGTTAAATAAATAAACAAGCACGTGGTGTGAGAAAAGGATGGAAATTGTTTCCTGTGGTAAGATTAAAACAGTTGATGATTAGGATATTAAGGTCTTGTTGCCTTTTGCCAGAGGAAACTGGTGTAAATTAAAACGGTTATAATTTGTGTAAGTTGTCCCTCTCTGGAATCATAGTTGTTGTTGTTCTCATTCTTGTTGTTATTGCGGTTGTTTATTCGAACTTAATACAGGCAGATTTTTCACTCCTTCAAATATAGGATAACAAGATTGTGCAGGAAGGTAGGCTCTTACCTTGCGTGTCTTCCATTATTTAGTGCCGTTCTGGTGTCGGAGGCAGGAACTCATAAGTTGCAGTTGTGTGTCTTTCTACCTCATCTGGAATCGAATGAACCGAACTTTGTCATACTATAAATAGTAACTATTACAATGATGAGGAACAAAGTTGTCTTTCCTTCAGTGTTCTCTCATTAGACGATTGCGCCACCGTATCATCCCCATTTGACGCACGAATGCCGCTTTCTTTGAAAGAAGCGTGAGCAGAAACGTAAATACAAGCCGCTTTTAAAACTCTCCAACTACTTTGATTGAAGTAGGCCGCTACAGTGTACATGATATAATTCGTCGGCAGCCAAACTTCACCCTCTTGCCGAATCTGCCAATTCCCAGCCTTAACTAAAGCCGCAGTGTCGACGGAATGCTAATATTGCAAACACCTTGGTGCCCTGTTTCGTATTCAGACCGTCTCCCATGTCGACAGAACTATTGCAGAAACATCTTCCTCGTTTCTTGTACTTTCGAACAATTTGTAGCCTGCCTTTCAAAGATCTTAAATATGGTGTGCAATTAGCCACTTCCCAACACAAGATAGTTAGTTGCTTGTACCCCTTTGCCGAAATGCATAGGTTCATTCTTGCGGGATACCTGGTAATATAGACAGCATTCAAACTGAGAATGTTAATGGTGATTATTATTGTTTAATGGCGCAAAACCGCGTCCAATCAAACTGAGCAGGACTACCAACATTTTCTCACACAGTGGTTCGACTTCTCCTATGTTTGATATCTGGAACTGTTTCCGTAATACATCAACGTCAGCTCAGTTGAATTTGGTTCCGCTTGAAGTTTCTCTGTGAATATTCTACATAATGGAACATCAAACGAGACCCTTCAAGTGTGCCAAACACGTGACGGCGACTGACTTGCTATCTTTGACATTGTGTGTATAGTAGTCACACATTTGAGAATGATTTCTGAAGTAATGAGTTCCCATATGAGTAAGAGTGGTTTCCATAGTAATGAGTTCCCATATTTGTGAGAGTGGTTTCCATAGTAATGAGTTCCCATATGAGTGACAGTGGTTTCCATAGTAATGAGTTCCCATATGAGTGAGAGTGGTTTCTATAGTAATGAGTTCCCATATGAGTGAGAGTGGTTTCTATAGTAATGAGTTCCCATATGAGTGAGAGTAGTTTCCATAGTAATGAGTTCCCATATGAGTGAGAGTGGTTTCCATAGTAATGAGTTCCATATGAGTGAAAGTGGTTTCTATAGTAATGAGTTCCCATATGAGTGAGAGTAGTTTCCATAGTAATGAGTTCCCATATGAGTGAGAGTGGTTTCCATAGTAATGAGTTCCATATGAGTGAGAGTGGTTTCTATAGTAATGAGTTCCCATATGAGTGAGAGTAGTTTCCATAGTAATGAGTTCCCATACGAGTGAGAGTGGTTTCGATAATAATGAGTTCTCATACTAGTGAGAGTGCTTTCTATAGTAATGAGTTCCCATACGAGTGAGAGTGGTTTCCATAATAATGAGATCCGTCAGAGTGAGGGTGGTTTCTATAGTAATGAGTTCCCATATGAGGAGAGTCGTTTCTATAGTAATGAGTTCCGACAGTGAGGGTGGTTTCTATAGTAATGAGTTCCCATATGAGTGAGAGTCGTTTCTATAGTAATGAGTTCCCATACGAGTGAGAGTGCTTTCTATAGTAATGAGTTCCCATACGAGTGAGAGTGCTTTCTATAGTAATTAGTTCTCATACGAGTGAGAGTGCTTTCTATAGTAATGAGTTCCCATACGAGTGAGAATGCTTTCTATAGTAATGAGTTCCCATACGAGTGAGAGTGCTTTCTATAGCAATGAGTTCCCATACGAGTGAGAGTGCTTTCTATAGCAATGAGTTCTCATACTAGTGAGAGTGCTTTCTATTGTAATCAGTTCCCATACGAGTGAGAGTGCTTTCTATAAAAATGAGTTCCCATACGAGTGAGAGTGCTTTCTATAGCAATGAGTTCTCATACTAGTGAGAGTGCTTTCTATTGTAATCAGTTCCCATACGAGTGAGAGTGCTTTCTATAGCAATGAGTTCCCATACGAGTGAGAGTGCTTTCTATAGCAATGAGTTCTCATACTAGTGAGAGTGCTTTCTATTGTAATCAGTTCCCATACTAGTGAGAGTGCTTTCTATAGTAATGAGTTCCCATACCAGTGAGAGTGGTTTCTATAGTAATGAGTTCCCATACGAGTGAGAGTGGTTTCTATAGTAATGAGTTCCCATATGAGTGAGAGTGGTTTCTATAGTAATGAGTTCCCATAAGAGTTAGAGTAGTTTCCATAGTAATGAGTTCCCATATGAGTGAGAGTGGTTTCCATAGTAATGAGTTCCCATATGAGTGAGAGTGGTTTCTATAGTAATGAGTTCCCATATGAGTGAGAGTAGTTTCCATAGTAGTGAGTTACCATATGAGTGAGAGTGGTTTCTATAGTAATGAGTTCTCATACTAGTGAGAGTGCTTTCTATAGTAATGAATTCCCATACGAATGAGAGTGGTTTCTATAGTAATGAGTTCCCATATGAGTGAGAGTGGTTTCTATAGTAATGAGTTCTCATACTAGTGAGAGTGCTTTCTATAGTAATGAGTTCCCATACGAGTGAGAGTGGTTTCTATAGCAATGAGTTCCCATATGAGTGAGAGTGGTTTCTATAATAATAAGTTCTCATACGAGTGAGAGTGGTTTCTATAGTAATGAGTTCCCATATGAGTGAGAGTGGTTTCTATAGTAATGAGTTCCGACAGAGTGAGGGTGGTTTCTATAGTAATGAGTTCCCATATGATGAGAGTCGTTTCTATACTAATGAGTTCCCATATGAGTGAGAGTGCTTTCTATAATAATGAGTTCCGACAGAGTGAGGATGGTTTCTATAGTAATGAGTTCCCATATGATGAGAGTCGTTTCTATAGTAATGAGTTCCCATATGAGTGAGAGTGCTTTCTATAATAATGAGTTCCGACAAAGTGAGGGTGGTTTCTATAGTAATGAGTTCCCATATGATGAGAGTCGTTTCTATAGTAATGAGTTCCCATATGAGTGAGAGTGCTTTCTATAATAATGAGTTCCGACAGAGTGAGGGTGGTTTCTATAGTAATGAGTTCCCATATGAGTGAGAGTGGTTTCTATAGTAATGAGTTCAGACATAGTGAGAGTGGTTTCTGTAGTAATGAGTTCCCCTACGAGTGAGAGTGGTTTCTGTAGTAATGAGTTCTCAAACAAGTGAGAGTGGTTTCTATAGTAATGAGTTCCCATACGAGTGAGAGTGGTTTCTATAGTAATGAGATCCCATATGATGAGAGTCGTTTCTATAGTAATGAGTTCCCATATGAGTGAGAGTGCTTTCTATAATAATGAGTTCCGACAAAGTGAGGGTGGTTTCTATAGTAATGAGTTCCCATATGATGAGAGTCGTTTCTATAGTAATGAGTTCCCATATGAGTGAGAGTGCTTTCTATAATAATGAGTTCCGACAGAGTGAGGGTGGTTTCTATAGTAATGAGTTCCCATATGAGTGAGAGTGGTTTCTATAGTAATGAGTTCCCATACGAGTGAGAGTGGTTTCTATAGTAATGAGATCCCATACAAGTGAGAGTGGTTTCTATAGCAATGAGTTCCCATACTAGTGAGAGTGCTTTCTATTGTAATCAGTTTCCATACGAGTGAGAGTGGTTTCTATAGCAATGAGTTCCCATACTAGTGAGAGTGCTTTCTATTGTAATCAGTTTCCATACGAGTGAGAGTGGTTTCTATAGTAAGCAGTTCCCATACGAGTGAGAGTGGTTTCTATAGCAATGAGTTCCCATACGAGTGAGAGTGGTTTCTATAGCAATGAGTTCCCATACGAGTGAGAATGCTTTCTATAGCAATGAGTTCTCATACGAGTGAGAGTGGTTTCTATAGTAATTAGTTCTCATACGTGTGAGAGTGGTTTCTATAGTAATGAGTTCTCATACTAGTGAGAGTGGTTTCTATAATAATGAGTTCTCATACTAGTGAGAGTGCTTTCTATTGTAATCAGTTCCCATACGAGTGAGAGTGGTTTCTATAGCAATGAGTTCTCATACAAGTGATAGTGGTTTCTATAGTAATGAGTTCTCATACGAGTGAGAGTGCTTTCTATACTAATAAGTTCCCGTACGAGAGAGAGTGGTTTCTATAGTAATGAGTTCCCATACGAGTGAGAGTGGTTTCTATAGTAATGAGTTCCCATATGAGTGAGAGTGGTTTCTATTGTAATCAGTTCCCATATGATGAGAACCGTTTCTATAGTAATGAGTTCCCATATGAGTGAGAGTGCATTCTATAATAATGAGTTCCGTCAGAGTGAGGGTGGTTTCTATAGCAATGAGTTCCCATACGAGTGAGAGTGCTTTCTATAGCAATGAGTTCCCATACGAGTGAGAGTGCTTTCTATAGCAATGAGTTCTCATACGAGTGAGAGTGCTTTCTATTGTAATCAGTTCCCATACGAGTGAGAGTGCTTTCTATAAAAATGAGTTCCCATACGAGTGAGAGTGCTTTCTATAGTAATGAGTTCTCATATGAGTGAGAGTGCTTTCTATAGCAATGATTTCTCATACTAGTGAGAGTGCTTTCTATAGTAATGAGTTCCCATACCAGTGAGAGTGCTTTCTATAGCAATCAGTTCCCATACGAGTGAGAGTGGTTTCTATAGTAATCAGTTCCCATACTAGTGAGAGTGCTTTCTATTGTAATCAGTTCCCATACTAGTGAGAGTGCTTTCTATAGCAATCAGTTCCCATACGAGTGAGAGTGGTTTCTATAGTAATGAGTTCTCATACCAGTGAGAGTGCTTTCTATAGTAATGAGTTCTCATACGAGTGAGAGTGCTTTCTATAGTAATGAGTTCCCATACGAGTGAGAGTGGTTTCTATAGCAATGAGTTCCCATACTAGTGAGAGTGCTTTCTATAGTAATGAGTTCTCATACCAGTGAGAGTGCTTTCTATAGTAATGAGTTCTCATACGAGTGAGAGTGCTTTCTATTGTAATGAGTTCTCATACCAGTGAGAGTGCTTTCTATAGTAATGAGTTCTCATACCAGTGAGAGTGCTTTCTATAGTAATGAGTTCTCATACGAGTGAGAGTGCTTTCTATAGTAATGAGTTCTCATACGAGTGAGAGTGCTTTCTATTGTAATGAGTTCTCATACCAGTGAGAGTGCTTTCTATTGTAATCAGTTCCCATACGAGTGAGAGTGCTTTCTATTGTAATGAGTTCTCATACCAGTGAGAGTGCTTTCTATAGCAATGAGTTCTCATACCAGTGAGAGTGCTTTCTATAGTAATGAGTTCCCATACGAGTGAGAGTGCTTTCTATAGTAATGAGTTCTCATACGAGTGAGAGTGGTTTCTATAGTAATGAGTTCCCATAATAGTGAGATTGGTTTCTATTGTAATCAGTTCCGACCCGAGTGAGCGGTTTCCATGGAATTAAATTGAGAGATTTCTTCTTTTTAGGCACCAAGGTAAATTTCGACAAAAATTGTTGTGTGCCATGTTGTCTAGCTTTTTGGATTTTCACAAAATGTTAATGCAGTTTCCTGTTACTCATTTAGGCTACCCTTATTTTGTTTTCGGAGATTCTTTTTAATAAACATCTTTCTTTATAATTCTGAATCAGTTTCTTTACAGCACATTGCTCGAGTAGCGTGTAATGGAGTGGAACGGAAGAGACCCTGCGGCGAGCTGCAACAAGATTTAAAGGCGGGGTCACCAAGTTAAGCTGATCGGGCACCCCAGGCTGCCGCTGGGGAGAGTTATTACGTAACGAAGAGTAGGGGTTGCTTCTGTTTTTGTTGTTGTTTTCCAGCTTACGGGGACCTGGCAACCGGCGCTTCTCCACCAGTTCAACGGTATTTTATTTATGCTAAGAATGTTGACGTTAAAGTAGCGCGTCATACTTAGCTCACGTAAATATCGAAATCATCGGCTTATCGATTCTTGTCCTTTTCAGGCTGACATTGTGAGCAGTTGAAATGGACGGAAAGGAGGGCAAATGTTTGCAGACTGTCTTAAACAAGAACTGAACTTATTTAAACGCAGCAAGTATCGGCAAGTTAGCAGGCTAGCTTATCCACAGAGCTGGCGTTTGTTTTCTTTTTTCCTTAACGCAGTCGGCACATTTATCACGTCGTGTGATGAGGTCGCTGATTTATGCGCCAGTTCAAAATGACAATTTTTCGGAATCCGATGTTTTAGAATATTTTTCTTCAATTACAAATATGGGTTGGGCTATAAATCTTCTCTACGAACAAATACAGTACGTGGCAACACTGTAAAAGCATGAACAAAGCGATTATGAAAAAAAATGCTTGTCTGTTAATGTTTAGATTTAGAAAAACATAAATGAAATAAAACACACAAAAATGGAATTTAAAGACAATGAAACAAAATATGCTCACGGGTAGAGAGGTAGAAAATAACAGCAGCCGCTTCTATTGTAGAGTTAATTACAATGGCGGCTGGTCTACGTTCGAGTCCCGAGGCCTGTGAAATGCGGAGAGCCGCCACTGTATACAAAACTTTACTTTTGAGCCTACAAGTGATTACCAGGGTGACACACTGGTGATACAATTCACTTATTACACATAAAGTGAAGGTTGTGGTGTAATTAATTCTTCATCTAAGTTTTAATTACACCCCCTCAAGATTTAAATGAAATTCGACAAGGTGGACTTGCAAAAGAAGTGACTAATTAGCAACTGAGGGTGGTACAGTGGGAAGTGTTAATATTTGACAAAGTCTTCATTAAGTTCTGAAGAACGCTTTTGTCGGCTGCGTATGTTATATCTCCTGAGTTCGAACAGAGTTCTTAGGGCACCATCCTTCCGCTGAAAATGTCCTATCTTCTTCTTGCGAAGTAGTGTTTGAAAACGGGGTTTCTTAACTCGTTTTTAAAACTATGTAGGGTTACTCAACATTTTGTGTGATGTTGCTATCCCCACCTGGTATGACTCACCTACTGCGCGCTCAGGGTGACATGTTCAGCCATTAGTCGCCCCCCCTCTTCTGTCGGAATCTGTCATCAAAGTCTTGGTGTTATTCCCCAATGGCCATAGATTGATATTCTTCATGCGTAGGACAACCACAGGGGCGTCCAAAATTTACGTCATAAAATTGCGAGTTATAAGCTTGTGTGCTACCATTGTGAATACTGGCAACCTGTATTAGGTTTTGACACCCATTATTGCTGATGTGAGGGAGGAAGCAAAACGTGCTAAAATTCGTTGAGTGTTTAAGCTCGGCACGATAAGGGGGGACGAAATCCCTTCAGAAAATCATGTGCAGTTTAAATGCGGCCTATAATGTACTGTTTGTTCTTTCTGATACATTGGCGGGGAAGGACCTCAGCATACGCATTCGAACACGGCCGTTAATTACCATTTCAAATGCGCGAGATGCACTGAAAATGTTGCGTTAAACGCGCGATGTGGCGGTTTTAATCCGAGAAGGAACATGCCTAGATAACGCCTTTCTTAGAAGATGGGTTTAATCGATTCGTGGGGCGCCAAAGTCTTTAGCACAAGGCGGGGGGGGGGGGTATGGGGTTTGTTTAATCTCGAGCTCCGAGGAAAAAGATAACCCGGAAATTGATTTCAGCATTGTTAGTGGATTTTCGACAACGCTCGGCACGGTCTTACCATGGTAACGACATCGTATCCATGGTAATGCTTCAAGTAGGTGTCAGGTTAACTATAGATATAGAGAACGTTGGCCATGCTGTATATGCTTAATGTTGCTTTGTTTATGATCTACTGTCACTATACTTACCATGGTAACGACATCGTATCCATGATAATGCTTCAAATACACGTCAGAGTTAACTATAGATATAGAGAACGTTCGCCATGCACATTCTGGCCACGCTGGATACGCTTAACGCCATGTACATACAAAACTATTTCGTTACGGAAGTTTTTAAGTGGCTGCAGGTTTCGGCTGTGCCTGTACTTTTGCACATGCGCGAGACATATTTCTCTTGGGAGAGAGTAAAATCGTCGAGTGACATCCCAAGAGACAAATATATATACATATAGACTCGCTCCCCCGCAAGGCAAGCAGTGTTGCCAACTACACTTGATAGCAGGTGGTATCATATCTGCCAAATACACAATAACTTTATACGTGCTACGTTCCCAAGGCGGCCGTAATGACGTGAGGGAAGTATACGCATTCGAACACGCCCATTCAGTCTTAATTGTGCGGTATTAAAGGGAAGCGAACTCAGTACCGCCAAGTCGTCTCTGATTTTTCTCTCCATTAGAAATGAAAGCAACTGGTGTTGGCAGACCGGCAACGTGTAGTGCTTTCTTACAGAATGTTTCAAAGTAACGTTCTGCCTCATACTGCTAGGACAGATCACATTCATCTTGATAACGAGCTATTTTCGTAGCTGTAGGTGCCGATTGAAAGGGAAGGACGGTCATCCCCCATTGTCTCAACTTTTGATCAAGATCAGACAGAGTTTTCCATTGCTCTCTCCCAGCTTATGTTGGCAAATGTGACACTCGGCATCATAACAGGTAATCGAACCCAGAAGCAAATTCCCGTGTGCTTAATGCAGGTACCGATTTATTTTTAGAATTCTACAAAGTGACTTTTACATACTGCATCAAAACTCTTTTGTCATTCAATGCAGGGCGTGAAACTTTGCTCAGATGCCTCTTCTTTCCGGTTTGAGGTTCTTTTACATGCCGTAAATGTACAAATAGGCTTTACTTCCTTTCCGAAGGTCCTGAAATATCCATCAACTAAACACGCGACTTTGTCTACGAGGCAAGCAGAAGGACGAGCGCTTTGCTGTTTCCTTCGGCCTACGGTAGACCTCCAGACGGAGGCTTGTGAGTTAATCATTGTAGTGCTGAAGAACGCCCTCATTGGGCGAAAAAGGGGCAGTACCAATAGTCAGAAAAGTGTAACAAGATTAAGACAAGCTCCCCCTTCAAAAATGTCGGGGTTATTTCTCTCGTGTTATACACCCTCATTTAGTAAGGCAGTTTCGATGTGAGTGCTGCATATGTCTCGACATATTACCCAATTCTTAACTATTGAGGTTGTATCCATGAAACAATTTTTGATTAATTTCTGCAAACGTCCATCGATTCTACCTACCAGACACCTACAATGAATATAATACACACTTGAAATCGCTATATTTCCAACTTGTTGAACTCTTCTTTCTTCTTGCCATAGAAGAGCTCAACGAGTTCGAAATATAGCGATTTTAAGTGTGACTTTATCTTAGTGTTTTATCCTTTTTCACTTTTATAATTACTGGGAATTTGTTACATTGTTAAAGTATTACTTTATTTTTATTCTTCTTTTATATATATATATATCTGTCCATTAATGCTCTAGCGGTCGCAATTTTTGTTTTTTCTCAACGAAACTCAGTAAATTACTTTAAAATAAATTGATAAAAGTAGTTTAAAAAATCAGGGATATTGGGCCACTAGGAGGGGGGGGGGGTTAAAACGAAATTTGAAAATCGCTGTAGCACAATATTACTAGCAAGAAATGTTTTATACTATCATATTAAATTAATAAAATTAATTTATGAAAATAGGATCTTTAGGAATAGGGGTAAACTTGAAAATCGATATTTAAAACGTGTTCTTGCGTTTAATTTTCTCTATATTGTTTTAAAATGAAAAGATAAATCAATTCAGCATATAAACTTTGTATATAACTATACATATGTTTTATATTTAACAAAAGCATCGTCGTGAAGATAGCAAATTGAAATATTAATCTGATATGTGTGTGAATTTTTTTTTGAATGATTTATTTATGGACGCTCTTTAACAGCTAAGGTCATCAGCGTCCCATTCAACTCAGGGCGTGAAACGGCCGACAAATTTTGCTCAGAGGCCTCTCTTTCAGGCTTGAGCTATATGTGTTTGAGAATTATATTTGTATATAAGAACGCTCTTCAGAAAACGTTTACGTTACATGTTAATAACATTTAAATTAAATTTCAAAGCCACTGAAAATCGATGTAACTTTTGTTTTTATTTACTTAGTACATTGCAATTGTTTTTAAATAGTAACATGTTTTTGTTTTATTGAAACATATGAACATCATCTTAAATACACAATGTAACTCGAAACTTTCTGTTGTTTCTCTCTATTTTAGTGAATGTAAAGATGATATCAAGGGCTCAGTTCATAACCATGGTTACATTTAAAAATACCCACACAGTATAGCTTTGTCTATCAGTGGTCATATATTTAATTTAGTAATAGTATATTGTTAATATCTGTAGTTTAATCGTAATAATAATAATTCAAAAAATGTGGATTCACTTTTGTAATAGTTATAGGTTGCAAGAATTCTAATTTTGTTCCCCTAATACGATATAATTCATTTCATTGGATATTCGCTAAGTTTACGCAGCTCCTGCGTCACAACTGAACTTAAAACTGGCGGCACGTTGTGTACAGGCGACTGGTGTTCTTCAAAATTAGGAGTTGAGGGGCGTCGCAACTCATTGACTGGTCAATGTGCACACATCCTTTTCTATCAGGACATAATTAAGCAGTGCTGCACATCTCGGCTTCTGCAGGGGATTATAATTAGCTCATTTTATTCACAGCAATTTCTTTGGTGGTATGTTGTCATTTTCAAAAAAATCGTTCTAAAAGAAAAATATGCACCTACTTATACAGAAACATTACAGTAAAGGAAGTAATTAAAAGTATGCATTAGTCGATGGATAGAAAACAACACGAATATTTCCAGAAAACACTCCCTTTGTCCTACTTGTGGGCATATTCAAACGCAAATGCACAGAAAGTTTGCAGTCTGGGACAGGGCCACAAGATGGACTGCAGTGGAATCTCCAGGTAGGTTGTCCAGAGCAATAAGGCCTTACCGTACTCAGCAAAATGCCGCAACATTTCGGCACGTTCGCTCGCACGACACGGTCTCCATGCCGAGGTCGTTAAGGCGCGGACTCGTGAGCGGAAGGTCTGGGGTTCGATTCCCACCGGTACTGTCCTACTTAGCTAAGGTTTCTTCCAGGTTTTCCTCAGTCCTCATAAATGGCAAATGCAGGAGAGGTACCCTGGAGCATTTCCTTCCTTCAAGAACAAACTCCTTTCTCAATTTATCATTTCATCTCATGAATGTGTGTCGGTCTAGTGGTTACCATACTTGCCTCCTATACCCAAAACGCGGGTTCGAACCCGGCCAGGACCGATGGATTTTTTCGGGCGTAAAAATCCTAAGTATGGCTTCCTTCGGAAGGGAAGTAAAGCCGTGGGTCCCGTGTCGTACATTTGCGGCACGAAAAAGAACCTCAAGCCTGAAAGAGAGGCCTCTGAGCAAAATTTGTCGGCCGTTTCATGCCCTGAGTTGAATGGGATGCTGATGACCTGAGCTGTTAAAGAGCGTCCGTAAATAAATCAATCAAAAAAAAAAAAATCTCATGTATCATCAGTGTCACCGCCTGTGGTGCCTCTGTAATAAAAACGAACGTTAAACAAGAAAAGAAAGCGGTCCCCATCTCAGAAGTGTAGCGTACAAACCGCCTTGGTTACCGTGGAAACGCGCGACTTCTGTTCTTCGTGCCTGAACTCATTTATCCCACTTTTCTTATTTCTTTTGTAGTTCAAGGGATGTTTCTGCAAAGAAAAATACATAAATAAAATAAAATTTAGATGAGCCCGTAACAGGCATGCGATGTTGCGTGGACTCAGGAAATTGGAATGTAAAACAAAATGGGCTAATGTTACCTCGTTCTACATCTTGTCAAATTAACAGTTGTGATATGACAGAGCCACCACTGTGCGCTCAGGGGTGTACAATTCTCTCATTACGAAGTGATACCTACCTTCCGACCACTAACTGAATTTCGCTACCGACTGAACCCTTTATCCAATTTTACCTTTTAAAATCGTTTTCCCTGTTTTACTGTTACAACCCTTTGCAGCCATTAGAGGGGATGTATAAACAAGGCAGAATTAGGTTTTTGGATGCAGGTCGTGTGCGCGGGACATTCTCATTGCACAATAAACGTCTCTCGCAAGGAGCCGGGTTAGTGGCCTGTTTTATTGCGCATGCCCAGTTTCTTTAAGGGCCATTTCAATCATTCGGTATCACTGGGGGCATTGTTAGAGCTTGAGTAGAAAATCTTGCAGGCAAAATAAGATTGTGAATAATAATATGAACGATGTGAAGTGGAAAACGGGAAAGAAACCACAAGATCTTCCTGCTGAAGGAGTTATCGGCTACCCTTAGCGTAAAGGGTGAGGCACTTCACTGCATACGTCCAACCTGATAAGTAATTGAGCTTGGGGTCCACCAGCGACTGAAATTACCTAAATTTTTCCCCCTATTGGGAAATAGAAGCACGTTACTACACCCCTAACGCTCACACAAACCTTGAAAAGGTTCTCAATCCTTAGTTAACATGTCTCAGAACAACAAACGTGTCTGAATTTAATTTAGTGAACGTGTGCAGCATAGGAACAGGCATTGTCGTGGTGTTTGTGGATTTGAAGGAAAGTTTACTCATCTTACAAGAGAAATGTGTCGGTTTGATCAGACCGGAACACGGTCAATTGGCATCCCAAAGTATATGATAAAAAATAATTTGATGGGGGCAGCACGATGTTCCCCTAGTGTCGTCAGTTGTATGGTCTTATAATGTAGAAAGACACTAGAAATCTTCAAACAGAAAATTACAGTAGGTTAAAAGTGAAGACGGCAGAAATAAACAGGTTCATAATGCAGGAGCTACACAAAGTAAGCGAATTCCCCAGCAAGTAGCCCAACTTCAAAAAAGAATAAAAAATCCAAATTATAATTGAAATAAATTCTGGCATTACTGTGTGACTAAGTCTAAAGCTAATACAAGAAAAACTTAACTATAATACATTACTTTGTCTGTTTTTTCCTTCAGAATAACTTGAAAATAAATGTATAGTGAAATAACTCTAATTTTCGAAAGTAAGGGGAACAAAATTCTTGTATTACTAAAGAAAAACCACTTTTTAAGAATTCTTCCTATTCTTGTTGAGATTAAACCACAAAAATTAATGGAGTACCAATAATTAAATGAAATACATGACCCCTGATAGACATACTGTGGAGTATTTTTAAATGTAACCATGGTTATGAACTGAGTTCTTGATATCATCTTTACATTCACTAAAGTAGATTGAAACAACAGAAAGTTTCGAGTTACATTGTGTATTTAAGATGATGTTCATATGTTTCAATAAAACAAAAACATGTTCCTATTTAAAAACAATTGCAATGTACTAAGTAAATAAAAACAATCGAAAGTTACATCGATTTTCAGTGGCTTTGAAATTTAATTTAAATGTTATTAACATGTGACGTAAACGTTTTCTGAAGAGCGCTCTTACATACAAATATAATTCTCAAACACATATTTGATTAATATTTCACGACGATACTTTTGTTAAATATCAAACATATGCAACGTTATATGCTCAGTTAATTTGTCCTTTTATTTAAAAAAAATAGAACGAAAATTAAACGCTAGAGTGTTTTTTTTTAAATTCGATTTTTAGAAATATCCCCACACCTTATTGCCAGATTTCTCTGATTTTCAGAAATTGTGTTTCTTGTTTTATTTAAATGGTATATGCTGAATGAAGAAACAAATATTAGTGCCGTTAGAATATTTTTTAAATTTTGGATTACAGGTAACCCCCCCCCCCCATGATTTTCGCAAACATTTTCATTCGTTTATTTAATGGCATATACCGAGAGAAAACTGCGGTTGCTAAACACACACGCACATATAGCAGTAAATTAATAAATAAAACAATCAAAACATTTTAACAATATAACACAATATCAAGTAACAGGACAAAATAAGTAAATCGCGAGTAAGATGAACATTTGAAGAAATGTTTAAATACTGGATATAGAACCTAGATTTACAAATAGAAAACTTGAGAAGAGAAAAGTGCTGTAATCATATACACAAATTTTAAAAATTAAGTATTCAATATATTTCTATTGTTGTTAAAGTGATACGAACGAGGGTAGATAATTGAATATCGCGATTCCACCAAGTAGAATGCCTATTTATTTATTTATTTATTAATTTTCCCCACTCTCCTTGCAAGATAGCAGGAACTTCTTTTGGACTTTCAAACCGATTGTCTCTCAGTTGGAAGTGTGGACTGTACGGTGGGTGGTTCCCGTATCTTACAGAAATTCCATTGTCGAGCAACAATCCTCGAAATGTGCATAATACTCATTTACAGCACAGATACTCCGTCTTTCCAAACAGACAATCATGATAATGCCCGAGAGTTCCTATCCCCTCAAACAAAGTCATCACTTTTCTCAACGAAAAAACGATTTTCTCTTTTTTCGGTGCATTTTCACCTGCGCCAGTTCATTGTTTTGACTGCCCAGGAATGAGATGGTGGATCCAAGTTTCATCTACAGCCACAAAACTACGCCAGAAGTCATTCTTTGATTTGATTTGGTTTGGACACTCTTTGACATCAGCGTTCCATTCAATTCCGGGTGTGAAACGGCAAATAAATTTTGCTCAGAGGTCTCTTCTTTCAGGCTTGAGGTTCTTTTTCGTGCCGTAAATGTACGACACGGGACCCACGGCTTTACTTCCCTTCCGAAGGAAGCCATACTTAGGATTTTTACGCCCCGAAAAAATCCATTCGGTCCTGGCCGAGTTCGAACCCGCGATCTTGGGTTTAGGAGGCAAGTATGGTTACCACTACACTACCAGGACCAATAGAGAAATCATTCGGATTATTATGTTTTTTTTTTGAGTAATGTTTAACGCCCGTTTTTACTACTGAGGCATCTGCCTGAGATGAAATGATCTGTTGGGAAAGAACATGTTTTAAGGAAAGAATCGCTCCAGACCTAAGTATATGATACCTCCCCAGCATTTGCCAGTTATGAGGACTGAAGAAAACCTTGAAAAAAAATCCAGTCAGGGAGGACAGTCCTGGTGGAATTGGTAGCCCAGACCTCCCGCTCACAAGTCCCCGCCTTAACGACCTCGGCCATCCGTGGCGGTATTCAAATTATGCTGCTACTTTTCCATACAAGCTTTTGAAATAAATTTTCTTCCTCGAGCGTTTTTGGTCTGGAGTCAACAAACGCGACACCCATCGCGCACTCAGCTTCTTCATGTACCGTTCATATGAGATGTCTACCATCTCAGCAATCTCACACATCTTAATGTGACGGTCTTCTGTCACGATACCGTGAAGTTTATCGACCATTTCTTCAGAAGAAAGCTCAATCGGCCGTCCGGAACATGCAGTATCTGCAGTGCCAGTACGGCCACGTTTAAATGCATTTATCCAGCAATAAATGATCTTGAGTGCTGGTGCAGAGTTCCTTCAGCTCAGTTTGTATCTGCCCACTTTTTTTAAATAAAATGTTTTATCACTACACGATACTCGTGTTTATCACTTTCTACGAAACTGTTACACCGATCACTTAAGATAACTGCCAACAAAGAGCTACACGGCGCATCTGTTTCAAAATTTGAATAAAACTGTTACGAGAATCACGCTTGCCAACAGTCGTGCTGTTTGA
Organism: Metallyticus violacea; assembly: GCA_030762175.1. Classification (NCBI taxonomy): domain Eukaryota; kingdom Metazoa; phylum Arthropoda; class Insecta; order Mantodea; family Metallyticidae; genus Metallyticus; species Metallyticus violacea. Next base: position 1,119,899 of record CM060839.1, read on the forward strand.
GAAAAATTTCCGCCATTTCTTTGAAATGTTCCAGACTTACCTACCCGCCCTCGTAAAATGTTTTGCCTTAAATAAATGCTTTTAGCATGAAATGTTTAAAAGTATTAAACAAAAACAATGGGGGTCAATATTTATTGGCATGATGTACTGCTGAAACGACGCTTTTAGGGGGTAGAACATTCAAGTCTAACTTGAAAACTTCACTAGTCGCCCCGTCTGGGTTCAAATGGTGAAAAATAGAAATTGCCTATAACAACGTTAAAATTGAGAAATTTTGATAGTATTAAATTTATTTTGTACGTTCTATTTTAAGTATGTTGGCACTTATAGAGAGAAAATCGTTTTTATGTCTTATTTGTCTCTGTTGCGTTTTTTATGACGAACTAGATACATAAAATCAGATTTTTTTTCCCTGTAAGTTGTTTAAATCTGTCGTAGAAGAATATGATGTAGCAAGAAAAATGATAAAACTGGAAATAGAAACGCAAAGAGGAACAAAGTTTTCGATAAATTTGACACGAAGAGAGTGTGGGTACATAATGAACTTGCTGAACCCACCCTGTTTCAGCATCGCATAAGCGCCAACAGGTCGTCAAGTGTTTCACACAACATTGACCAGTAGTGATCATTAAATTCCGGTGCCATACCTCAGAAGTGTGAACATCCAGATCACACTTTGCAAATAATGATCTCCAAGGTGTAGATGTTTCTCTTTAAAATGAAAAAACTACTTTATTTTAATGGTTAAACCTTTTGTAAGACGTAAAACGGTTTTCAGAAAAGGGAGTTGTTTTCAAACTCACAAACCCTTTGCTGCATCTTCCATAAGGTGCAAGTTGGTTCAATAACACGTCAGACATGCATATATCAAAGTAAACTCCAGAGCCTGCTATAATGGAAACTCTGCATACTGCCGTAAACAGCAATTCTTTCAACCCCTAAACCGGCACGCAACACCCTCCACTTCATTTGTCTTGGCTTACAACTCGCCCGGCCTCCAAACAAAATGAAAGAAATATGAAAATTAAAAGTTACTTGTACTTCAATAGTGCGCCTGGCTCACCAAGAGCAGCACTTTCGTTGTGCACTTTTGCAAAGCACTCTACCGTTGTGATATTAATAAGTTAATAATTTTGAATGTGAAATCACAATTCTTTTATCGCACATGTCAATGTTTGGTATATTTCAGTTGATTGTTGTTTACATATCCATTTAAGATGACCAACATTTTGTGTCGGTTACAATATCAGCATTTTGTACATAGCGCGTGGGTAGGAAGCAGTTTCCAGATCTCGGCCAACCTCGCAGGTTGTTATCCGAAGAAGGCAAAAGCGATAATCTGATGGTGTACTAGAGTCCCAACCACGGATAATGGTTGCTTTGTTTATTTATTTGATTTATTTACGGACGCTCTTTAACATCTCAGGTCATCAGCGTCCCATTAAAATCAGGGGTGAAACGACCGACAAATTTTGTTCAGAGGCTTCTTCTTTCAGGCTTGAGGTTTTCCTTTTCGTGCTGTAAATGTACGACACGGGACCCAAGGCTTTACTTCCCTTCCGAAGGAAGCCATACTTAGGATTTTTACGCCCGAAAAAATCCTTCGATCCTGGCGCGATCTTTGGTTTAGGAGGCAAGTATACACCAGCAGTGAATCTACAATCTAGTTATCGGCAAAAATTCAATCCCGCCTTGACTTTTATTTGTTGCCACGCTTGAAATTTGAGCATCACGAAAATACTGACAAAACATTTTAGACAGCACAATCTTGGACTTGCATCATGAGTGGAGAGGTTGGAATACAGGAGCACTCATTAGACAGTGAGAGAGCGGACACAACAAAGGAACATAAAGCGTCTGTTGAACATTTGGATGTATCTGTGAGTAGGGCAACGCTCACCCATTTCTTAAGCAATGGCCAAAAAGAGAAACTCTCACTTCTCAACCTTTTGTGACCTTTGAGGAGGTCATCTTCCCCATTAGACTTGGTGAGCCATTTCCTTAAAACTGGACAAGGTTACAGTGCAGATGAACCTGTGCATGGGGATCCTTTGAGAAGTTAATAGTAAGCTTCTTCACAACTTCAATATATCTCTGACTCAAAGTGAGATCAGAAAATATATGCCAAAGGTAAACGGACTCTCCTGAAGTCATCGAGAAGTCGTTCTGCAGCCCAGATTTCACCAGGAAACCGAATTCGGGTGTCAAACGTAAGTTATTTGTTCACTTAACAAATAAGGCAAGCATACACTCCAAAATACAAACCTTAGCAACTATGGGAGGATTACCTGCTAAAAAAAGGAATGTCAAAAAATGTAGGAGTACCAACTGTATCCTGTGCGGTGCACATCATTTTTGTGCGGAGAAACTTGTCGATGATCCTTTAGAAGAAACCCATAAATCAATCAATATTTATTATTCTAGTATAATTCAGTTTCAATAAAGAAATATATTATTTTCGTTGCATGTTACAAAAATACTATACCCTAGAAGAGCCGCCAAAAGGTTTAAAATCGCCACAAATAAATAAGATTTTATGTAAAAAAAAAAAAAAAAAAAAAACTTCCAGTTAATTCTCCAATGAAAACAGCTTTTTGAAACAGAGAATGCCCAAGTTTTAATTGCCTCTCCATCTTAAGAGTTTGTGTTCCTAATCACTGAACGAAAAACTTAATTTAATTTAACAACCCAATTGTTCTAAGGGTATCAGATTCAAACCCTCCTTGTACCTCTTTTACGTTAAACACAGCATTACTGTAGGATCTATGTTCCACTCATATAAAGCTTTTTATACATCGCAAACCCCATCTCAGAAATGGAACAGCACTTTGCATGCGAGTCGCACCTTTACATTAATCTTGTCTCAGAATCAAGCCCTAATGAGCTTGATACTGCTAATTAATAAAAGCTTTCTTTAACTCTGAGGAATACAGAAGTGAGCTCGGGTATTCCCCCGCCGAGGGTCGTTATTCAAAGTCAGGCCAGCATTAATTTCCCGGGTCTCAGCACTTTTCAGGTTTCACCATTGAAAAGCAGAGCATGCGTGGATTAGGAGCCTTTCATATTGGAAACTGTAACCATGGCAAGCAAATACAGGGTGTATCCGGTGTTTGATATTCAAGATATATCAGATTTCTGTTATCCAGCAACCAAACTGCAATCCGTCCCAGAGCACACTAAAAAATATATTTTAACTATAAACAAGCTCAAGAAAGGCACGTAAAACTGCATAATCTATACTTCTTAATTTTAATTCTGCACCCAATTAAATAATTCCTTTGCAATTAATATACAGGCTTTGAGAAATACCTTGTAATGAAACAGCAGAAACCTATTATAATACTTCAAGTTAAAATTGCTTCATCAGATCGTGGTCTGACATTCACTATTGTCTCATGACATAACAATGGCGTTCCCTTTAATGTTTATAATGTTTTTAAATAGTGCTCTAAAGACAAAGTTATCTTATAAACAAAGTTACTGTGTCACACATCTGTTGTCTTTAATGTTTATAATGTTTTTAAATAGTGCTCTAAGAATAAGTTTTTTGACCAATGTTACTACGGCACTAGGCCTATCTGCTTGTCATTGACTCGAATATAGCGGGATTTCAAATAGAACTAACCTATTAAACAGAAAGTGTAAGGAGGAATTTTTCGTTAATAAGGCGCTAGGCTTAACCTTCTTATTATTGCTTCGGATAATGTGAAGTTTGAAAATGGAAGTACCTTGTGATGACCAATAACAAAAGAAAAACAAGGTGTGAGTTTGTCCATATAACTCGAAGAAAACTTCAAAATGGTGCAATTTAGAACAAATTAATTTACATATACAATTTTTTTTGTTGGCCGGCAAACCGAAATAGATATCTCTGATTAAAACACCCCACGACACTCTACTGGATTAAATTAATAGTAAACATTGATAAAATATATTTATATATTTCAATTTTTGCCAAGTAAAATATTTTTGTTGTGTTATGTTTATCTTTATTTTCATTAATTACAGTGCACAGATGAGTAACTGTCACATATGTAGAAAGTACATACATTGAATGTGTGGGTAGTAATGGGGCTTTTACATATAATTGGCGCTGAGGAAAGGGACAGAAAACATATGGCAACGTTGTACAAACACTCTATGTATGCGAGTACTCAGCAATGAGTGCTCTCACAGAACATTTCTTTGTAAGAAGAAGAAAAAATGAGAGCATGTTTGGTTTTATTTCGCATTAGAACGAATGTGGATTGATAGATGTGCACCAATTTCCTGGGCCGGACATTGAGCAAACTGCAACGCTCTCTGTGATTTAAACCACGTAACGACAGACAGGCTGCATTTTTGTCTGTCGCGTTAGATAGAGGCGTCTCTAGACGTACACACTAACGCCCCTTGCGGCGGCGTGATGAACCTCCTCTTAAGTGTCAATTATGAAAGGCAATTTCGCAATTAGCGTCTTTCCCTTGGTAGGGAGACCAACTTTGGACCGGCTCATTAATTTCTGCGATAATGTTGGCAACAGTGGCGTGATGCTTTCAACCCGTCTACTAACTCCTCGTTATCTTCTAAGAGGCAGGTGCTCGTGGAGTGTATTTGGCCATCAACGGAGGCTCGAACCTGAGAACGCTTCAAAGATGGGAACTGTGTTGCCTCAGCAACTGCTGTTTTTGTGCGTTTTGATTCTGTTGATGTTCGCTGACAGGACCCTTAAGGTTGAGTAGCAGTAAAGAACGCACATTTTAACAATAAAATTTCATGGCCACCTATAACGCAAGTTTTATCAAAGCCGTTGTCAGATTAAGTGTGCTACTCAAACACGAACGGTGAAAGGGGAGGGGGGGAGGTGCCCTATCGGACCCGGGGGCTCGGTAAATATTTGTTGAAAGAACTGAACGTGTTTGGTAAACCTTATCTCCTGCAAAGTACACAAGCTCGCCCGACATCGTGTTAAAGTCCTACCACTGCAACATTCCGGGTTTTCCTGACGTCATAAACACTTCCCAATGTGGATGAAGTCTATGAACGCACCAAATAGATGATAATTGTGGGCATCTCTTGATATACAAACGAAAAGCAATTTCCCTTTTCACTTCAGATATTAATGACTGAAATCGTTTGGGAGTCTTCTTGGGTATTCTTCAGGCAAGCAATGTTTACTCTAAATATTTAGGACAAAATTGAAGCAGAGAATCTTAGCTTGTTATTCTCCAAACACAGATTGTCAAATGTTTGCACTCTGAGAAGGCGAATACAGCCTAAAGGCAGTTCAATTTCTACATATGAAAATCTTTGTATCACCCCCCTTTATCTTGTATGCGAAGGGAGTTACCCTTTACATGGGGACACATTACTTTTGAACTGCAGATTGGCAACATTTCGCCTTCTCTCGGAGTCGACGCTGAACCTTCCGTGTTTCAGAACAAACAGGGCACTTCATTTGATTACCAATCTTCTACCTTTGTGGTATTTAATAAACAGCCTTTTCCATTTGATTTCATCGTCGTCGTGTTGGGGGCCTTTTGTGCTCTTTAATATTACCCGAAACAGCCCTCTTGGGAACACGTGTGAAGCCTGAAATAATTAAAAACATTTCACGCAGCGAAACACATTCTAGAACTGGAACAATTTCTGAGGTGGGGAACACGAACCGTACAGCACAGTACATTAATGAGTTGCAACTCCCGGGTAGTCGCTTGAACCCAGAACAACTATAGTTAACAGACCCCAAGGTTGGTTTGAAAAATAGATAAGATGGCGGGTGTGTTAATTTCTCAAGTTATTAATTTGCAGTGTTTTGATTTATGGGTGGAAGTAAATGAACACTAGCTTGTTACTTCATATTCTTTATTTTTAATAAGTTAATACTGATTTAGTGAAATTAAACCAGGGAATAGTAAGCGTTAGAACCGCATGGGTTTGCTCTTGATGTCTTTATTATGGCAGTGCATGGCATAATACCTTATTTATGTTTCTTAAATAGCAGTGATTAAAGGAGTGGATAAAGAATGAATGAATGTGTTTAACGCCCGTTTTTGCTACAGAGGCACCACAGAGATGGTCACTGATGATACATGAAATGAAATTATATATTGGGAAAGGATTTATTTTTTTTAAGGAAAGAAACGTTCCAGGCTTAAGTTTAGGTACCTCCCCGGCATTTGCCATTTATGAGTACTGAGGAAAACCTGGAAAAAACCTCAGTCTGGAAGGACGATCCTGGCGGTATTCGAACCCAGATCTCCCGCTCACGAGTCCGCCTCTTGACGACCTCGGCCACCCGTGACGGTGAGTGGATAAGAGTATATACCGTGCATGTTAATGATGAAGCTGTATTAAACCTATCGTACCAAACTTCTGGTTAGGAAGGGCATTTTCTCAGCAAATTTCTCTAATCTTCCATTGTATGTTTGTTACGGTGGGGGGAAAAAAAAAACCGTATGGAGCGGCTTTTTGGAGCTAGATGAAGAGAGTTTTACTAAATGGCGTGAGCAGGATATTATGTTTAGTTTAGTTTAGTTCCTGGGGCAGTCACATAGAATTTGTCATTTACAATTACCAAAGTAGTACACATTCTATATTTACAAAAAATACCCTGTACATCTACATAAATAAGCAACACCTAGAACAACTCAGTCAAAACAAGAAGAATCACACACATTTTACTATATGCATTGATATAACTTGTTGTAGCGACTTTAACTCAGCATAACAAAATAGGCCTTTTTACATAGGTATTTTCTAAGAGTACATTTAAAGGATTTACCATTGTTTGTTAAGCCTTTAGGCTAGAGCAAAGAGACTTTTTACTAAACCTGTTTCGTCTTCTTTGCAAGTGAGGTTAAGGTTTATAATTATACCAAGGAAGATTATGTCCTTTACCTTAAAATAGAGGACGATGAATATGATGCTGTCGATTAGTTTTAAAAAGTTCAGTTGTTTAGAAGTTGCATGTTCTTACCTGTGGAGAAGTTCATAATTCATATTATTTTATCATATGAAAATATTGTTTGTAAACAACTTCAGATTCTTAAAAACCATCGACCAATTTTATAATGATGAAAATGTCGTCTTAATACGGCGCAAAAGTTTCGTATTTGCTATTGGCAGCAATCGGGCCACTTCGGCCGCCATTTTTTCTGTATTCTGTAAATACTTGTGGTCTCCCTTGAACCCATGATCAACTCCAGGCTTGTTCCGGAACCCGGAGCACTCTCACTTTAATTACATTTTGATGCAGTTAACTCAATAAAGCGCACAGTATTACGTCATCTTTGCCAAAATAAGAAAATTATGACACCAATGCACACTCTGCAGTGCGTCTCTATGACAACTACACTAAACAGAGAGAGTTGCGAAACACAAGGTTAAAATTGGATGAATAATTCAGAAAGTCATTGCACGTGACAATAATGTGAACTAGCATTATCTTAGTTATGCAAGTGGGAAGCGTTTGGCGCACTCCCCCCCCCCAACCAAGAGGAAGAGCGCATCTGTAACAGGCCGTTTGTTAATCACGTGATACCGCAGGTACTCCTACCGTGGAAGCTCGTACGCTGCACAGTTTTTTGTCACTGCAAATGAAGATTACGTTGAGAGCGCTACCAGAACTGTCGTTTCGCTAACTAACACAAATTGCATGCATATTCATGATGACGTCACACGCCTCCCTTACAGTGTCTTTTCGGCATACCATGCACACCTTTTTTATGAAATGAAAACTTTAAAAGAGGGAATCGAACAACGTTCACTTGTCGACATTAAGTGGCACTGAGTTTGGACAGGTGATCCTCTTGTCGAGCTCCTTGCTTCTTATACAGCTCGCCCCGACTGCCTAATCTCATTTTTGTTTAAATATTGCAATATGCTATAAATATGGTGCTATGTACTAGCTCTAGAAATATATTATAACACTCTAACGCTATACAACACTCTAGAGACTTATTAGATCTAGAAATATAATACTAGTGTGACATTCAAGCCCTATAAATATGTTATGTTATAAAACTACAGTGCGGCATATTATAAATATACTGTTATGTATTGACCGTAGAAAGTTTTATAAAATATAGTGCAATGTACTAGCTCTAGAAATATATTATAGCACTCTGTGTGACGTACTAACGCTATAAAGTATTATAACAACACTCTAGAGACGTACTAAGCCTAGAAATATAGTGCGACAGACAGACAGACAGACAGACAGACTAGCCCTAGAAATATTATAACGCTCTACTTTGACATATTGTTCCTATAAATATAGTAAAATAATATAATGTACTTAAAATAATATAATGTACTAGATCTAGAAATATGTAATAACTCTAGAGTTATAAAGGCCTATAGCGACATACAAACGCTAAAATATTTATAATACTCTAATGAGACGCAATAAACCTAGAGATGTTATCGATGTACTAGTTCTAGAAATGTTTTAACACTCTAGTGGGATGTACTAACCCTAGAAATATATTATAACAATATAGCATAACGCACTAGCACTAGAAATATGTTATAAGAATATAGTGTTATGTGCCAGTCTAGAAATGTACCATAACACACCTTGAAACATGTTATAACACTCTAGTGATTTATCCTTAAAAGCTAGGTTATAACAATCTAGAGTGGCACGCATAAATATTTTACTAGTATGACGTTTTCAACCTTATAATGACACAATAGTCCTAGTCCTAGTCCTAGTCCTAATATAACATGAGCTGCTTAACGGAGACTACAAGATGCAAATGTAAGGGAGAGGAAGACTTCGTTCCTTTGGGAAATGTTTCCGGGCTATGAACAAGTTCCCAGGGAATAAGCAGCGATGGTCTTCGTCATCACTCGGATGGGTGGCCACTTAGCATGTTGAAAGCCCGCCCTTTGATGAAGAAAATAAAATTCAAGCGAGCGGAAATCGATTACAGGACAGAGAACGAATGCATTTACCTCATGGAAATATCGCGTCACAAGAGTAAGAGACTTTACATTACGTTGCACAGAAACTGCTGTATAACACAACTCTAAAAGATAACAGAAACTTTTCAGGGGCTGGTTACTTATGTCGCACTCGATGCCAACATGACCCGGAATCCAACACGTTACCAGAGCTCGCATTAACTCTGGAGAAGAATGAACATTTTTAAAGGTCGACAACAATGGCAAGTGTTTAAGCATCTGACAGTGTTATATCAAACAAAGAACAAGGATGCCTTTTCGCGTTTATTGTGGGGAGGCCATGCTACTGTGACGTCACACGAGCGCGATAACTGGACACGCGGGATAAGATATACCGGGCCTGCTTTTTAACTAGACGCTTAATGATTTTCACAATAGCTAAGGCTACCAACCAAGCGGAATTAAATTTCAGTTGTCTCATTTATTTCAGCACCTACGCGGTTCGAGTCCCATGATATTTTTGCAACGCAAAGTTCTGAGTATTTTCAGGAAAGGCAAATGCCAGTTAGTGCCACGGGTTTTAGGTTTTATGAATCTGCTTTTAAAGTGACGTTTATTTTACGTTGATGGTGGAAATCGGTACATTACTTTTTATCTTCCTTCCTACACAGAGTTATAGCTTTCCGATACAGACCATTGTGTGTCCATGTCCGTATGATGAACCAACACCTCCAGTTTGCTCATGCGAATATTCAAATTGGAATGCAGTAGATAGTGATGCCAACACTACGTACCGCTAAGTTATTCACTAAACCTCGACAACAGGTTGAGTGATTTCTGTAAAGAAAACTAATATCTGTTTATAATAAAGAAAATAAATAATTTAATTATTCTTTTTCAATTCATTGATATTCTGCAACTTAGCTGATGTTGACATTTGCAACTTAAGTCCTTTGTGCAAATAAAATAAAAAAATTCACCACTGTCAGAGGTCCTTTTAAAATAGAAAGTTTGATATTTATGTTCAGCGACAGAAGGAATTTATCCATCATGAGGCATCCAAGAGCGTTCTGGCGGTGCACGACGTTTACTTAAGCACGCACTTAGACATGCCATTTAAAACAAGATGTGAAACGGTGCTGAGATTTGCCTCTTTCAGGCATAAATAATTAATTTACGGCATGGACCCAAGGCTTTCCTTCATAACTAGTATATTACAGCCTAAAAAAACCATTAAGACATTTTTGAAATCCAAAATTATTTTGTTATGAAATTAGCTCGGAATCTAAAAACAACCAGTACTTAACGAACATAGAGCTCTTTCTTTGAAAATTCAAAGTTGAAACCCAACGATCTTGTGTCTAATCAAAGAATTAGCCCACAATTTGACAATATGACAAAAGTGTTGTAGCCTATTTATTAAGTGAAAAGTGTATAAAACAAACGCAATTAGTGAAACTTCATCAAGGAATTATATTTAGATAATCTGACAAAAGTGTTGTAGCCTATTTGTTAAGTGAAAAGCGTACAAAACAAACGTAGCAAGTGAAACTTCGTAAGGAACTATATTTAGGCAATGTGACAAAAGTATTGTAATCCATTTAATAAATGAAAATTGTACAAAACAAACGCAAGAAGTGAAACTTAGTCAAGGAACTATTTTAGACAATCTGAGAAAAGTATTGTAATCTATTTATTAAGTGAAAAGTGTACAAAACAAACGCATCAAGTGAAACTTCGTAAGGAACTATATTTAGACAATCTGACAAAAGTATTGTAATCTATTTATTAAGTGAAAAGGGTACAAAACAAACGCATCAAGTGAAACTTCGTCAAGGAACTATATTTAGGCAATCTGACAAAAGTATTGTAATCTATTTATTAAGTGAAAAGTGTACAAAACCAACGTAACATGTGAAACTCCGTAAGGAACTATATTTAGGCAATCTGACAAAAGTATTGTAATTTATTTATTAAGTGAAAAGTGTACAAAACCAACGTAACATGTGAAACTCCGTAAGGAACTATATTTAGACAATCTGACAAAAGTATTGTAGCCTATTTATTAAGTGAAAATTGTACAAAACAAACGTAACAAGTGAAACTTCGTAAGGAACTATATTTAGATAATCTTGGACAAAAGTTTTGTAGTCTATTTATTAAGTGAAAAGTGTACAAAACCAACGTAACATGTGAAACTCCGTAAGGAACTATATTTAGACAATCTGACAAAAGTGTGGTAGTCTATTTATTAAGTGAAAAGTGTACAAAACAAATGCAACAAGTGAAACTTCGACAAAGGTAATAAGGGAAACTCCGTAAGGAACTATATTTAGACAATCTGACAAAAGTGTCGTAATCTATTTATTAATTGAAAAGTGTACAAAACAAAAGTAATAAGTGAAACTTCGAAGAAACTATATTTAGACAATCTGACAAAAGTATTGTAATCCATTTATTAAGTGAAAAGTGTACAAAACAAACGTAACAAGTGAAACATCGTCAAGGCTTTATATTTAGACAATCTGGCAAAAGTGTTGTAGTCTATTTATTAAGTGAAAAGTGTACAAATCAATCATAACAAGCGAAAGTTTCTCAGGGATTTACAATTCCATTTTCTGCAGCTTCTCAACGACTGGGTAGACCATAATTTTCTTACATCCCTTCATTTTTTAAGAAGACATTTGTATTATGTTGCACAGGACATCTTCGTTATTGCAACAAATAATTAAACTTCACCAAAAATTGCCTGGAATGATCAAATCTGAGCGTTCCATCCTTTCCAATCCACCTCTGTGAAAACAGTTCATTAAGATGCTCTAGACCTCTAATAGCAAAATGTTGAGGGACTCCGTCTGCATGTGCTCTTCTGGGTACCTTGAGCTGCGAACTGTTCCATTATTCATATTTGTTATAAAAACTGATTCCCGATCTACTGTTTTTTGATTGTCCCTAACCCACAATATGATGTGCAGTTATTTACGTTCCAAGCATAAAGGCAAATCACTCAAGAGGTCTCCTATTTCATATGGTTTGTCGCGGTAAGTCAAAGTTTCTTGTTGTGCAGACGTCTGAACGTCACGGGTTCTACGCTTTTCCCATCTTCTGGTGAACCAAGCGCTGTTCAACAGAATACGTACATCTCATGAGCTTCAAGATGCTATGAAGTTTTTTTTTACACAAGATGTAACTATTTATGGCCCATACTGTAATTTTGACTGACTGAATATCCTGAATTGTTGGAGCACCAATTTTAACTATAGAAATTTGGCATAGATTGATTTTCCTAAAACATCAGTAACTCTGAGTATATTTAAAAGCTGTACTGCACTTAATTAAGTTTAACTTTCGAGACTGGGCATGTTTTAAAACTAAAATTATTTTTTGCCACGTTATCTTTCTAGCTAAAAAGTCCAAATGGAAGTTTAGACTTTTATTTTCATTGTACAGAATGATTTTCTCGTTACAGGCCACCAATTATTGTCTTACACAATTTACTTACCTTCATCGATGCAAAATCTTCGCGCATTTATGTGTCGCTCGAAATTGTGGAATATTCTCCCAGTGGCTGTTAACGGTTTCAGTTATTTGAGCGAGGTTTATTATTATTTTTGTCTTTACTTTTCCCTTCCCATAGAAGCAGATAAGGAGCATTTCTATTTTTGCACACACAACACACCGAAGAAGCGTTTTCTTTACTCCCTAACGCTAAGGGTGGCGCGGACTCGTGAGCAGGAGGCCTGGAGTTCGAATCCCACAGGTTTTTTTTCGGGTTTTCCTCAGTCCTCATAACTGGAAAATGCCGGGAAAGTACTCTAAACTTAGGCTTGGAACGGTTTCTTCATTAAAAAAGAATCCTTTCCCAATTTATCATTTCATGTCATGTATCATCAATGTCCAACGCCTGCGGTGCCTCAGTAGTAAAAACGGTTAAATTATTCAAAAAATACCCCTTTTTGATATTCGACAGAGTTAGAGAAATATTTCCGACTGGGGCTTGCTGACTGTTGCAAGGAAGGAGAGTAGAGACATAACGAGCGACTAGGAGCAGTGGCTGCGCGAACGCAAATGGGGTGCCAGATAGAACCCCCCCCCCCAGAAAATTCGCTTCCGAGCGACCTGGAAAAACCATGTAAAGTTGGAGAACGAGAATCCCAAGTACCATCACAGCATACGATGTGAGAATTACCGTCTGGCTCATTACAACTGAAGTGGTTAGCCAGCATTCAAGTCACAACTGCCGAACTGCAGTGACGCAGAACAAGGTCATTGGATGGTCTATTGCTGTTTTGCAATGGTGTATATGTATAATAAAGAATAATTTGGGGCTTCTAGCGAGAGAATCATTTGCAAATTTTGACGTCTCGCCAACATAAATTACATAAAAAAATTAATAATTGTTAATTTAGCATAAAATATTTTACATTTACTTTTGCTGAAAGTGGGCTTTATGAAATTTGGTAGCTAAATATTTTGGAAACATTCTAATACCATTGACAGTCACTGTTTTACTTTCTTACAGACCAATAAAAGGAGAACACAATGAAAATATAACAAGATGTTTCCTGACAACCTGTCGATAACCAAAGTTTCACTGCCCTATTAAAAACGAGATAGTTGAAGGCTTGGTAATTTTAGCTGCCCTGTGGTGGTAACTTCAAAGAAAATGTTGACAGTGGCACACAAAGTAAATCCAATTATTACAAAGAAAAATGTTATTAACCCTCGGGTTTATTAAAACGCCTAAAATTAAATGCAGTAACAAAGGTTAAGAGTTAATAAAGGCACACATAGGATGTGGTAGACGTTGGCACCACTGTTTCAATTTATTAGCATCTGCCGGCAATTTCAGAGGCTGCGACCAATCCCAATGTTGCTTAACCTTTTGATTCCACCATAACAACAACACAAAGGCCAATAACGATATTTCCTAAATGCAATTAAAACTTGCAATATTTTGAACAAAGTTCTGTATACAACTTTACTAATTTTCAAAATGTTATTGGGGTTGCTGTCAAAACGATTGCAGTAAGAACGAAGGGTTAACTTTAAAAGATTGAGGCATCCGTACGGTGGACACTGGCGATACACGAGATGAAAAAAACAATTGAGAAAATTTGCTTTTTAAAGATAGAAACCCCCCCCCCCAAATCCTCAGTGAAACGCAATTGTGGGAATGGAATCCCAGACCTCCCGCTGATTTGGTCAACCGTGGTGGTTTAAAATACTCGTTCTCTACAGCGTTTTGCTCAGACACTTCAGGCTCTGGAAAGGCACAGCAGGGAAATGCGGTAAACACATTGTGAACGCATAATTAATAATAATAGTATCAAACAATGGTGTGTGCTTCTTACTGGAAGCACTGTACTCTATTGTTCATGACTTATCACCTCACTGCCGCATGACTGCCACTGGTCACACTTGTGGACTCGAGGTCCAGGGTTCGATTCCCACAAGGACCGTTCTCCCCAAGTATTTTTTGTTACTTTTATTAAAATGGCAAATGCTTGGATGACTTTTTTACTGATATTTTTTTTATCCAAATCATAATTTATGTACCATCAGTGTCCACTGCCTGTGATATCTTAGCAGTAAAAACGGTCGTTTAACATCATTAAAAATCGAATTTATTTTGTTTTTACCAAGCGCTTTTCGGTGGTTAACACAAGATGCACAACACCCGTGATACTGTTAGTTAAATGTGACAATAATACGAAAGGGATTATGTCAATGCCTGGGTGGACATGCCTATTTTCTCTTGATCCTACCATGTTTTATGCTAGCGACCTGTTTATGTTGTACCATCATGCTGGAAACTGGGAGGAGCGCATGGGTAGCCGAGGTTTTTTAAAAAGATTAACATGTCCTAACTTAACAAAATATAATTGGGTACTCACTTCCTACCTGTTCTATTGGATCATTTTCCCCTCCTAAAGAAATGATGACGTAATTGTCAGGGGCGAAGGAAGAAAACGCTGGCTTGATTATTTCTCAATTTGAACCATTTAAATAATTCATCAATAAAAACATATTGTTTGGTCATTTACAACCATGTACTTAAGATTTTGTAACCTGTTAATATATAATTACTATCTTCACAGCATATTTTGAAGTGGGTTTCTTGCGGTAGGGAGCATTATCCATAAAAATCGGAAGTTGAGAAAAGTCGATTGTTCACCTAAATCTCAAAGTTTCTGAAATTAATTTGACTATGATAATTTCCCGAGGTTCAAAAATTAATAATGAATTCCATTGCGTATCCTGCAAGCCCCGGAAATCTACTTAGTCAATACATCCAGTAAACTTTACATTGTCCACCCATATACAGCAGAATGACCTTGTTCCCAAACCGGTACCCCTCTACATTTGGCATTTCAATTAATATGATCCATAAATGTAGTCACTCGTTCCATTTGAGGCCCCATTCTTTAAGAACTCTTCTCAGAGTGTCACAATGACCCCATTCTTTAAGAACTCTTCTCAGAGTGTCACAATGACCCCATTCTTTAAGAACTCTTCTCAGAGTGCCACCAAGACCCCATTTTTTAAGAACTCTTCTCAGAGTGTCACAATGACCCCATTTTTTAAGAACTCTTCTCAGAGTGTCACAATGACCCCATTCTTTAAGAACTCTTCTCAGAGTGTCACAATGACCCCATTCTTTAAGAACTCTTCTCAAAGTGTCACAATGACCCCATTCTTTAAGAACTCTTCTCAGAGTGTCACAATGACCCCGTTCTTTAACAACTCTTCTCAGAGTGCCACCAAGACCCCATTCTTTAAGAACTCTTCTCAGAGTGTCACAATGACCCCATTCTTTAAGAACTCTTCTCAGAGTGCCACCATGACCACATTCTTTAAGAACTCTTCTCAGAGTGCCACCAAGACCCCATTCTTTAAGAACTCTTCTCAGAGTGTCACAATGACCCCATTCTTTAAGAACTCTTCTCAGAGTGTCACCATGATCACATTCTTTAAGAACTCTTCTCACAGTGTCACCATGATCACATTTTTTAAGAACTCTTCTCAGAGTGTCACCATGATCACATTCTTTAAGAACTCTTCTCAGAGTGTCACCATGACCCCATTCTTTAAGAACTCTTCTTAGAGTGTCACTATGACCCCATTCTTTAAGAACTTCTCAGAGTGCCACCATGACCACATTCTTTAAAAACTCTTCTCAGAGTGTCACCATGACCCCATTCCTTAATCACTCTTCTCAGAGTGTCACCATGACCCCATTCTTTAAGAACTCTTCTCAGAGTGTCACTATGACCCCATTCTTTAAGAACTTCTCAGAGTGCCACCATGATCACATTCTTTAAGAACTCTTCTCAGAGTGTCACCATGATCACATTCTTTAAGAACTCTTCTCAGAATGTCACCATGACCCCATTCCTTAATCACTCTTCTCAGAGTGTCACCATGACCCCATTCTTTAAGAACTCTTCTCAGAGTGTCACTATGACCCCATTCTTTAAGAACTTCTCAAAGTGCCACCATGACCACATTCTTTAAGAACTTCTCAGAGTGCCACCAAGACCCCATTCTTTAAGAACTCTTCTCGGAGTGTCACCAACCTCTTACGTCACCAGCATCCATTCAATTCAGGGCGTGAAATGGCCGACAAATTTTGCTCATAAAACTTTTCTTTTAGGCTTTAGGGAACACTTTCCTTCTGAAGGGAACCATAGTTAGGATTTTAACGCCCGACCCTGGCCGGGATTGATTCCGGATCTTGGATCCACGAGGCAAGTATGGTTACCTCTGGATCACCAGGACCCTGTATATGCACACATAGGTTGTGTCTGAATTAATTCAACCGACAAAATTGAAGGGGTTGTGGAGTGAACACAGAAAACACTTTGAGGTGGGGAAATTTCAATGTGATATTGTACATTTTTGATGTTGGATATTAAAGCAATATCTGTGTATGTTTTCTCTTCACAAGCTTCATTCCTACTGGGGTAATCGGAAAATATAACTAGTAACCGGTATTTTGAAAATTATGGGATTTGTTGATTTTTAAACATACATCCTCTAATACAGCCGTCTGATTCAGAGATTACGAGTACTCGACTGTTGCCGAAACTTTCTTGTTAGGTAGCATTTGCGTTGATTTTATTCAAAATTACTAATAACAAGTCAGAATGTTCAAGATGAAGAACAATTATTATAATGATCAACAGTACTGTGTTTTCTTCCCCTCGATACAAATTATGATTTTTTTAGTATCCGATCATATAATTGCACGGAGCGACTTTTAGCCAATTTACCGTCTCATTTACATTACTCATGGTGCTCAAATATTAATATGATGTTTTTCTCCTAACTTTCCTATAAACTGTGCTTCGATTTGACTAGGGATCTAGGAAGCATTTTCTTGTTCATTTTTGATACAACATATGATACTTGTTATAATAGCGTTCACATTTAATTTAGATCTGCACACCATTCTGCTTGCAATAAAATTAGTGTATGTTTTCCCAAACAGGGTAGTCAAACCCTTTCGCTGACGTCTGCTTGCATTACAATTGTCTTATTAGATCCCCCTTTTGCTTATAATTTTATTCAGTTTTTAAACCCCTTTGGTCTCCAAATAATTAACTAATAATAACAAACATTCCTTAGCCTTATCAGCAGTCGTGTAGAGTGCTTAATCGCAAGATATGTTAGCGAAGTGCAGACTACATGTTTTATGCTATTGCTCGGAATTTTGTACGTGTAGAGCACACTTCCCAACCTCAAAATGTTTGTCTGTGTTTACTCTACAATCGCTCCAATTTTGTCAGTTGAATTCAGGGACACACGGTATATAGAAAAAGATTACTATTTAATTTTCGGGACCTGAAGAAACTATGTGAGATATACGTTTATTGTTGGCAGCACTGAAAAGAGCGTGTTTTGGTTAGTAACTATAGCGGAAGTTACCCACTATTGCAACTGCAGCAAAATGTTAATCGTGGTCGTCCGCTCGCTATCTGATGTTCTAATATAGAGGTAGGTACTCGTGCGCTTATTTCTTTTACGGTCTTGGTGAACAAGAATGTTCGAGAGTTTCTTCATACCCACGTACATAATGAAAACACAGCTCAAGTGGAAACCATAGCGAAGAACAATCCTCGACTAACAGAGATAGAGTGTCTGTGAATAAAGTTTAAGGCCCATTTTAACTACTAAGGCATCACGGGCGGTGACATTGGTGGTACATGAAAAGATATGACACGTTGGAAGGGCCTTTTTTAAAGGAAGTAAGCGTTCCAGGCCTAAATTTAGGGTACCTACTCGGCATTTGCCATTTATGAGGACTGAGGAAAACCTGGAAAAAAACTCAGTCAGGAAGGAAGATTCTGGCGGTATTCAAACCCCGACCTCCCGTTCACGAGTCCGCGCCTTAACGACTTCCGGCCACCTGTGGTGGTTCTTAATCGAAAGTGTGGAATATGGACAACACAATTTCAATAACTTTTTATTTTAGGAGCTATGAATTATAAATATCATTATAGCACCCAAAACCAAAATAAAACGATTTTTCATTTTACTAATGTACATAATTTGTCAACTTTTCAGAAAATATTTTTGTAAAATGGCAATTTTCGAAATCATATTTTTAAATAGTTCTGTCAGAAATTTGGGGTTTTAATAAGCGAGTAAATATGATAAATTTCAGCGCTTTCTGTCAAATACACTTTATGTTGAAACAACTAAAAATGTTATTGCATTGTGTGTAAGTATGGGGTCATTTGTCCGACGTGATATCGGTCGATACACGATCGATGTGGGCAGGATTTACCGAACTGCTACGTTGTCGTTTGAATAAAACACAGGTCTAATCAGTGAGTAAACCATACTAATTTCATATTTATGTACCGTAACCGCTTAATCAGCCAGGGGAAATTCCTAAGGTATCTGTCGAGAGATCAAATAAAATTAAGAAGGACAATTTCATAAACGTGTGGAAATTAAAGGCAAGAGTTCCCAGTCTCTGTTTGCAACTCTACCAGCCGCTAATCGGGAGCGATGGCTCGGACGATGGTGTTTCACCTTAAAAACAGATCATGTACCTGCATAGCCTTCTCATGTGGGAGCGCCACTGATCTTCTTGCTGATAGAGAAAACAATTGCAACACCGTCGGTT
The DNA here is from genome assembly GCA_030762175.1 of Metallyticus violacea. Lineage (NCBI taxonomy): Eukaryota > Metazoa > Arthropoda > Insecta > Mantodea > Metallyticidae > Metallyticus > Metallyticus violacea. The sequence continues at coordinate 1,138,926 of CM060839.1, forward strand.
ACATTGTGAATAAAATATACACATTTATTGATAACTTTTTAATGGGGGAAATACAATTAATATCTTAATAGTGGAAACAAAATGGTGCATGGGAGTACAGTCATGCTTACAGAAAGGAGTAGGGGACGGGTTTGGTTAAAACAGGATCAAGGGCACAGCTTGTGAATAATCAATTAATATTTATTACTTTTACAGTGAAGAACATGCCTACACACACCTTACAGCTATATAGAAACTTTGTATACGGCGACTGGCAGTTCATTGAGCACAGTGTGTTGATCTTCACTGAGCCAGGTCACAAATCCTGAAGCCTATGCAAACTATGTAAAAATGGAAGAGGGCGCAGGAGAAAACAAACGGATACCATCGGTGGCCTGTTTAGGAACTGCTAATTGTCTAAACCATTGTTCGCGGATGACCAACAATCAACTTCATTGTTAACGGTTATCACAACAATGAGCTGTTTCCGAGACACTACCAAACCTGTGTTTGTTGGCGTTTAACCAACACCTTCTTTCCCTGTCTACCGGTTTCTTTCTCGTTTTATTTACACATTTAAATACGAGGCGAAAGCATTTTAAAATGAATAACAATAAGTAATATACCTTTAAATGTTCATTCTATCGAATCACGAATATTTAAAGATTAGTGAAACAATAAAAAGTGTTCCTCACTATTGGGTACAAAAGGGCCTGGGAGTCCTACACTCGATGTTTTTTTCGGTGCGTTTTCTTATTTTACAAAGGACTTAGTAGAAGTACAAACATCTGGGGAGCATGCACGCACTCAAACACACGCAAATCTGCTGTCCGTCCTTTGGTCGTGAAATTTTCTACCTAAACTGACTTCACTTATCTCGTTGCCAACGCCAGCAGTGGCAGAATAACGAACCAAAGCATGACGTCGATACCGGAACCGGAAGATGTCTTCCTCCTCAGGATGGCGGCCATCTTGTCACCTGTGAACACACAGCGCGCACTTTACCACCGTATTTCCGTATAGTTCAGCGGTCCTTGGTTACCTAACAACAGAAGAACGTAACAATTAAAGGGAGACATGGTTGTCAGACAGTATGAGTGACATGCTAGTTATCGTGCCCGTGGGAAAACGCCGGCCGTGTTTCCTGTTACGTCGATATCGACTGCTTAAGTTATTTCTGAGACGGGGAGTCATCTGCTAGTTTCACGTTACAAAGCGGAAGCAAGAGTAAGTAGCAATGAGCTTGGCCAGGGCCTGTATGGGTGATGATTTCATCAACCTTTAATGTAATGTAATTTAATGTCCCTTGTACCGAAATTTCAAATGAAATAAATTTACATTTTTTTATATATTGCTTTCTCTCGACTTTTGCAACGGAAGATGGGAGCCAGGGCTGTGGACAGTTAAATTTGTATTAATGCCTAAAGTGCGTGCGAACTGTTAAAACAATAACATTTTACGTCCTTGTGTAATTCAATATGAAAAAAGCGGCAAAGCGATTTGCAGCGTGAAATGTCCTCTACAAACATTCCTTTCTGCAGGAGTCCGTACTGTTACTGCAAATACATTTTAATAACTCCATAGTTAAAAACCCATTAAAGTACATTAAATGTGTTTGAGGTGCACTTCAGGTGGTATTTCCATCGTACTCGGAGAAAGGGCCGCCTAGTAACGTAGATTGTTTCCGTGGCCGACTCCAATAAACGTAACCACACAAAATAACAACTGCCAGCGGAATTTTCAACGCAGCCATTGTTAACAACATTGCACGAGCGGAAGTATCTGCACACTACCCCGCCAGGAGCGCTAACGGCCTTCCTTACCGCTGCAACTGGTTTATGCCCACAAGGTTTCGGCTGGGGGCAAGGAAAAAAATGTGTATTGCGCTGAGGAACTTTCTGAGCTTCCATGTTCCTCCGCCACGCCCTGTTTTTTGAGCAAGTTCTTTGACCTATACTGTTAACAAATGTTTCATGTTTTCCTGAAGCTTCCGAGTCGTTCTTTCCTAGACTACATGATTATTAGGCGCCCCGTCTCAGAAGTGAAACTCGTGAAAATCAATGCCAGGACGTGTTTCAAGTCTCTCCAAGGGACACAAGATGTAATCCTGTTCCAAAAACCTCCCGGGGGAAAGTCTCGGACCAGCAGAACATTTGTGCAAGTCACATGTAAAATGCAGGTGTGTCTTTCATTTCCCAGAGGCAACGGCAAGGTGTAAACCTCGAGAAAAGAAATAACATTCCATGAAACATTCAAACTGTCGGCAACACTACTGCGTAACATAATTACCTCTGCAGTTGAAGAACAAGCCTCCCGTATGCACAATCACATTGTAGATATTTAATTATGAATATCAACCGCACGTGGTCAAATGTGGTTCTAATTTGGTGCGCTGTTCAGATAATGACTTTACAGCGTTGGATATTGTTAATTACAAACCAATTTCCAGATCATATTTAACATGCACATACAATATTTATAGCAACACATACACACCCAAATATCACTTCACGAGGTTGAAACACGTACCTTCCGAGACAAAGACGTAGATAGAGGCAGGCTCAGTGTTAGAGGCGCTGCAGGTATAGTTGCCGGAGTCAGTGTCATGCGCATCTCGAATGGTGAGGCGGCTCTGCGTTTTGGGACCGGGCTCAGTCTCCACGGTGATACCTCCTCGCGAATTGTCGTAGTTGATCATGCGGTCGTTGTGATACCAGAACACGTACTGCGGCGGAGTAGGGCTCTGAAACATATCACCAGCCTTTAGAGAAAGTAACAACAGGAGTAGGGCTCTGAAACATATCACCAGCCTTTAGAGAAAGTAACAACAGGAGTAGGGCTCTGAAACATATCACCAGCCTTTAGAGAAAGTAACAACAGGAGTAGGGCTCTGAAACACGCCAGTAACAGTTAGAGAAAGTAACTGCAACACGTCAGTAACAGTCAGAGAAAGTAACTGCAGGAATAGGACTCTGAAACACGCCAGTAACAGTTAGAGAAAGTAACTTCAGGAATAGGACTCTGAAACACGCCAGTAACAGTTAGAGAAAGTAACTTCAGGAATAGGACTCTGAAACACGCCAGTAACAGTTAGAGAAAGTAACTTCAGGAATAGGGCTCTGAAACACGCCAGTAACAGTTAGAGAAAGTAACTTCAGGAATAGGGCTCTGAAACACGCCAGTAACAGTTAGAGAAAGTAACTTCAGGAATAGGGCTCTGAAACACGCCAGTAACAGTCAGAGAAAGTAACTTCAGGAATAGGGCTCTGAAACACGCCAGTAACAGTTAGAGAAAGTAACTTCAGGAGTAGGGCTCTGAAACAAGCCAGTAACAGTTAGAGAAAGTAACTGCAACACGTCAGTAACAGTCAGAGAAAGTAACTGCAGGAATAGGACTCTGAAATACGCCAGTAACAGTTAGAGAAAGTAACTTCAGGAATAGGACTCTGAAACACGCCAGTAACAGTTAGAGAAAGTAACTGCAGGAATAGGACTCTGAAATACGCCAGTAACAGTTAGAGAAAGTAACTTCAGGAATAGGGCTCTGAAACACGCCAGTAACAGTCAGAGAAAGTAACTTCAGGAATAGGGCTCTGAAACACGCCAGTAACAGTTAGAGAAAGTAACTTCAGGAGTAGGGCTCTGAAACAAGCCAGTAACAGTTAGAGAAAGTAACTGCAACACGTCAGTAACAGTCAGAGAAAGTAACTGCAGGAATAGGACTCTGAAACACGTCAGAACAGTCAGAGAAAGTAACTTCAGGAATAGGGCTCTGAAACACGTCAGTAACAGTCAGAGAAAGTAACTTCAGGAATAGGACTCTGAAACACGCCAGTAACATTTAGAGAAAGTAACTTCAGGAATAGGGCTCTGAAACACGCCAGTAACAGTCAGAGAAAGTAACTTCAGGAATAGGGCTCTGAAACACGCCAGTAACAGTTAGAGAAAGTAACTTCAGGAGTAGGGCTCTGAAACGCGCCAGAAACAGTCAGAGAAAGTAACTGCAGGAATAGGGCTCTGAAACACGTCAGTAACAGTTAGAGAAAGTAACTTCAGGAATAGGGCTCTGAAACACGCCAGAAACAGTCAGAGAAAGTAACTTCAGGAGTAGGGCTCTGAAACACGCCAGTAACAGTTAGAGAAAGTAACTTCAGGAGTAGGACTCTGAAACACGTCACCAATAGATAGAATTTTTTGAGTAGTGTTTAACGATCTTTTTACTGTAATGACTGTAATGAAATGATATATTGGGAAAGCAGCCAGGTATCACACTGGACGAGTCAGTGTCAGCAGAGTGCCACTAATTCAGTGAGACAGTGACACGGGCCTATGAATAGACTTGATGAAACGATTCAACTGATTAAAATATTTATGGTGTGAGTCATTTCGGCTCTTAATGTTGGAAAGGGTGAATCTGTTTGGAAATTTTTCAATCACGCAATACGCCATCAAGATGTAAAAATTCAGTAGCTTTCCGCTCCTTTCTCAGATTTTTTAAATTTGTTTTATTTACGGACGCTCTTTAACATCTCAGGCCATCAGCATCCCATTCAATTCAGGGTGTGAAACGGCCGACAAATTTTACTCAGAGGCCTCTTCTTTCAACCTTGGGGTTCTTTTAAGTCTGTAAATGTACTACATGAAACCAACTTTACTTCCCTTCCGAAGTAAGCCATAAGGGATTTTTATGCCCGAAAATGTCCATCAGTCTTAGCCGGGATCGAAATCGCGATCTTGGGTTTAGGAGACAAATATGGTAACCACTACACTACCAGGACCGACGGCCCATCCTCAGAAATGACTCCAGACACATTAACTTAGTGTTACGAAGTCTCTCTTCCCCCCCCCCTCCTTAGAAACAGCTCAACATACTACGCTAGTCGTGTCAGAGCCTGTGTTTAACAACCCTCCCATTCCTTAGAAACAGCTCAACATACTACGCTAATCCGCACCTTTTCTATGATGCACACCAAGCTGATGCCACTGCCGACGTCCACGTGGTGCTCTCCACTGCCCAGGATGAACGCCTCGGGTACCACAATGTGCAGATCCACAAAATGCGACATTATTCCTGTTCCGGTAGACACCTGCAACAGACACGACAACAATGAACACTTTCCCTCTCCCTGCGGAATCAATATGGAGTATTGTTGGAATGTAACAGGCCACTTTGAGGAATTAATTCTTGAGTTGACGCTAATTGTCGCCAGGAGCCGTAGCTTTCAACTAATTTTGGCAATTTGTTAATGTGTTAAAGCCGGCGTCTATTGTCAGGGGTTTTTTGTTGTCGCCAAACTCCAGGGGTAGACTTTGCAAGGTGTTTGAATATCTCGCCTTCCTAATACACAGGGGGCCATGCAATTCGTCCACCTCGGCCAATCCATCAACAAACAAATGAACCAATGTCATCAATCTCCCCGGTTTTTCCCCCTCCTTTCCACTTTGCCATTACGGAAGTAGGTGCCGATTTTGATCACAATAACGTACCTTCAATTTCTCATTTCATCGAATTCGATGGAAACAAAATACTTTTCCTTTCCTCTTCCCGTGGGTTATAAAACTGTGTCAAAATGGCGACTGGCTCTCGAGGGAATTTAATAAGTGACCCTCCCCCATATTGGGCTTCATCATCGGGCCATCTGTTTCCCGACCGTCCACAGTTTTTCATTTCACTGCAACGTGTCAAAGTTCATAAAACAAGCGAATGGTACGCGTTCTGCACAAACAGTTCGCACCAAATGACTCACCTAGAACACGTCTTCTAGAGAGAAATAAAAGTTTTTAACGACCATTCTAGAGAAAAACGAACCATATTTTTAACAATTTAACTAGAACGTTCATTCTAGATAAAATGAATCAGACTTTTAACAACTTGAAGAAAACGGTCATTCTAGATAAAAACGAACCACATTTTTAACAACTTGGCTAGAACGCGTCTTCTAAAGAGAAATAAATCTTTTTAACTTAACTAGAACGGTCTTTCTAGAGAGAAATAAAACAAAATTAGAACTGTCATTCTAGAGAAAAATAAACCAAAAATTTAATAACTTAGCTATAGAATTAAAGACTTAGTCTTTCTAGAGAAAATGCGCATTTTACTTAGATTCAACTAAAATGGTCTTTCTATAGAAATAAAATGTTACTAGAACTGTAAATCAATGAGAATATGAACCTTTTTAACTAGAAATAAATATAGGAGTAATTCTAGAGCATTAAAACTTCTGGAACTGTCTTTCTGGAGAAAATGAACTTTATAAACTTTTTTAACTATAGGGAATTTTAGAGAAATAAATTTTTATTCAAATCAATTTATTTTCCTAGTGAAATCAACCATTTTAAGGATTTAACTAGAAAGAGAAAACTGAGAAAAACTCTTAACTAGAGAAAAATGAATACTTTCAATAATTTTTTACAAAATTAAACACAAACTGATATTTTGTGAGTATTTTTTAATGTTGAAAATTACAAATTCTTTTTTGGAAATACTTTCCTTAAATGAAATAGGACTTTTTTGTTTCTCTTTCTTTTAAGGGAGGTCATACATGACACAAAAAATGTTTTTAAATTAGTAAAAATGTGTTAAGTAAGAACACCTCGAGATATTTATTATTGCTGAACCTGTTTAGGTTGGCAAGGCTGTCCTTAGACTTTTAAACGTCTATCTCAACTTTCCATGCGGTACATGGTTATATTTTAATTAAAAAATGTCAGAGTTGGTAGTATCTAAAGACACGTGATTTAGGCCGGAACAGACTGCACAGTTAAGGGTTTCAGGTAGTAAAACAAACAGTTCTTACCGGTAGATAAAGTTCTGTGTATAAAAAAGTTTCACACTCGGGGAGAATGCTACATAAATACTGTCATCATGGACAACAAAGAGCTTACGGCAACGGTGGTAACAGAACAATCACTTCCTTTTCCAGAAGAAGAAGACCGTCGCTTAAAATAGCACACTCACTTACAAACAAATACTTTGAGGCCGCAACCCAAAAGCGCTGAGACGCAAGTAGATGGCGTTCAAAATTAGGTAAATGAAGTATTTCCTTCGTAACAGAACCAGTCCGGGAACTTTTTGATACCACCTCGTATATGAAAATGGATCCTTTGCAGAGAAGTGGTAAGGCGATTTGGCAGCCGTGTCCGTGAGGCAGGAACTTTCAAACTGGCGAGTTCTTACATGAAATACTCCTACGCAGATGCCATCTGTTATACCAAGTACTGGTTATTAAAAGTTTTAGGCTTTCAGTAAAAATATAAATATTATCTTTCTAATTACTGCAGCTGAATTTCCCCAGGCGGCCCTTAGCTCAAATAATCTTACTGTAATTAAGGCGTGACAACCTTCTAAAAGGACCATTGTCGCATCTTCATAAAAAAGAAAGATTTAAATATGGCCGAATTGCACTGAAGCGCTCAAATAAGGTCAACATTGCACCGTGAAGGAAGACAGTGAGCAAGCAGATAACTCAAAGGGACATGCTGTGAGCAGACCAAATCCCAGATAAAAGGACCTTTTGGCAATGTGTAAGAAACAAAAATTGGAAACATGGTAGACTTCGGAGGTATGTGGTGGGGGGAATTTTCAAACAACACGGGAATTGAAAGAGTTTTCCTTCTCCTGGATATCGTCTGGGTCGGTGCAGAGTATTTGGAAAAACAAAATTCATTTAATTGGCTTTTACACCCAACTTTCAAAGGACTCTCCTTTTTTACTTTCACAAATCCCCTGCGGCCTTCTATGCACAAGTGTCGGCCATATTCATTGCAGTTCTGTAACATTTTTAATTCACTAACCAAAATATTCCTTCTACCAAAAAGTGATTAGAAAATTGTGATACGCCATAAAAGTATTAATTTTCATATACACTTTCAGTGCAGTCACTGATAGCATTTCCAAACGAATCCGTAACGAGATTGTTGCTGCGTCAAAGAAAGGGAGAGAAAAAAAGAGTTTTGTGTTTTAATGTTTTTAAAAGCAATACATTGCTTTTGCGTGAGTCGTGTACACATTAACAAATTACTTAGTCTTGAGAAGTAAAATGCCTGCCACATACCAAAATGTAAAACATCAAAAAATGCACAAAATCGCATGTGTAGGCTTTGAACTGGTCTCCATGGTAACCAGAGGGCGCTTTGTGTGGTAAAAGTGACCATGACGTCAACAGCGTTTTGTTTCCGCGGTTTGTTTTGACGATAAAAAAAAAAAAAAAAAAAAAAAAAAAAAAAAAAAAAAAAAAAAGCAAATCGTATTCCACAAACCAAATTTTCATCAACTGAATTTATTATTAAAATTGCCATGTGCATTCCTCACCAACGCATATTCACAACATTTTTAGTGGGATTACAATTCTCAGTCGATAAAACGTGGAGCTATTTTACCGGCAGAACTTGGGGGACCATTGTTTGGCAATTAATTAGCGTTTAGTCTGTTAGAATCGGATTTTCATGGAAATCTGTAGCTACATCTCAGATATTAATGCCGTTACTAATATTAACACGTGGACCTCCCCGACACATCACCACTGGACGTTGGCTGACGCATCCTCCACTAGTGCACTCCTGGGCTGTTTGGACTTGTACGAATGTAAACGTCTGCTCTGTGATACACACACTGATAAAGGTTTTAACCCAAGACCTCATAAGGTAGCAGCTTTCAACAGCATGATATACAAATTAATTAAGGTACCAAACAGCGAGCGTTCTTTGCTCTCCAGAGCTCCTATCGGTCATTAGTCGAGTTAAAATTTAAACATTGTACAAATTTCTGCGCCCCCTGTAGAGAGAAGAATGCGGCACTTCCCATTTCGCTTCAACTATTTATCTCTTTGTCTTCTTTAACGAAAGTCGAGCAAGGCGCAGTTTTTCGCGCTGTCAGGCTCCGTCATTAAAATTCCTCTCCGACCATGAAGCCATTTTTTTACTGTTCCTTTACAACGTTGGCAGAACATGCCTGTAAACAACGCGTACCTCCGAACCGATTGTGAGCTCATCCTCTTTGTATGGAGTTTACTATTTTTCTTTATTCCGAAGAAACCAAAGGAAGGGAGAAAGCGAAAGAGGCGCTAAAAATATGAAAAGAAATGAAAAGAAAGACAAATTTCCTGCAAGTAGCGCCCGGCCTAACGTTAACCCTCACTACGGTGCATATTTTATTTTCAAACCCTTAGCGGAGCACGTAATAAATAACAAAACAAATCGGAGTCAAAGTTCTTTTGTTATAAAGTGTAATTTCCCCTGCGTCTTTTCTCCTCGCAGATAATTAAATTAACAAACGTTATTTCTCATTAGGTCCCGCCGCTTCATTTTATTAATGACTTTCAGAACTGCCTGCAGGCAACATAAACGAAACGCTGCAATCACACTGCCCACCCTCGAACCCAGTAACTGTGTTCAGAAAGCATCAATATGTCCGGTATCAGCAATTTGTGCGCTGTTGTCGGAATTTTCAACAATCTTTTTAACATTTCCTTAGGTCTGTTGAATACACAAATACGTAAGTTACAAATTGATGACAGCATTAGTCCGATTGGTGACATTCGACACGAGAAAATCCATGCTTACAATAGCGAAACAGCAGTAGCAAGATGGAGGTGCCTATGAGTAAGTGTACAACTCTCGAGCAGGCAAAAGCTATGGAATTAAAGAAGTGCCTGTTTATACTTAAGAGCGGACACCGGATATTGCCACAGAGGCGAATTTGCTACGAGTTAAAGACTTAATCCACGCAAACTATTGACACTACAGTCTCTGCTATTGGTTGTTCCCACGGCACGGTCTACCTCATAATGCTTGGCAGGTTAGGTGCGTGGTGACCCCAGAACAGAACCAGTCTGGCATTATAGTATCTCAATCGCTACCGCGATGAAACGCCCAAATTGTAGCAGGTTTCACAAGTGGAAATATCCCGTCGCCTTCGAAAAATAAAATGTTTAAAATGACATTTACAGTCTTGTGGAATCACGAAGGCATTCCAGCCTCAAGGACAAAACGTAAATGCCGACTCGTACCGTAACATCCTCAGGGAAACTTTATAAGCGACCAGGACTCAAATAATGTTGCTCTTGCATGACAACGCGTATCCTCATACTGCTAAAAAAACAAACGAGACGCAGCGAAATTTCAAGTGAAAAGCCCTACAGCATCCTCCATACAGCCCCGACCTTGATCCAAGTAATTTTCATTTGTTCGGTCCTCTTAAATATTGTTTTTGGGGTAAACGATGAAGGTGTAGAAGGGAGGTTCTGACAGCAACTAAAAGTACTTTGTGTAGAGGCTTGTGAAATCTGCCTCGAGGGAGATTATCTTGAGAAATAAAATTTGTAATTTACTTAATAAGTTATCTTGCTTATTTTAAATAACGATAACAATATGTTAATGTTCATCAGTGTATAGAAAATGTTTGTCATATGCCACTCTTGATCAGATGATGTGGAGAGAAACTTAAAAACCAAAGTATCAGGTTGTGTAACTTACGGTACATCATTTGCAATATCAAATCATGGTTTCAAACAGCAAGTTTTTGATAAAACAGGTTCACACTAAGTGTAAGAGAAATCTTCATTTTCAACCATTAAAAAACGAACGGTGCCAAACTTGAAGATGACCTTCCAAAAAGTTCATTGAACAAATACGTGACCAGAGATTGCTGAGGCTGCAGACTGCAAAGGAACATGTAGGTTATATTTAACGATGAAAGCTTTAAGTGCACTAACCAAACATACTGAGTACTATTGCAGTAGTTTAAACCAATTAGATGAAAAAGTTGGGGTGCTTACAAAAGTGTGTCAACAATATAGAGATAGTTAACATATACCATAGTTCCCAGATTTGGCTCCCTTTGACTCGCATTTGTTTCCAGAGTCCAAACCCCTCACCGGTCAGCAATTAGGAGGCTTTTGTAGCCCTTCTGGTTGGGCATCGCTGAAATAAATATATCTAGGAAGATTATGTAGAAATAAAAAAAATTCCAAGTTAAAAAATTGTTAGGTCGAGAGCTCTTTCCTCTGGCTCGTTACGCGCATGTTATTGAAAGTCGCTGCCCTTGTTGGCAGCAGAAACGTCTAGAAAAGGCGGTGATTGTGAAATATTAGAGCAGAGAACGTATCTAAGTGGATAACCGCGTGACTTGTCATCTGTTATGGCATATCCTCCGTCAGCACAAAAGCCGCTACAAAATATATCGCACACGCTTCATATCATAAACACATTTCCTTGTATAGTACACAGCGGAGAAAGGTTTTCCTGCGGCTTACTTTAAAATACGACCACCAGGTCTTAAATATAATGAAAATATGAACGTACTAAAAACATACAGCGAACCACGAAAAGGTTCAGGCTAACAATTGAACGTAGGTGCACTGCAACGGTTATATTTTCCCGTTACGCCCAAATAGCGTAGCGGCTAGGAAGTGTATTTTTTCTTCTAATATAAATACTAAAATTCTCCTTCCGCGCGGCATTTTCTTAGTCAAATTCGAACAAAACTGCAAGCTTTTAAATTTAAAACGATCGCAAGCATTAAAAAGATTACAGACCAGTAAAGTCTTTGTGAACATCACAGATTTTGCTGAACAAAAACACGTTCAGTCATCTGCAGCGACTGTGCTGGCATCTGTGTGAAGGAATGTTATTTGGAGAATGTCGTTCCCTGTGGTTTTTAAAAGCGACGCTACTCACAAACATTTTTAATTTCGTTTGTAAAGGCTCACCGGAAACTTGCAACTCTAGCCGCCCCGACGCGACGGGTGGGGGAATGAGACGTTTCCTTTACTATCCGTCTGTCTGACCCTCACATGGAGCTGAACAAATTAAAACTACCCATCTTCAAGAACTGTACATTTTTATAAACTTCAGTCTTTTGGGTAAAGCACTCTCGGGGGTGAAGCCGGTTGGTCGATATCAAACAACAATGGCGCATGCCCACATAACACATCGCTTCTAATATGAATAAATCTGGTACCTGGTTCCAGAGTCAAGCTTTCCATTTTATAAACAAAGCCTTTCAGAGCTGGTTGGTTCTCAAACTGTGGTCTCTGAAGATGTGAACAGCATTTATTCTTGAAAGTATAGATACAAACAATGAGTTAAGAGAAAATGAAACATGACAAAAATTTAGGATGCGTATTTACTGAGGCAAAATAAATTAAAATCAAATTGTTCTGGAGGGAGACATATTGCTAGTTATTATTCATATTTTATGCGTCTTCGATTTTTGTGACTATTGTTTAAGGATGCACTACAACAAAGGAAAATGTTGAAACGTGTAACCCAATGAAGAAAAACTTGGTTCGCGAAGGTACTTTCAGAACCGCTGATATGGCAGTGAGGGGAATTTCTACCTTCATATTTGGCTTTTCTGAATAAAGAACGATCATAATTTATTTTATAAAATAACTTTATTCATTTTGAAGATCTCCGTTGGATGTAATGCACCCTTCCAGCGTTTCTGCCGCTGCACCATTTTTGACAAGTCTTTCAGAATCGCTTCCACAGCTTTCTGATGATGAAATACCTTCCATGAAGATGTTTCTTCACTTTGGGGAAAAGGAAAAATGACTAAACTTTGACTATGGGGGGGGGGGTGAGGGACATACTTCACATTCTTCACATTGCTTTTTGTGAGATATTCAGCAACAACATTTGCGATGTATGTCCGTGCATTATCATGTGCAGCATCCAGTTTGTTGTACGGAAATGTCGCCTTTTGCAATTCATTTTCTGAATAACTTTCGCAGGAGAAGGAACTACTTTGTTTTGTTGGCGATGATGCAGATTTCCACACAAACCTTTGCTGTTTTCTCTCAGCATCGAAATAAGGAGCCAAGTTTTATTAGCAGTGATTACTTAAGGCATCTTCAACTATTGGCAGCGTCCCGGAAGCCACCGTGCGCAAACACGTCTCATGTCCATGTATTTCTTAATGTTATTCGAAGACTCTCTCTCAAATGACAGTCGCGATATTGATGTTTTTCTTTTTTTCTTTAAGAGCACAAACTGGAGCGCCAGGTGCACATTCCTTTGTATGCGATTACCTTCCCTCTTTTAATATTTTATACCATCTATGGAGGAACACTATGTTGAGATGAAAGAAGTATATTGTTTGTCGCGTGTCACGGAACTGAACATGTCTCAGCTTACACACCTCTCCCAGGCAAAAACCGGAAGTGCTAACAATGAAATATTGGGAAGATGACTTTTGGCCTGTAAACATCTTCGTAGTATAGTACAAGGTGTGATACACAGTCAACTAGAAAACGCTGCTAGAACCGTCAAGAGTTTATAAACTCCAACTAGAAGATGCAGTCATTCTTCTTTTTAAAATGAACGTCAATGTAAACGTAAATGTCATGGAGAGTTTAATACTCTCCAGATAAACACCTGTAAGTTCGAACCCCAACACTGGACGCTGCGTCTATTTCAGAGACCAAGACCTTCTCTGAGAATACACGACAGTTAGATCCATGCCTTCCAGCCAACAATCATAACTTCTCTTATGAATACCTTATGAGGTGGGAATCATTAGTTTCCGAACTGACCCTGTTAGGTAGGTGATAAAAATAAAGGCATCGGTTTTCCCGTAACTTCCCTTTACTTCAATGCACTTTTCACATCTGTGGATTTCAATCTCCCTAAAAATATTCTGAAGTGTGAAACAGCGACCTTCAACTCCTGATGTTCATGCGAAAACTGGCAATTTCACAAAATTCTTGACTCAGCATGCAACGTCTCTTTTCCTTGACGCAGCAGCTTCCGGTCACCGTTGAAGTCTATCATCAGAATATCTCTGCAATCTCACCTTTCTAGGAAGTACTTCACCCTCCAATCATTCGTTTCAGGTTCATAGTTTTATCTTCTGCCATGATGATTTACTGTACTCTTGTTACCACGGCAAAGGCTCAAAAGCTTCTGATAACATTCCACGTGCACACTTGCATTACCACTGAAAGAATTTGGAGAATATAAATATACAAATATTCATGAAGATGTTTTAGAAAACACAACCTTGCAGCCGTCGTCAGACATCGGTCACCCTCGCATCTTCCTCAATATGAGTAATGCTTTTATGTGTCAAATCATCCACCGATCTACCCTCACATGAGTCAGTTTCAAGGCTCTCTCTGCCCAAACGACATAATTATTGAGTTAAATAACCACATGAATGGTGTGGCGATGAGTTGAACATCGCAACAGTGCTTACTATGTCTGGACCGCACCTGGTACATAAACAACAAATGATATCAGTATGTCCAAAAGGTTTCTGCTTCACATCAACATTTGCGGCTGCGACTGATATTAAAAAGTAGGATGATAAAAGCAGTTGTATGGTAAGGGATAAAAGTTTCGTCACTTAAGAGGGAGTGTCGAAGAGGTGGAGGAAATATTTTCTTGACGAGACAGGCAGCTGAAAGTCACAGAAAAGGCTGTACCGAGTTCTTTCTGCAGTTCAGAGAAAGCATGTGCGAGCTGTTGTCGCAACGTTCTGAGATTCTGAATTCATGGCTCTTTACTATAATCCTCTTTCCATAAGGAAAAAATTCAGCAACGAGCAAACTGCACAACCAGGGATACAACCATAGTGCTTGGTGGTTTCCAGTCCATATGGCTATTCAGAAGGCTACAGTGTACAGCTGTGACCTCCAGGAGAATGAACACCCGGTTTCTGCTAATTACAAAAAAATAATTCACCTTCTGGATAAAAATAATATTTTAACAAGGGAATAGTTTGAATTTAGGAAAAACTTTCAAGTAAACTAATGAATTTCTCAAATCCCTTGATATTAAATTTAGCATTAGGGAATATTTTGTGGTCTATCAAAAGCTTTTGACACTGTGAATATTAACATATTTATACGAAAGTATTCTGGTTGGGGCAAAGGTTATCAAAGGTTTCCATCACACTTATCAAACAGAAAGCACAAAATTATAATTACAACGTGTAGTCGAAGTGATCGGTAGTAAAGCACGCTGTTCCTCAAAGCTCTATTTTGGATCCATTATTACTTTTACTATATATCAATGATCTACCTTACAGACTGATATATGCAGATGATATATTCTCATTAAAGAACACAAAATCAGTCACCTCGCAGTACACAAAATAACCTACTTTGAAGTAACAAAATTCATATAAACATTGAAAAAACTAAAAATATAAATATTCACACAAAAAATAAAAACATACCAGACCTAAAGACACAACATGAAAGCAGTGAAATCGTTGAATATGGTAACGTATTTAATTTCTTCCATCTTCTATAAAGAAAGTGTTTATTACAATGATACAGTATTATTTAATTACTTCTATCATATATAAAGAAAGTGTTTATTACAATGATACAGTATTATTTAATTACTTCTATCATCTATAAAGAAATTGTTTACTACAATAATATAGTATTATTTAATTACTTCTATCATCTATAAAGAAAGTGTTTACTACAATGATATAGTTATTTAATTCACTTCTATCATCTATAAAGAAAGTGTTTACTACAATGATATAGTATTATTTAATTACTTCTATCATCTATAAAGAAATTGTTTACTACAATAATATAGTATTATTTAATTACTTCTATCATCTATAAAGAAAGTGTTTACTACAATGATATAGTTATTTAATTCACTTCTATCATCTATAAAGAAAGTGTTTACTATAATGATATAGTATTATTTAATTACTTCTATCATCTATAAAGAAAGTGTTTACTACAATGATATAGTATTATTTAATTACTTTCATCATCTATAAAGAAAGTGTTTACTACAATGATATAGTATTATTTAATTACTTCTATATTCTATAAAGAAGGTGTTTAATACAATGATATAGTATTATTTAATTACGTCTATCTTCTATAAAGAAAGTGTTTACTGCAGTGATATAGTATTAATTAATTACTTCTATCATCTATAAAGAAAGTGTTTACTACAATGATATAGTATTATTTAATTACTTCTATCATCTATAAAGAAAGTGTTTACTACAGTGATATAGTATTATTTAATTACTTCTATCATCTATAAAGAAAGTGTTTACTACAATGATATGGTATTATTTAATTACTTTCATCATCTATAAAGAAAGTGTTTACTACAATGATATAGTATTATTTAATTACTTCTATATTCTATAAAGAAGGTGTTTAATACAATGATATAGTATTATTTAATTACGTCTATCTTCTATAAAGAAAGTGTTTACTGCAGTGATATAGTATTAATTAATTACTTCTATCATCTATAAAGAAAGTGTTTACTATAATGATATAGTATTATTTAAATACTGCCATCATCTACAAAAAAAGTGTTTATTATAATGATAGAGTATTATTTAATATACTTCCATCATCTATAAAGAAAGTGTTTACTACAGTGATATATTATCATTTAATTCCTTTCATCATCTATAAAAAAGTGTTTACTACAATGATATAGTATTTTTAATTAACTTTCATCATCTATAAAGAAAGTCTTTACTAGAATGATATAGTATTATTTAATTCACTTTCATCATCTATGAAGAAAGTGTTTACTACAATGATATAGTATTATTTAATTACTTCTATCATCTATAAAGAAAGTGTTTACTATAATGATATAGTATTATTTAATTATTTCTATCATCTATAAAGAAACTGTTTACTATAATGATATAGTATTATTTAATTCACTTTCATCATCTATAAAGAAAGTGTTTACTATAATGATATAGTATTATTTAAATACTTCCATTATCTATAAAGAAAGTGTTTACTACAATGATATAGTATTATTTAATTCACTTCCAACATCTATAATGAAAGTGTGTACTACAATGATATAGTATTTTTAATTAACTTTCATCATCTATAAAGAAAGTGTTTACTACAATGATATAGTATTATTTAAATACTTCCATCATCTACAAAAAAAGTGTTTATTATAATGACACAGTATTATTTAATATACTTCCATCATCTATAAAGAAAATGTTTACTACAGTGATATATTATCATTTAATTCCTTTCATCAACTATAAAAAAGTGTTTACTACAATGATATAGTATTTTTTAATTAACTTTCATCATCTATACAGAAAGTGTTTACTAGAATGATATAGTATTATTTAATTCCTTCCACCATCTATAAAGAAAGTGTTTACTACCATGATATAGTATTATTTCATTTACTTCTATCATCTATAAAGAAGGTGTTTACTATAATGATATAGTATTATTTAATTTACTTCTATCATCTATAAAGAAAGTGTTTACTACAATGATATAGTATTATTTAATTCACTTTCATCATCTATGAAGAAAGTGTTTACTACAATGATATAGTTATTTACTTCACTTCTATCATCTATAAAGAAAGTGTTTATTACAATTATATAGTTATTTAGTTTACTTCTATCGTCTATAAAGAAAGTGCTTACTACAATGATATAATATTGTTTAATTCCTGCCATCATCTATAAAGAAATTGTTTACTATAATGATATAGTATTATTTAATTCACTTTCATCTTCTATAAAGAAAGTGTTTACTACAATTATTTAATATATTATTATTTAATATATTATTTAATTCCCTTCATTATCTATAAAGAAAGTGTTTACTACAATGATATAGTATTCACTTCTATCATCTATAAAGAAAGTGTTTACTACAATGATATAGTATTATTTAATTCACTTTCATCATCTATGAAGAAAGTGTTTACTACAATGATATAGTTATTTACTTCACTTCTATCATCTATAAAGAAAGTGTTTATTACAATTATATAGTTATTTAGTTTACTTCTATCGTCTATAAAGAAAGTGCTTACTACAATGATATAATATTGTTTAATTCCTGCCATCATCTATAAAGAAATTGTTTACTATAATGATATAGTATTATTTAATTCACTTTCATCTTCTATAAAGAAAGTGTTTACTACAATTATTTAATATATTATTATTTAATATATTATTTAATTCCCTTCATTATCTATAAAGAAAGTGTTTACTACAATGATATAGTTATTTAATTCACTTCTATCATCTATAAAGAAAGTGTTTACTATAATGATATAGCATTATTTAATTCACTTCTATCATCTATAAAGAAAGTGTTTACTATAATGATATAGCATTATTTAATTACTTCTATATTCTATAAAGAAAGTGTTTAATGCAATGATATAGTATTATTTAATTCGTTCCTTCATCTATAAAGAAAATGTTTACTACAATGACATAGTACTATTTAATTCATTTCCAACATCTATAATGAAAGTGTGTAGTACAATGACATAGAATTATTTAATTCACTTCCAACATCTATAAAGAAAGTGTTTACTACAATGATATAGTATAATTTAATTAACTTTCATCATCTATAAAGAAAGGGTTTACTACAATGATAAAATATTATTTAATTTACTTCTATCGTCTATAAAGAAATTGTTTACTACAATGATATAGTATTATTTAATTCACTTTCATCTTCTATAAAGAAAGTGTTTACTACAATTATATAATGTTATTTAATTGACTTCTATCATCTATAAAGGAACTGCATACTAATAAACGTAAGTTCAGATTAGCATTATCACACCTTCTGTCCAGAGTTACACAAATTTAATGGGTATTTTTTTTTTTCCCAATGAATTAATTCAACTTTGTAAGTATATAAAATATAAACACATTTACATATAGTTACCATTACTGTGTATTTTTTACAATAGCTTTTAATGTAAACTATGTAAAATGACAATCTCTGACAAACTCCACACCAAGTTAAATCTTGTAAATAAGAAGATTGTGATAATTTCGTAAAGGTATATAATTTGTGACGAAATCTTCATCCTGCACATAGACTAACTCGGATCAATTGATTGGTGTAATATGTTTCCCAAAATTCTTGCAACAGGTCTAAATGTATGAAGATACATTTTCCGGTATTCTCTTGATGTCAAACAGATGAATGCGCCTTATGTTTAGATATTAGATGGCAGTGTTAAGGAAGTGACTTGGCGATATCCTTCGTAAGGTAGCCATTTACAATTAATGTATGGTACATTTAAGTTAAAACGCTTTCTTAGAGGACTGCACGGGGGTAACCTCGTCCTGAGGACGTAACAAGGAGTAGGATCTTGTCAATGACGCGACGCACGTTTCGTCAGGTGAACAGTCCCCTCACGTCGCCGACAGTATAAACAAGTGAACCAAATTGTGTGCAGAGAATCAACTGCATTCGCCTTCTCACAGCAAAAAGTTGAACACCGAGGAACGTGTAACATTTGATATCATTAGGGCGTTTTGTTTAAACTATGATATATACTTTTAACTTGGTATTTTATTTTACGGCTTGTGCTGGCCTTTTTGAATATCACATTGTTTATATGCTAACTTGGAAATAGGGATAATTTTTCACAAATTTATAGTAAAAGTTTTGAACGGGGGATTTCAGCCTTGAAAATGAGAAATATTCAGGACGCCATAGTAAAGTTGATTATGATCTCGAGAACCATCCACTCTTTCTCATTACTTCAAGATCATTGAAGTTCACAGGTTTATTGTCTGTCAAAATCACGACTTTTATCGAAACTCGCTTCTAATTGATAGCGAGTATTTATCGATTGTGGTCATTTTGATTAATAATGAAATTATTAATGATTTATTTAAGTTTAAATCACAACATTCGTACGATTTACTACAAAAAGTAAAGTTTAAATATTTGTTGTCATGCAATGAAAATAGCTTAAAAGTCGGTCGGCGATTAGTCCTCGTCTTACATTTTAAAAAGTAGGCAGTACCTATAAAAGAATTTGATTCTTAGAGCTGGAAATGTTGCCCATTTTCCCTTCTTAGGAAATATCACTAACATACTCATGAATAATTGATTCGGTGCTGGTGGTCTTGCAGTAACCAAACTTGCCTTTTAGACCCAAGATCACCGGTTCAGTGCCGGGCAGGGTCGTTGGATTTTTTCGGGCCTAAAAATTCTAAAAATGGCTTCCTACGGAAGGGAAGTATAGCCGTGGGTCCCGTGTCGCAGATTTACGGCATCCAAAAGAACCTCAAGCCTGAATGAAGAGACCTCTGAACAAAATTTGTCGGGCGTTTCACGGCTTGAATTGAATGGGACGCTGATGACCTGAGATGTTAAAGAGCTTCTGTAAAGCAAATAATAAACAAACAAATAATTGATGTAACTTAGATACTAACATCTGGTTATATACATAAATTACTGCTGTTTTCTTTGCGTTGAAGCAATGGCCAAAAGCAAAACTCTCACTTCGGAACTTGGTACCGCTTGAGACTTTTCCCACAACATACAATTGGCCTTGATGAAACATTCCGTTAAAATTTTGAGACACTCGCTGCAATTTGTGAGGCGAAGTTAAAAAGCAGAACTTTGTATAGATATTTAAAAAAATTGAAAGAATACGAGTCATTTGCATTAGAATGGTTTCAAAATTTATAAAGAGTTTTTTCGTAAATTATAAAATTCTTCAGAGATGTAATTTTATTTATTGGAATTAATATTTAGACATTCGTCAATCTTCTAGTAAGTATGCACATCAAGCAAGCTGATTCAAGTTGTTTTATATTTTCCTCTTAATGTTGCAGACAGCATCTCAGCTTGTGTTTGATTATGATGCGATGATGAGTAGTAAAGGCTTCGCCAGAGGCAGTTAGGTTGGCAACATTGGATTTTCTCCAAATTTCCCTCAATTTCCCTTCAAATATCGCTCATCACCCTAAATTTATCTCCTCAAGGTTGGTTACATACGTCCCCAGTGGACGTTTGAGGTTATGCCACTTTCTTCCGCTAGGGGTTCTAGTGTAGCGTTAACTGTAAATGACGCTAGTGTCGTGTTGAAGATGGTGCAGCTGGTCAACGCGGGAAAGCGCATTACATTGACACTCAATTACAGTTTATGTGAACCCTGCTAGAAATGTCAACACTTTTATCAATACTGGAAACATTGAAAATGCACTTACTTTCCCTTATATCTCTGGCAAACGTTTAAAGTTACTGCACTTTTCTCCTCTAGGGGTGTGTTGTAAATGTAGGTTGACAATAGAAATCTCTTACCCACCCCCTCTGTGAGTCGACCCTCGAGATATGTCGCGCAACCCTCCTCTACAATCAGTAGAACACGCAAGTCACGAGCTAGTAAATGTTATTTTATATTTTCACGGCTTATTTCCTAAAATATTACAAATTAATACACATTTATCCACTTTAGCATTGCAACGTAACATAAACAGTAAGTATCCGCTCTTAGACAAAAAAATTATTTTTTCGCACATTGCTTATTTTTACAAGTTAAACAGGTTTCCGAATTGCAAAATAAATTTAAAAGTCGACCACCGGACGAAAATATTCTTTGATTGCAACATAACAAATTATTTAAATGAGAAATATGTTTATATTTGTCTTAATATATTTTACAACCACACAGCTTGACTCAAATGTACCATTCAATAAAAAAAATTCCCTTCCCATCAGGTCGGAATTCCCGCAATTTTGTATAATAACGCTCCTTCCCCGGCTGATCTTTGTCGTGGGGAAAACATACCAACGAAGGTCGGTAAATCTACAACATGTCGGTAATGCAAACTCATGTTGCCGGATTGCCTAGCCCTACCCGTAAAAGATGAGTAATGCAGCAATCTGCAAAAACGTTATGTTGCAATAAAGCAAAATGAAAAAATGTTGCACAAATTCTCTTATGTACACTGTTCCTTAAAAGCTACCGCCCGTCACAGTTCATGTCTGGACAAAGCACACTGTCCTTAAACCCTTCCACCCGTCACAGTTCATGTCTGGACAAAGTAGCCTGTTACATATACCCTGCTGCCCGTCACAGTTCATGTCTGGACAAAGCACACTGTTCCTTAAACCCTTCCACCCACCACAGTTCATGTCTGGACAAAGCACACTGTCCCTTAAACCCTTCCACCCGTCACAGTTCATGGTCTGGACAAAGCACACTGTTCCATATATCCTACTGCCCGTCACAGTTCATGTCTGGACAAAGCATACTGTTCCTTAAACCCTTCCACCCGTCACAGTTTATGTCTGGACAAAGCACACTGTCCCTTAAACCCTTCCACCCGTCACAGTTCATGTCTTGACAAAGTAACCTGTTCCATATACCCTACTGCCCGTCACAGTTCTTGTCTGGACAAAGCATACTGTTCCTTAAACCCTTCCACCCGTCACAGTTCATGTCTGGACAAAGTAACCTGTTACATATACCCTGCTGCCCGTCACAGTTCATGTCTGGACAAAGCACACTGTTCCTTAAACCCTTCCACCCACCACAGTTCATGCCTGGACAAAGCACACTGTCCCTTAAACCCTTCCACCCGTCACAGTTCATGGTCTGGACAAAGCACACTGTTCCATATATCCTACTGCCCGTCACAGTTCATGTCTGGACAAAGCATACTGTTCCTTAAACCCTTCCACCCGTCACAGTTCATGTCTGGACAAAGCACACTGTCCCTTAAACCCTTCCACCCGTCACAGTTCATGTCTTGACAAAGTAACCTGTTCCATATACCCTACTGCCCGTCACAGTTCTTGTCTGGACAAAGCATACTGTTCCTTAAACCCTTCCACCCGTCACAGTTCATGTCTGGACAAAGCACACTGTCCTTAAACCCTTCCACCCGTCACAGTTCATGTCTGGACAAAGCACACTGTTCCTTAAACAACTTTGTACATTTTCTTCATCGAGAGAGAGAGGGGCGGGGTTATGATAGCCTAGGGGTAACCTTACTTCCTTATAGACCCAAGATCCCGGCCAGGGTCGACTTAGCTAAATTTCCAAAGTGGCTTTTTTCGGAAGGCAAGTAAAGCCATGGGTTCAGTGTCGCAGAATTACGGCACATAAAAGACTTCAAGCCTGAAAGAAGAGACCTCTAAACAAAACTGTTTCACACCCCTAATTGAATGGAATCTGATGACCAGAGATTTATCAACAATTCACCAAGAGTTAAAATGCAATGTCTAAGCATACTACCAACAAGAAGGCAGTCTCTTAATGTAGGTGAATTAAACAGTTCTGTTTAATGCCTATAGTGCGGATGCCTATAGTGAACGTAATATTTTATAGGCGGGAATATAATTTGATCCACCATTTTTTCTGTGTTACGAAGACGCGACTATCCAAACGTTGAGCTTAACATTTGTCTAGTTAATACCTCAAATGTTGCCACCTTCTGACCGACAAAAACTCTTGAAAGAAAAGGCCACACAATTTTCTAATTATTTTCTTTCAAAAGGAAGTCAGCAAACCATTAAGTTTTGCAAGGAAACTTTCGTTAAAAATGCATGTGTTGCTCTTCTGCCTTGCTTCATTCAATACTGTGGGGTTCCTTCATTATTACGTCATAAATGGTTAATTCCCTCATTATTTTATTAGCAGCCTGGGGACTTCCTGCCTTATCTCCTTATGTAAACTTCCTGCGTTTGTAGCCTACCTCCCCACGATAAATTACAAGTTGGTAGTTTGTAACTCATAGGGTAGTGTTCACATTATGTAAAGGGAACTTTTCCTTCATATTTTTAGTACTAAAAAGATCAACTGGGCTCTTTTTAGTCCAGTTAATTTTTTTTTTATTGAGTCAAGTGGGCTATCAAATCTTTTAACACGCTCTTACAATAGCCAACTGTTTTTATGACAGAGATACCAAAATGAATGCGCCCCTAAATTTTTTGAAGGAACGTAACAAAAGAGGGCCTTTAAAGACGGGATTCCTTCTAGGTGTCCCTACATCCGACCGTTATGAGATCGAAAACGAAACATTTATAAGAAAAGTTTAGTTTAACTTTCGCTCATGTCAGAGCTGCACTGGAAATATTTGACTCTAGAACTGCGGATATCCACTTAAACAAAATCAAATACACCTTAACTCCAGTTACTCACTGCCCTTACAACGGGAGATTGAGTAGTGTTTTTATTACTGAGGCACCCAGGGAGCAGGACCCTGATGTCTCGGCTACAACCTTCTTCGGTCTTTAAGGGAAATGGTTGTCACGCTAGATGAATGTAACATTTTTGTTCTTCCCCACACTTCTATCTCTCTTCGCTTTCGTGTCTTGTGGGAAGATCCAAACTCATGACAACCGATTTGTTTCATCGTTTGTTATTTCAGAATCACGGCAAGAGTCGTTTGGAGTTCACTTTACCTTATGCCGTTTAACGAAATTGAGAGCCATTTAGCGACGGAAAAAATCTGATCTTTAAAATACAAGGCAAACTTGAGATCCGAATGCATTTAGTACTAAGGAAAACTTCTTCTAAATTCTTATAGGTTAAACTACTGTATTCTTGAAAGATCTCCAAAGCGGCGATGCTTTAGTCGCCACCGTCGAAGGTGTTGCACTTCTCCATCTTTTAATAGTAGTAATAGTAGCAGCAGCAGCAGCAGTAGCAGTAGTAGTAGTAGTAGTAGTAGTAGTAGTAGTAGTAGTAGTAGTAGTAGTAGTAGTAGTAGTAGTAGTAGTAGTAGTAGTTGTTGTTGTAATAATAATAGTATTAGTAACAGAAGTAGTAGTATTATTTTATACATATTATATATTTATTCTGGTACAGCTAAGGCCATTAGGCACTTTCTTCCGTTCTATCAATCTAATAATAATAATGATTACATGAAGTTACAGCGACAATATTACAATCACAACATTGACAGTAAAATTGACAATACTCGTACACATATAAACCAATGCAAAACATTATGTATATAAATAAATGTTTGCTAATAAATATAAACAATGAAAATTATTAACTTAAGAAGAAAAAGTAAGAAAATAAAAACAATAATACAGCAAGCACCTGTAATATCAATTTACGGAAATCCTGAAAGTGTAATAAAATATAAGAGCAAAGAATAAAATTAAAAACAATATTATTTGAAGTAGATAAAACATATTTGATAGTAAAAAAATGAACCTTCTACAGCAGGATAAAAGAAATACATAAATTGTAACAAAAGGAATCTAAATCCAGGGTAATCGATTCGTGTTATACAATTACTTATGAAATGCTCCTCAAGTTTGGTAGTCTCTTGACAGCCCGTGACAGGAGTTGTGGTTACGATGAGTAAAGTGATGTTCAGAACATGTGTTAAGAGTATGAGAGGAACACAGGTTTTGAAAATAAGAAGAAGTATGAATAATTTTGAAAAGTAGTGTGAGACAATGAATATTTCTTCGGTCTTTCAGGCGAAACCAAGGCAACATATTGAGGGAGGATGTTTGTTATATGAACGAAAAACTGCACATCACAGGATGTAACGTACCCACATATTATGAACACGCTGTAGTTATCAAGTTAGGTTAGAGTTTAAGTCTGTGAGTAGAAAATCCCAGTAGTCGAAGTGAGGCATCACATGCGATTACACCAAGATCTTTTGCATAGCTGCACTTTTAAAAGTGTGGATTAGGGAACTTACGTTCCTCCACATTCCTCAACAGAGATAAGAATTCCAAGGTTTTTCACAGATTCAGTGAAGAGAACTTGATATTAATGGGAGGGATATTGCCTGTGTCTATCGCTGGTGTCCCACGACCATGGCCTGCGATTTTAAGGGATCAAGACTAAGACCCAGAGTACACGTCCATGAATGAACTGAGTTAATGTTCGTTATGAATGTCGATAGTTCGAGAGTGTATGTAAAGTGTCGCGTGTGGCTAATAGTCATTGGTGTATAACAATAACACTACCTTGAGGAAAGATTACCAGAAACAACACGTTGTTGCCGTTCGCGAAGATAGCAGTGCTGCTGTGGCTGGTCTGAAACCGGATTGACAAGGATCGAGGTAGTCTGTCAGCTGATGCTTTGGACAGCGTTGGCAGCATGCTGATTGGTCTGTAGTCTTCAGGAGATTTGGGGAAGGGGTTTTATGAAATGTTTCCATTGCTTGGGATAGATGATGTCATGAGTGAGGTGAGTCATAGTCGGCAGTACGACGTGAATTATTTTGTTTATTCAAGTTATATTAAATGATCCGGACCATGTCATAATATCTATTTCCGTGATGTATACAAAGTATCTCAGAGTGCCGTTTTCGTGTTGTTTATTCTTTATCTGTTTTCTTTAATTCCGAGGTAACTTTTGTAAAGTGGTTATTTCGCGAAAGGGTGTTCCATATACCTGTGGTGAAGTCTTTCCCAGTTCCGCCTCGCCAGATGTCTGTCGCTCCTGCATTCGGCTCAGTGAGACTAAGCATGTCTTATTTTGGCTCGGTTTGTCCTATGACGAATACGCTTATAGCTATGTGGGTTTTTAAATGCTGTATTCGAATGTCAGCAGTCATCAATGGTGCTGGCTCTTCAGTCACACGTTTTGTTCGTAGACGCAGTTCCGTAATGTATGTAACTGGTCAACTTTTTGGTCTACTGTGCGTGATGGGTGGCCGAGGTCGTTAAGTAGCGGACTCGTCAGGGGTTCGATTCCCACCAGGACCGTCCTCATTGACTGTTTTTTTTTCCCCAGGTTTCCTCAGTCCTCACAAATGGCAAATGCCGGGGAGGTACCCTAACCTTAGGCCTGGAACGTTTCCTTCCTTAAAAAAATCCTTTTCCAATGTATCATTTCATCTCATTGTCCACCACCTGTAGTAAACACCAATCAAAATGTCCAGATGGTATAAAGACAAAAGCAATAATCATTGTATAGTTTTTATTGAGCAGTCTGATGGGGCAGGAACCTTTGTATAAGGAAAATGTCACCCCACTGCCCGGGATCATATTCAACTGGGGCAGAATGGCAGCACTCAACTCCACAAAACCATTTCAAACATCAGTAAGATGTGATAGATTTTTCCAGAAATAATTATCAGTTACATCGCGTGCGGCTTCCTCATAATGTCAACATCAGTCGAGAGATGGCACAAAAATCGATCTTTCCGAATGCGTGAAATGATTTGTTTGTTATTTGGCAATGAACTTTTCATTACGTGGAAGCATTGTGTCAAAGGAATAAATTATTCATTTTTAAAGAGACCGGGGCAAGGGAAAACATTTACCAAGAATAAGCTGCTGAATCGAAACAGGAAAGTAAACCGTGCACATTGCAGTAAAACAAAGTAAATATGTCTCTTGTTATAGTACAATGTGCACCAGTAGGCGGCAGTGTTTATTTATTTACAGAAACTCTTCAACATCTTTGTCCACAGCCTCCCATTCAATTCAAGCGCGAAACGGACAATAAATTTTGCTCAGTGGTCTCTTCTTTCAGCTTGAGGTTCTTTTACGTGCCGTAAATCTAAGAAATGGAAACAAAGGCATTACCTCCCTTCTGAAGGGAGCCATACTTAAAATTTTATGCAAAAAAAAATGCATCGACTCTGAGCGAAATTGAAGTCGCGTACTTAGGTATACGAGACAAGTATGACCATCAGGATCGACAAGTACAACTATCGTAGAAAACAACTCTCAATGCACTTGTAACATTCTAGGAACAGTTTCCATAAATTTCAGAGCTAACAAAATAAATTACGTCAATTTTCAAAAGTTCCCGTTTACTTTACATTAATATTTCTCACCGCCACGGGTGGCCGAGGTCATTAAGGCGCGGACTCGTGAGCTGGAGGTCTGGGGTTCGAATCCCACCAGGACCGTCATCCCTGACAGAGGTTTTTTCCAGGTTTTCCTCAGCCTTCATAAATGGCAAATGCCAGGGAGGTACCCTAAACTTAGGCCTGGAACGTTTTCTTCCTTAACAAAAATCCCTTCTCATTATCATTTCATCTCATGTATCATCAGTGTTCACCGCCTGTGGTACCTAAGTAGTAAAAACGGGTGTTAAACACCATTCAAAAAAAATATTTCTATTCCCTTTGCTACACAAGTGTACAGAATATTCTTAAAGAATCACTTTCACCTCAATATGGTCATTAAATGTTTTTCCCCTACATCAATTTTGACCATTATTGTTGTGAGTTAGATTTCGGGCTGTAGGGTAGATATTTACGCGCTAGTACACTATCTCTGAAATCCGTTCATGTTTATCCTAGACTCCAGTTTTGAAAAGGGATCATGAAAGTGTCAAATTATTTGTAGAACGTCCTCCCGACTGATTTGAACTACCGAGAGATGTTCGTGCGGAGTGTTTTTGAAATATGCAACATCGCAGAAATTTCTTTTAGTTTCAGTGTGCTGTCGCCTCTCACTGAAAATATGTACCTCATAAAAGAAAACTGCACCGTACACACCATCTAAGCGCTTTTAATATCTGCTGGTCCTTCATTTGTGGAAATGTTCAACATTAAGAACAATGACAAAGCTCTAGTTACTCATGAACGTTGTAAACAACACCCAAAGATGAGGCAACAGGCTTCTTTATTTGCAGAATAAGTTAGCAACTTATGGGTATTTGCAGAAATCTGAAGTGACATAACATTACTCAAGAGTCAAGTGTGTTGAGAAAGAGGTCACGCTACCGCCTCCAGTCGACGTCACTTGTATACCAGTGTGGCAAACTTAGGAAGAAGTTTCTCTGTGGTTACCAAGGAGAGTGAGTGCTGAAATTAAAGTAACGAAAACTTGCAGACAGCAACTCCATCTGCTGTAATGCAAGACATGCCCGCGAGAGTGTGCTCTTATCAGCTTGGTAATTAGAGACGAGTCTTACATTGCTGCCAACCGAAACAGATAATCACATTTTCTGTAAAATCAAATCTTTTGCCAGCTTTCAACGTTAAGAAGGACAAGCATAGTAAAAAGTTGCTGGAATGAAATAACGCTATGTTTTATACTGAAACACCATGGGCCGTAAACATGACACGAAATTATAACTTGGTAACATTTTTTTTCTTTTATATTTTAAAAACGGATACGCTCAGGTCTAAATTTAGGGTATCTTCCCGGCATTTGCCATTTATTGGGACTTAGGAAAAGCTGAGCTCGCTCGCTCGCTCACGAGTCAGTCCTTTCTCATACAAGTTTTGAAGCAATAGAGAGTATTTCACTTTTACATTTTGTGTGGCCTCCTCAGACATCACTTCGTCTTAGTATTTAAATTGATTTGAAAATGATTACCCATGTTCCTTAGTACACTCTAAATTGCTTTTCCGTGGTGTTCTAGAAGATAATACCACTCTCTCTTCCTACCGAGGGCGCTCTGTCTCGTCTTCCTCAGCTACAAAACTGTCAATGTGCGTTTTCTTGTTTGTCAAATCCTGTGATGCTCCAAGCAGTTCATTGTCTTTGATGAAAATTTTCAATTTTTGTTCCTTTCTCATCTAATTTATTTAAAAACCTGCAACAGTTTCGCCTTTCTGAAGACAATTAATCAATAAATTTCAAAAGACTTTGTCCTCTTTGACGCTCAACAACTGTCCTTGGTTTTGTATCTGTTGCGATATTCATATGAATGTATTTTCGGTCTGCTATAACAATTTTCATACAGAACTTTTTAAAATATAAACTACGCGTTCCTTTGAAATGCCCACAGCCACGCCGGTCATGTTATGTGTTTCTTTGTCACTGCATGGGAATACCCACAACGCGTTTACTTCAGCACTTAAACTATTTGAATGAATGACTTAATATTTAAAAAGAATGGTTAACTCGGCTGTACTAACGTAAAAAATTATCTTGACAACTGCAGGGCTACCTATGGTCCACGTAATAAACTTTTCTGTCTCTTTCGTTTGCTGTTTTGCAATTTTTACTTTTGTTATTTAGTCACTTGTCTTGATACGCAATGTTTCGTATTGACAGACTGCCAGAACTGTTACTAAAGTCAACATGTTTGCATATTGTAACACAATCTCGTCAGAAAGCTGATGCTGCTGCAGTTATTTCCATTTTGTTCTGCTTAATGCTAAAGTACGGCATGGTCCTAGGATTCCCTGGTTTACTTAGAAATACGAATGCTGCAAAATAGCTTGGCCATTCCTGTACGTGTTCACGACATGGGTACCCCACCTGAGAAATGCCGCCTACAGAGAAGAAAGTGCGTTCTTTAATTAGGCAGACTGATGCAGTGAGAATGTAAGCAGCCTTGAGATCGATGTTGCCCTCTGTAAGTGAAGTACGCCCAGTCAGTTGGAGAATCTTCAAACCAGACATGTTATAATGTTGCGCTTTATGTGCTGTGATTGGCGCTTCTATGTGTTGTAGACGGAAGTCATCAAAACTGCGGTATGCGGTCCTGCACAGGGAGAGGTCACCCGTCAACTTCGCGGCCTACCAGGAACATGCGATTGCTGATAGACATGAAATCTGAGCCGCAGATCACGGCAATCTGAATACGAAAAAAGATGCGCAGATGACTTGACACAGGTACAGAAGGACAAAAGTTTGTCGTCTGCTACTGAAATACATCAGAGAAGAAAGTTCCATCCGGGTGCGGGCAAAGAGAGGATGGGACATGGACTTAAGACGCAGCAAGGAAAGAGTTCCATATGTGATTACACTACACTGGTGGCTTCAGAAAGATAGGGACAGATCTCTTGCTATGTGATAAAACTGCTGTTGGAAATCTTTTCCGAATGTCCCTAATATAACATAAACAGAATATTTCTCCTGTTTACCTTGAAAGGCTAATTAATGTAACAATTATTAGAAAATGTGCTTCTAGCATAAAGTTAAAATTATTCAAAGGGAATAATAACATCAAGAAATTTAGTGTTGACGAGATCAGGACGTCGGTGTTCTAGGCAAGTAGTTTAAAACATGTCGACTATGCACCTTTCAGACCCTAAAGCAGAAAGAAATTAGTTTCGCCGATTGCTAGACAAAAATTAGCATTTTGTTTAAAATTGCTGACAGTGTGTTGCAGTTTATCTCATAGTACATGACAGGAACTTACTGTAGAGAGCAATAACATACTGTCGCGGAGACACACCGTAAAACAATAGCACATCTTCAAGCTTTATTTGTTTGAGCAATGAGAACTAGCAAAGTTCGAATCCTACCCGTGCGAGAATTGTTTTAATAGTTATTTTTTGAAAATAAAAATAACGTTAGTATACAACGATAATACAGAACGAATGCTGCACAGTATCTTTGAGAGATTGTTAAAATGACCCCCCTCCTGCATAAGACATAACTCAACGTGATATTGCAGTACTGTGTTGTCAATACCATTAATGTTGTACTTCAGATCGTCTGTCGATCCTGGTGGTCTAGTGGTAAACCTAAGATCCCGGGTTCGATACCGGTCAGGACCGATGGATTTTTTCGGGCGTAAAAATCCTAAGTATGGCTTCCTTCGGAAGGGAAGTAAAGTCGTGGGTCCCATGTCGTACATTTACGGCAAGATAAAGAACCTCAAGCCTGAAAGAGAGGCATCTGAGCAAAATGTGTCAGCCGTTTCACGCCCTGAATTGAATGGGACGCTGATGACCTGAGATGTTAAACAGCGTCCGTAAACAAACCAAATAAACGTTCAAGGTCTGCCTTTTATGTAATCCAATAAGAAGAATCAGGAGGTCTCGGTTTGTTACAGGAGATGTGTATGACATCCATGACTCACTTGTTTAACAATTCTCTGTGCAGATATAGTGCACCGAACCCCGAACTGAACAGCATTTACCACGTTGACTCTCCATTTGAGTTGTGACTAGTTTGAAATAAATAAAGTAAGTTCTATATAATTTCCAATTGCTTACACTCACAAAGTGTAACGTAACCGTTGTTAAAAGAGAAATTGTTTTAAAATTAAACAAAGCCAACTTATATTTTCTTTTTAGTTTTTCACTTTATAACGTTTGTTAATGTCGTATATTTTGCGTGTTTGTATTTTTAAAATATATATTGGCGTATATTAAACTTTAATTTGGGCAACGAACTCAAAATTAGATGCGGTAGAGAGGATAAACGTTCTCAGAATGAAGCAGTCAAATTCATCCAGGCTGCCTCAACTGATGCTTTAAGCTCTTGATCGGCCGTAAATTAGCAAGGGTAATCGTACCCGAATCCGTTGTTTCTATAAACCCGGCCTTTTCTCACGTAGTAGTCCACGACGCTATGATGTTACCGGCCGATTTCATACACTGGGATTGAGAATCATGAGGCTTGCATTGTTGAGGTTGCTGTTTTGTTTCACAGTGTAGTGATTTACACATGTTTCATCATTAGTCACAAATCGACGCACAAGGTGTGGCATATTTTGACCCGAGTCAGCTGTTGCGACACCATATTGACGATAATTCTTTCCTCAAAATTTGAAATGCGCGTTTCGGTGAAATGCTCAACAACTTCCCAATTTCTTTAATCGGCGATCTTCCGGAACCACGTCGTGCACCATATCGGTGTTTCTGATGTGACGGATTTTGGTCGTCTAAGCTTTCATGGCTACGTTTAAACTCCGCGGTCTACTTGGAAACGGTTGAAAATGATGGTGGAGTCCCCTTGAGTGTTTGTCACGCCTGCATTCCTCACCAATAACGCAGGATGTTCTCTCAAACAGCTGTAACTACTACGATTCTTGTTGATAACAAAACTGCTGCTGCAATCGATCCCTTGCAGTTTGAAGGCATGGGAAGCAATAGATGAGGCCGTGGGGACAGAGAAAACTGGCAGCATATCGTGAGGGACTGCTCTTGGAGAAGCTAAGTTTGCTAAGTCGAATAGGGATAGGTTAGCATATTGCGATCTCTTTATACTGCAAAGTGCTTTGTTGCGATCTGAATGGTGATTGTGCACCGTACAGTG
This sequence comes from Metallyticus violacea, assembly GCA_030762175.1. Lineage (NCBI taxonomy): Eukaryota > Metazoa > Arthropoda > Insecta > Mantodea > Metallyticidae > Metallyticus > Metallyticus violacea. The sequence goes on from CM060839.1 coordinate 1,171,566, forward strand.
AAGAACTGTGCCGTTAATGCGAAAGAATGAGTGAGCAATAAATACACACGGTCCGCTGATGTATTCCGAACAGGCCATGGTTTCTGGTTCTAAGGGTGTGCATTTCCAGTCTTGTATCTAAGCTGTTAGAACTCTTGAAAATTACAGACAAAATGTACTGTTTTAGCCTAACAATGGGGGGAATTTTGTAAAACAGCGTGAAAGTGCGAACCTTACATACAACCCAAAGTATGAAACTGTGTTAAGGGGTGCAGGCGTTTCCAACGTAGACAAACGAAACGAAGAACCGAGAAGTGCAGGGCCTGGTGTTTGAAGAATGTGTCGTACTTCTGTTCAAGAGATACGCGATAAGAGTTCAGTGATGAACATCGCCGCAAAACAGGCTGATTCGACGACATTTTTGAGCGTTTGATCGCCATGGATGAAGCTGTGTGCCATTATGACCCCTAGAGGAAGCAGCAGAAAGGAAGGAAGGAAGGAAGGAATTCACCACCACACACAACACATATATAAAGCGAAAGCATAGAGGTATTCGGAGAAGACTATATATGGTGTTTTTGGGATTCTCTTGGTATGCAGTAAGGTACAGAGAATAACTGGAAATTATTATGAGATTTTGGGAGGCCATCATTAAAAACATGGCAGGAAGTTCGTTTGCTGCACATTCTTTACATCAGACAATGCTTTGTTACAGCGTCCTCCATATTGGCACCCATTCCTCGCATGAAGACCCCACTGAGTGGCGGGCGTTTCCAGGGCAATAAAGAAGTGGAGCAGTTTATTCGGGAATCAAAGCAAGGCCTTCTACCATCGGGGTGTGTACCAGCCCATCCATCGATGGGAGAAGGATCAAGGCTCTTGACCGTAGACATCGTTCATGGTGATAACAAGTTTATAGAGTCACACTGACATTGTAATCTCAGCCAGTTTTATTTTCTTGAAGTCACGCATTATTTCATTTGAAAATTCGCAGCTTTGTGCTAGAAACACACTTTCAAACAGCATGGGCTACACAGATTTGCTGTTGTCTCAATAGCTTTGTGATGTATGTTCTATTAGCATGAAGTTCACTAAAATGAAAATGATGGTGTCAACTCTTGCACCTTCTTCAAAGTCAGGAGATAACTGTCAAGAAGTTCATCCGCAACAATCATTTCATATGTGCGCATGAAGATCTTAAACTTCGGCGAAAATACAAAAATCGCAGGACGCCAAGTCTGGGCTGAAGTGGCGACATAGCTTTGCCGTGCTCATTGTTGTGCCATGTTAAAAGTTGCCGTTGAAGACCGTGATGTGAATTTATTTTTCTAGAGAAGATATCCCGTGAACCTAAATTTTATAAGTAACAATTTCTAATGGCTTTATGAAACTTACTGATCGTGACAGTGTTTTTTTTATTTGTTTTATTTATGGACGTTCTTTAACCTCTCAGGTCATCAGTACCCCATTCAGTTCAGGGCGGGAAACGGCCCACAAATTTGACTGAGAGGCCTCTTTTTTCAGGCTTGAAGTTCTTTATCGTGCCGTAAATGTACGACGCGGGACCCACGGCTTTACTTCCCTTCCGAAGGAAGCCATACTTAGGATTTTTACGCCCGAAAAAATTCCATCGGTCCTGAGATCGAACCCGCGAACTTGGGTTTAGGAGGCAAGTATGGTTACCACTACACCACCAGGACTGACATCGTCATAGTGGTTGGTATAGATAATAATCAAAGGGCACCTTCTAAGTTAATCATTTTGAATTCATTAAAATACCCCACCCGATAGAGAAAAGAGTAAATACAACTGTCGTCATCCGGTATCAAATGTCAAAAATAACAAACCAAAGGTCGTAGTTTTCATTTTTGGGGGAGTTTAAAGGCCGAGTCCGTATCACAATTAGAGTAACTGAAGATGTGAACCAAAAGAAACAGTCAACATTTTGCAATTCAACCCCCCCCCCTCCCCAAAGTTTTGCTAGCCGATAGCCAGGCGGGCCAAGAAAATGAAAGATGCTGAAGTACTGAGAACAAAGTATTTGTCCGTTTCTTGCATTTTGAAAGTTTTGCTAGGAGAATTGGTAAAGCGGTGTCAGGTAGGGTGGTTGTGCGAGGCAAGCAATTATCCCACCTTTGTGTACCAGCGCTTCTAGCCTCAGGGCTCCCAACACAAGAGACAAAAGGAACAGCATAAACACAATAATTAGAGGTTCATTATACCCGCTGCACACAAAACGAAATGTTAAGAAAAGCTGAACTGTGTCCGCTTTCTCCACCACAGACCTACCGAGGCAGGATTCAAAGTGTTGTCCCGCGAGATTTCCGGCTGAGTGACAAACTTTGGCGTGGTAGTGTAGCGGGTTGTATTATCGACCTTGCGGGTTTGTGCTGACGTCTGCAAAGTTCACCGCATTGGAATCCCAGAAGATGTAACTGGCGAGCTGATTGGCTGGCTAGAATTTCCAATCCAATTTGAATTACAAACAAGGCCCAGAGTTGAATCACTTATAATGCACTAAAGATTAGCAGATAATACGATTGGTTGTTCAACTGCGGCGCAACAAACACAAAACTTATCGGCTCACTAAATCATGCGACATTTCCAATGTACAAACTCACCTGACATTCGTACGTTCCGTTGTCTCGCTTCTGTACGTATTTGATCTGCAGCGTCCAGTCATCGGAGCCCTCGGCGTGCAGGACCTGAAAGCGCTCGTCGTTCGTGTAGGTGAACATTCCCGACGTGAGAATATGCCAGTCCCGCCGCCGGACCCAGGAGATCTGAAAAGGAGAGAGGTGAAAATAAAAACACGTTCTTTGCAAACGAGTCTTTTCTCCAAATTTGTTCATGTAGGGACACCGGGGCTGATTGTAACAATTTTTACTTATGATTTTTTGTGCTTGACCTGTATGAAGTAATTTACAAAATCATTCATTAGTAGTATAATTTAGAATTTGTTCTATCACAATGTAACTAAGCGAATGGAACTGTTTTCAGAGTTTTAAGAAAATTGCGATTTTACAATTACACTACACTTGTTACTTTGAACCCCGTATTTGGGGCAGGTACTGAAATGGTTAACAAACATGTTGTAATGAATGATTTTATCGGAGTGTATTAACGTTGTACTTTTGAGAGTCTACATAGGAAATGAGCCCACAACTTGCAACCTGAGCACTTAACTCATTCTTCGCCCGGTTTGTGCTTGTCCATACAAATAATCATGTTCCTCTGAGTCACTTGAGCTTTCCATTAACTTCCTCTTTGGAGCCTGCGGTGTGGAAGATCCTCTTCCCCGTTTTTGCTCTCCTCTTCTGTTAATATTGCAGAGTGTCTCTTCTCCTTCCTCGTAGTGACTGATTGGGTCCGACTTTGGGAAATGGACGTAGTGACTCAGGTGAGAATCCCTCATGTGGATGACACTGCATCAGTTCCATTTGAAGTGATTATTTCTTTCCTCGAGTTCAGGATTCCATATCTTGTCGGTTGGGAGGTCCAGGAGTGTTGGGGTTGGAAGTGGACGATTCTTGTTCGCTGCCATTCTTCGAACTACTCTCTTCACGGTCCTCAAGTGCTGGGATTGGCCTGTCAGTCACAAATGCATCTGTCTGTGAAGACTTGTGAGTGGTATGGGGATATACCACACTTTGTAAAAACCCATTTTGGACATTGTTGGGGGCCACTGCTATTTGGCAATCGATGATTTTCATCCATGAGTCCATGGCTGTATTCACATGGTTCTTAAACGGAGCGAATGGTTGTTAACTATGAGAACAGTGAGATAGGAATGAGAGTTGACTGGTGGTTATCTAGCAGTAAAAGAACTGGCGAACTTGCTAATTAAACGCCCAGCCTGGGTGTTTCCAGTCCCAACATAAAGGTCTTACCATCACCAATAAAATGGCGGTGTTACGTTTTGCGCGGAAGATGAGCATAGGGGGGGGGGGTGCTGTACCCATTTGCACACTGCTGGGGTGAGCGTCACTAAAGCACCTCGCTCACAGCACCTATTTGTTTTACCCCTTTCTTGGCCACTGTTTTTGACAGTCGTAACCCCAGTTTCATCAACATTCCAGGTATCAGATGCTTTGAATGACCAACTAGTTAAACAGTTCCAAGTTAGTCAAAACTGTTGAAGCTGGTAGCTCTACCCAAACTGGTGTGCGAATTGACAAGTTTGGGCGACGTTTCAAAAAGGGCTAAACTAATCTACTTCTACTGTTCAGGCACATTTAGGTCGCATTATTTTCCCCCAATTTGAAAAGCAAGAATTCTGATTTTTTCGGAGTCAAACCGAAACATATATCTGAACTTGATTCAATATAGGACACAAGAATAAGTTGCTGGTCCTTGCTGGCGATTGCCGGGTTAGCATCTTGACCTGAAAGAAAAAACAAAATTTATTTTAAGAAGATATGAATAAATTATTTAGGCCGAAATTTATGTTCCTATTTTTCAACTACTATTGTAGATAAATGCACAGAGCTGCATATTTCTCAATTAAAATTGAGACATTAACAGATCTACAATTGAAATTTTATCAACAAATGTATCATGCATTCCTAAATAAACTCATGCTAATATCGTTGTTGAAAAAAAGGTTCAGAGATCTTAAGTTTGAGAGAATTTCATGTGTAGTGTTGGCGCTTATTAAGTTAGTAAAATTAATTACTGACATTTTAGACAAACTATAAGTCCAATTTGAAACAAAAATTCAAGTTATAACACGAGACAAAAGAAATTGTTTATTTCGTTTTTTTTTTCTTTGAGTTTTGGCTTTTAATATCTAAAATGTTTAATTGAATAACCCCTCCCCCCAAAAAAACAATAAAAATACCTGAGTTAAAGCGCTCACTTACGTTTCTTGGAAATAATAATGAAGCGTCGAAGAGTTATTGACAGATATCAAATGTCGCTCCACTCTTACAGGCCTCGCTGTTTCCTCCATAATGTGTAATGGAGTTTCTCTCATCTGTAAATAATGGTGAACAAACCAAAGTGGCCAGCACGCTATTATACAGCCGGCGAATACTGAAAAAAAAAAAAAAATTGTTTGTTCATGACACATATATTCAGAAGGTGTGAACTTGTCATTAAACCAGTGTACTTACTTACCTCTTATCTTCGAATTGCACTGCGTGTAAAGACCGACTTGGCAATGGTCGAATAAAACTCCAAATGAAGGCTCTGCGGTGTCTCTTAGTTGACTTAAAAGATTGAGGACAGTTATGTGATTATAACTTCCCAATGATAATCAATTAGTACACTTTATTTATCCCGGCAGCTGGAACCAACTTTGTCAACTGTTATATTTTGGTGATCCAAGTCTGTAACAACATTTTCTGAAGAATGCGAATCTTCAATACACTCCGTTTAAATGTTTCCACCTTCAGCAATTTAACTCGCCGTTAGTTGAGGTCGTTAAGGCATGACCTTGTGAGCGAGAGATTTACGCTTCGACTCCCAACAGAGATATTAAACAATTGTCATGCTCTTATTGGTTAAGTGTAGACCATTAATTTATAATGTGTAAAATATTTAATTACATTGGTTTATAATTAATTAGATTGTCATGCTTTTAGTTAGGTAAAAAATGTTTAAGTTAATGTGTGTAAAATTATTTATACATAAATGTAAATTAGGATGATTTAGGTTGTCATGTAATTAGTTAAACGGTTTATGTTTTCCGTGCTATGGTGCAAGTTTATAAATGCCGTCCTTCTTGACCGAGTCATTAATAGCAACTGGCGGAAAGTTATCATAAACTTAGATCTTCATTTTATGTTTCAGAGCCTGTTGCAATTTAAGGACGTTCTTCATTTTAAGGCTGTTCCTCTTTAATAATAAAAGACGAAAGACAATTATTACTTTAAACTTTAATTTTCTTTGTCGTTAAACTGCACAGCTAAATACAGATGTACCACCTCCAAGCCCAGAAGCTTTTGCACAGTCTTCATACTTGTCAAACAAGGTTTTCTTAATTTTAATTCTAACATGGTAACTGGTATGCACACATTTTTTTTTACCTTTTTTTTTTTTTAAACAAAATAGTGACGTATAAACTAATGTTCTTATTTTGTTACTTGCTAACCATTGCTACATGCGGATATTTAAAAAAAAAATTAACAATTTCAAAAATGAAGTTAAGCATTTACCATCTCAGGATGCAGTTAGAATTAAAGAAGAAAAACAAGTCATATGCTGTGATACAAGCAAGGATTGCCAACAAATATTGACAAGTAGCCAAGCCATTTGGCAACACTGTGTTTTTGTAAAGAGTTTCACTTAATAGGCAGTCGGTCCGTTTGTTATGTAGGCGGACCAACAAGTGATGAGATATTTACATCACCCCTTGCTCACTGGGGGCAGATTTCTGTTATGTTTATAGTCACTTACTTTTGGAAAGTAAATCTAACTGCGATTTCCTTCTTTGCCTGAACTCGTGACCTTTTGACGTAAAGACAAGGCATCAGAGTTCCCTTTTCCCTGCAGCAACTCCAGGAGAAATAATTTCGCTTTGCTCTGGACTTTCAGGGGGTGAGAGTTCAATAAAACCCTGGAGACGGCGATATAGAACAATCATCAGACGATCACAGTCAAATTAAATTCCACACGAGAGTGCCAATACCTTACTGACGTCTGTGCGTGTTCTCTACGGAGATTGACAGGACAACACTCTGAGGATGGGAACCGGAAGTGAGACTGCTGACATACAACGGTATGACATCCGTTACACGTTTTCTTTAAACCCAGAAAAGAAGAAGCAATACAGAAGTTTAATGTCTGCTGGTTGCCTCTTCCTTCCCAGGAAAATAAAACAAACCCTTAGGAACATTGAGTCACGTTCGTGAGATGAACGTGCTTACCTAGCAACAAGGTAAGGTACTGTAAACATTATATCTAGCTTTATGAAATTGTATAGAAATATTAAAGTCGATATAGAAGAAAGGTATACACAGAGTAAACAAAAATAAACACGGAACTTTATAAATACTCCCTCATACAACAAGAGGTATCCTCATATGAAATAACAGATTCCCTTTCAAAAATACAGCAGACATCCAATTCACCAAAACATGAAAACCTGAGGAAACAACATTCGAGACTTCCGTACAAGAACCAGCAACATAAACAAATTATGTAATAAAAGACACGAGAAAGTTCTCATTAGGCAGCGACGCTCTCAACTCTCATGGACATCACTTTCTTCATTCATCTGTGACTTCAAAACAGGAAAAGTGAAATGGGAGTACCTTGCCCTCAAGCTACTCTAGAACGAATGACAAAGAAGACCTTAAACAGGTGCACAATACCTTCATCTGTGGGGGGGATAATCAGAAAGCTTAATAAACTCAACGGAACTAAAGAGGAGGCGAAAACAAAAGTCAACGCACCGTCCTTCCGGACATCTTGCAACATCACCCAAGGTGAACACCTCAGACTTCATTTTTGCTGCAAGAGCAAATGTTTAATAACATCTACCGTATTCTCCAGACAGTGAAGGAACATCTTGAAAGAATGAATGAGTGTGTGAGAATCTAATCCACCAAACCAGTTATGAACAACTGGTGTGAAAAATAATAATCAGAACATAGTTGAACTGTTATTAGGGTGCCGAACACAAATCTTCAGTGTTAGCCAATTTCATAATTTTAATGTTTACTGCAATATTATTGTACAAGGTGCCATGAGTCCCGTGTTTTTATCTCTGAACACAGTCTCCTTTTACTCTAATGCACTTTGTCAACAAAGTGGTAGCAAATCATTGTCTTATGTGGGTCCAAAAGCAACAGTATCCCAGATCTTTCCGGCCGATTTCATCACTTTATCGGTGAAGAATCATGTGGAGTTTCGTTAGCACCTAACCGCGATTTCTGACGCCTTTAGTTGGGGATCACTTTTTCCATAATTTCAAGTTTCGTAGCAGATTTTTAATGGTGCACTAGAGTCCTCTGGAGAATTTGCCATGTCTCTATGAATTTATGTTGAGTTATGTCGTTCTTCTTAATTACTGCAAGCTATGGATCATTTGGAGAACTTTAAAAGTAAGCGTGGTACTTAAATCACTTAACATTTTGCACGTAATTTATAAAATACATTTCTCCGTTTTACAGATAAGTCAGGTGAATTACTGTTTTATTAATTTATACGTCTGTAATCTTATGCAATATTAACCTTTACAGATATTTCATAAGGTCACTTGCTTTCTTATTGCAGAATATAACTGAAAACAGTGAAGGTCACAGATTGCAGCAGTAGGTTATCAAAATCCGCCATGTTCCATAGAAACTTGTGTCCAATAATAATACATGGGTTGAACAAGAATCGCACATAAGGGAAAACGACAAATGTCGAACAGCGTGCGGTTAGAGAACGCAATAGAACTCTAGGGGACTCTGCATCATCATTTATAAGTGGACCACGGAATTAAAGGTTGAACGACAGAATTTATCAATGAAATGCACGATAGGATTTTCAAAGACTGCACATTAAAAGTGCCCGAAATAACTGAAACCCTGGGGAACGAGAAAAGAAAAGTGAAGCAGGGATAGCTCTGACGATATCGTGTAACCTTAAGGTAAGAGCGTCTGAAACAGCCAGGACTCACAAGTAATGCTGACACTGCGCTATTATATCAGCAAGGAGTGGACAGTGAATGTCACAATAAGCAGCGAGAACTGAAGTATCGATTTTCGATACAGAGCGTCAAGAAAACTGTCCAGATTAAAAGTGAACGTTTTGCGCTCAAATTTCTGCAATGGCCCGACACGAGCACCTTTATGCAAATCAAAGTAAAGAAAACAACATGTTACACTTTTACAAAAACCACCATTTTGTGTGCTAACATCGAACAAACACAGCAGCTCAGAAAGGAAAGTCGGTGTCACGCAATGAACATCATGAGCTTTGGTCCTTCAGAGAGAACTGCAGAAGCTGTGAAAGTTTGGCAAAAATACAAGGAAAACTGTTTTTGAAACATGCTTTGTTCCTCAACATAGTTTACACCTGATCCAGTGATTTTCCATCCGTCAAACTGTGTGAACTACTCATTTCGTTTGATGAGCACCGAGGCTGCTGTGTGTTCTGGTGAAGATTCCAAGCTGATATCAGTTGTCCCTAATGATCCGACAATGACACAAAGTGCTGACTCTTCAGTCTTTCTCCATTACTTTGTCACAGGAGTATAATGGTGGACCACAGTGAAGAAGGCTACGGATAGTGGCACACTCTGCCTTTTTGGTCAACAGTCAGCACATAACTTTCTCATTTCTAATTTGTCGTGCACTCGCTCAGTTGAGAAGCCTACAGTTCAGCCATATCGCGCACTTTCACTCGGTGGTTTTGCATTACGATATCATGAATTCTTTTTCAACGATTTCCTTTGAGATAACCTCAACTGGGCAGCAGGAGAGCGCTTCACCTTCAGTGATTTTTTGGCCACCTCTGAGCTCCTTCATCCAGAAATAAACGGTGCAGAGCCCACATGAACTTCAGCTCTGGTTTCATGTTTTGCAGTCAACCCTTTAAATGGAAATGTTTAATAACAGAATGAAACTAGGCCCCCCCCCCTTTTTACTGATCACTTCCGATAGCTATCAACAATTAACTGAACATCACATCTGGCTGAAAATTCTCTTACCAATAAATGGTGCTGCTTAACAAAATATACCGCCATTTCATGGAAATTTACCAGAATTATGAAACACCCTAACCTGCCGTTGGCGGAAGTTTACTGGATCGCTTTGTTACAAGGTATGAATTACATCAGTTCCAGCCGTCGGTAGTGAAGAAACGTATGCATCTACTGCACTCACCCAAAAGGATTTAATTGCTTGGGCGCAAAACTTGTTTTAGATTTGATCAAAACTTGGAAATGAAACACGTTAGCTGTTCACACTGGCGGCATCAAGTGCACTCTACAGTTGTTCACTTGTTAATACGACTCGACAGACGCCACTTTGTTGAAAGAGCAAATTGCCACTTTAATTACAAATCTCAGCCACTTGATGCACAAATGAAACATTTGGCTGCCACCTTGCGGATGACAACATTAGTTTAATGACAGGCGACGAGCATAGCGGAAATAACACATTTTTGATGCAGGGATACCCCAAGGCTTAATTAAATGCCAAAGCTTCCAGGCTGCACGAGAACAGGCAAGAAATAAAACAAATCAATTACCACAATGAATTCTTCACGCAATCCTGACTTGGCACGTCAGGGGTTCGGTTGGCGTGCCTGAGAATCCCAATATACTGTTACCATGGCAACAGCAAGGAGAGACCGCCATTAATACATTTTAGTCACGTTCATGCAATTTTGCCTTTACACATGATTGTGAAATTTATTCATTGGTATTCTAGAAAAATTATACTGTCATATTTTTACCCTAGAGGACCATATATTGATTTTAACACTGGAGGACGGGAGAAACATTTTGTGTCGGAGTTTTATGTGGCGCATCGTGCAGGTAGGAGCGTCCCTTGAGCAGAGCGTCCGTGGGATCTTATCGAGTCACTTCAAGCTCCCAGGGCAGACAACGCCAGATGTGAAAATTCCCATTTTGGCCACGGCGCCAAGTTCTCGCTAACTTTAATTCTGCATGCAAATTCCCGCAGCTGCAGCTTAATCGACAAAAAGCTCTAAAGGTTCGATTCGAAACTACGTACAGCTTCCGCTTACATCTCTATTCATTTTCTATCTGAATTAACATATCAGCAGGGCACTTTTAAAATTTCTAGGCATCAGCTCGACCGTATTAAATGCTAATGCGTGTCGCATCCCTTAACGCCTACCAAATATTAGTCATTGGCTATCTGTCTACAGTTCCTTGTCACAAAGGCCGTTATGAGTTTTGAGAAGACATTAAATGTCTGTGGATTAGGTGAACATAGCGGATGCATTAGCAAAAAATCTTAGATCATTAATGTTTGCCAATGCAGTAACACACATGTGAAAGATGGTTTCTTTTTTTGATAAACCTGACTAGAATGGGAAGGTGGCAGTGGCGGCTCGTGGATGAAAAAGTAGGCAAAGAGGTGGAGCCCTTTCCAGCAGTTTTAATTAACCAATTAAAATATTTATACTTACAATATTGCACATTCATTTTACTCATATATATATCACCTAATAAGCATAGCAGATAATTTAAATATATAGTGCATGCGCTCATAGTTGTTGTAATAAAAAATCAAACTCACCGATTTTTCATTTTTTGTAGATCAAATCAATTCTCCGCTCTTTGAGGTTGCAAATTTGTCATAAAACGGTTGATTTTAAATCAACTTTAATAATAATTCACAATGTATTGAGATGACAGTCAATAATGTAACTCTGCACTGCGATATTGTGTTTCTTGTAAAGGTTTTGAGTCTTTTCAAACAAGAAACAGTTGCACTTGTACAGCTATTGTCAGTGCCAAAGAAAAAAGCTTGCAAATCTCTTCAAAAAATGTCTTTGCTTTTCTGAAGTTCTTGTAGAATTTGTCCACTTTTTTGTCCTGTTGGATTCATCGGCATAAAATATGACAGTTCGTTTCTTAAACGTGGAATACGTGAGGGTGGGTAGCTCTGTTGCAAGTTCTGTAACTGTAAATAGCTCAACAAGTTTTTAGTATTGTAATCTACCAAGTTATGAAATCGCACTTGGATCTTCATCATAATACAAGACGCGATATTATCGACAAACAGCCACTACACCCCCTTTGGAGGTTTATGTTGGTCAACTGCCTACTTATTTCAAAAAACTCGCCAAAAGTATGTGCATTCCTTATATTTGTTAGTGTAACCAGCGTGTCTTTAACCATGGATAAACAATAATTAATGTGCAAAGGTTTTTTTTTCTGTAATATATCAAACAGAAAACCTGCAAAACTAAAAATATCTTTCAATACCAATGCTAGAAGCGAAAATTCAGAATCATTGAAGTCTTTCAGAAACCGTTTACACAAGTTAATTTTAATATCATCGTTTATTTCATAAATATTTGCACTCTTCTACAATAACTCGTAAAAGTGTTGAGTTTGACGACCGAGTTTCCATAACGGTAGGCATTTCTGCCGAGTTGGGATCCCACTCGCACTCAGGAAAATGTCTCATATTTACAACTCTGTTGTAGTACCAAATTGAGGCGACGAGCCACACAATGAACAAATACAGCTTGAGCCTTATCCTTAATCTTTTTTTGCAAACCATTTACATTCCCTGACATTACAGCTGCGCTATCGTAACACAGTGCAACCAACTTTCATAAGAATATTCTTTCAAGACACCATCAACAAATTTTGTGCTGTATCTTCACTCACATCATAAAATTCTAAAAACCTTTCCAATGGAATACCCCATTATTCACAAAGCTAACAATGACAGAACACTGTGATTGTTGTGCTATCAACTTGGATGCAAGAATGTGAAGCTATGTGATCACTGATGTCCGTTATTTCATTTTGAAAAGTTTTTAAGTTTCCACTAAGCAATTTTTAATTTTCTGATAGAGGTTTTGAAGATCCAAGGGCTTTTTTTATATCAACATCTTCAATAATTCCTTAAATTTCCCGCGGTTTAAAGAGGTCTCACTCTATCGTGGCCCCTAAGAGGGAGTTCCTGTAAACTTAAATATATAACAACCCTGTAAAGTTCCGATATTGTTTCTGTTCTTAGTTGTAACTGACACTTCAAATGTTCGTCGCTGTATTTGCATTTATTCAACTCACGTATAATGTTTTGAAAATCACAAAACCTTTTCTATTTTAGATACCGCTTTTGTTACTAAAAAGTAAGCACAGGGTCAACAGAGTAATTTTTGAAGAAGAGAACTACTGCACAACCATGTGAATTGTTCAGACCAACAAGGCTATAGGACTTGCCAGTTTTCTTTACTCCTTTTTAAGTGAACAGTTCTCTCAAGTGCTTTGGGCGTCCACAATTTAATAAACCTCTTTTGTCTTTGTCAATCCACCTCCTGAAGTGAGTTTCTAATAAAACTAATATTGCATCTGTCACTGGAACACGCAAATTCAAAACGAGTAAACAAGTACAGGCTTCAACTCGAGGATAACTTCCAGCACTGGACGAGATGTCCTGAAGAGACAAGCGAGTTCTCACCTCAGTTATGTGGCTATTCAAACGATCCTTATGGACGTCACGTTTCCATGGCAAAGGCGAATAACAACTTGCCTTGCAAGGACTCGTCTCACGGCACTGTATGGCATTAGTCCTGCCATCTATGGTTGCGAGTACTACTAACTTGTTCTCCACATAAATACGGAAGGAAAATGTGCACTTTATCTTCTTCACCTGAAGACCTCGTTGCTGTACATTTGCTGACACAAAATCTGCAAACGTCTAAACTTCGCTTAGGAATTTGCGTTGTGATTTCTCCATCAAAACCGCAAACATCAGTTCAACAGTTCATTTACCTGAATATGAACAGAATGGCATGCGCAATCTCAACTTAAATGCAAATCTAACATTTGTGTTTGCTGAAACACGGAGAAGTGCCAAAGGAAATCCAAGAATGTATGACTGTAGTTCAAGTGGAGTAGAAAATTTTGGAGAGAAATGTCAAGAAAAAGAAGATGTTAGGATGATAGTCCACGTGTACCTTCAGGGCTTAAATGATGACATATGGGCTAAAAGGTCAAAGCAACCACAAATATTTATTTTAAAAATCACGTTACTAGTATCCGCCACATTGTGAAAGTTGTCTTACCCCCACCATTCGGGGAGTGACCAAGACATGGCCATTCTGTGGTGGTGAAGCATCTTCCACCTGTTATAGAAATTGAAAGATTACGTCATGTGTGTGAGATACATGCCACAAAATGAATTACATAATCTAAGAATGTTCGTTCTCCAGAATAAAGTCATTGCAGGAAAATGTACTTTCGGGGTCAACTACAGGTTTAACACAACGCGGGTATATTTTTATTAAATTAAGTTGTTTCTGTTAGTAAACATTCCAAACTTAATCTTCTTACTTTTGAATATTTGCATATCCAATCTAAAAAACTGTTAAAACTAAGGAAAGGTAACTTTTGACGTCCAATAGGCTATTGTTGCGGATTGTTGCTGTCCTGTATGTCATCTAGCGCAACTTTCTCGTATTAAGACTGCACTGTTACAAATTCCAGAAAACCACTCTCGATAGTCCTGGAACTCCTACCGAGGAATGTAAACATTACGTTGCGTACGGCTAAAGTCTGTAGCAATTGAGAGAGGGAGAGCAATGGGAGCTTGTTGATCGTTCACTTCAAATGTAACAATGAAAGCCGAAATGTGACGTATGTTCTCTTACTAATGGCTGGTCTTAATTAAAGAGCACAACTTTGAGCTGCCCTGTTCAGGGGTTACTTGAGCTTCGGGAAATGCGGGCGCCGTGCGTAAAGTTACTGAAATTATAAAATGACAATGTATTTAAAACTGTGTTATAAAATGCAGGAAAGAAGAACACGAAACATGGCGTCTATCTGGATATTTCTTGTGAACCTCCTTACCACTTTTTGCATAGAAAACTTTACGTACTAATGAAAACAATCTGTAGCCTGCACATGCTTTGTACGACCTTGAAAATCAGATTCTCCCAGTGTGATGTCGCCCTTTTGGCCCATAACTCAAATATTCTCACTGTACAAACATAATTCACGCATCCCTTCGTGATTCGTTCTTAAAATCAAAGTCGGCGCCTATGCCCCCAGGGATGTTTTCAAATTTTAAGTACAACTTATTTTAAATTGTTCTTCTTAATTTAATAATTTGGAAGGTTTAAGAGTTCTTGCGCCTTTGTTGTAATGAAATGTCTGTAAAATTAATTTATGTTATACAAAACTTTATTCAAATATTTAATTTCTGAGCAAAACAAAGTAGGTTATCATTTAAATGTTTTATGTTAAGTCTCCAAAACGTCAGCTAAAATAAGTGGAACATACTAAAAGACCACAATCCATTCTTTTATTACATTAAACATTATTAATAGTGTTTAATGTTTTAGGTTAAGTCCCTGCTAAAACATGCAGAACACACCAAGGCCTAAGTAGGCCATAATAATTTCTTTCTGTTAAGGGTTAAGGAAGTCATAATCATTTATTTCTATTGCATTATACGCGTTTATGTTTTAGATTAAGTCCGCATTATGAGAGCTAAAACACACTGAAAGGATTATTTTAGAGAAGAAAACGTTTTAGATCAAAGTTTAGGGGATTTCACCGGCATTTGCCATGTATGAGGAAACTGACTCTGGGAGTCAAACCCCAGACCACCCATTCACAAGTCTAGAGCCTAAACCTTGGTCAAACTTAACCTTAAACTTATTAAATCGCTAAAACCTTGCCTTAAAAGAGGCTACCAACATTTGAAGCGGTGTGTGTACCCACTGTCCAGTTCTCTAATTTATTGAAAGTGAAAGTGGAGTCAGAAATCCGAGCGTAGTTGTCGCAGCCCACTTTCTGCTGTCTGAAGAAGAATCTGGTATTGGATTCCACCACCAAGAGCTAATATCGGCAGCAGGTAGCTAGCTGGCATCTCTCCCAGCGAGGAACGCAATCGAACAAAGGCCCGGCACGAAGAAAAAAATCCTGCGCTAAATTCCGATTGATGCCGTAACTGTCACTGTGCTCGAAAACTTTAGCGATGACCAATCTACAGCCAATTAGAAAACTATACTTTAATGCGTAATAAATAGAAAAACATTGCTGTTGGGTTTGCTTTTTCAACGCATCGTTCTCTTGTTTTGGAATATTCTAAATTGCTGGCGCGGTTGCTGCGCGGTGGGTTCTTTAAACTGACTCCATAACCACAGCCCAGCCGCGATTGTTGGAAAGTGGCTAAAATGACATGATCGCGTAATTTTGTCTGGGTGGGGTGGTGTGTCACCTTGCAAGAAAATGACGTTGTCGTTTAATTTAGGAATGAAAAATCCTAAACATATTGTAGTGCCGCTGCCCTTATTATTTCACTATTTTCTTCAGCAAATTTGGACCAATGATGTACTGTGCAGTAAAGCAAAACCAAGGGCATTTTCGGACCAAACTGAAGTTTGCTTTGTCTGTGCTAGCATAAGAATTCACCAAGGTTGAAGATACTTGATCATCTAACACTACTAATTATTTCGCTAAACATTACTGATTACGTTTAGTTTAACACATTTCTTGTTATTAGCAAACCAAACGTTTTGATTAAGTCCCCATAACTAAGAATAGAACATAAACCTTCCCTTAAATTGTTATATATTTAAATCTTCAGAAAGATTTCTATTTCTTTCAAAATAACACGTCTTTCATTGTTTTGTCGTCCGTATCACGGCAGCTGGCAAGAAGATAACTCCCGGTAAGGCAAATGCAATACCCACCCATTCTATGTTCTCATCACAATGAGATACAATGCACATTCACACGTGTCAGTTTGTATTCCAAAATTTAAGCTTGAAAGCGAACAAGACACAAAGAATAACAGGTAATGGAGTACAGAAAAACGTGATTTTATAAACTAAACACGACGAGAAAAGCACGGTATGGTCTGTACCCAATGCACGAATAGTATTAGAGCCTATTTTTTCAGAAAGCAGAAAGATACATTGTTGATTTGTTTATTTAGGGACGCTCTTTAACATCTCAGGTCATCAGCGTCCCGTGAAACGGCCGGCAAATTTTGCTCAGAGGCCTCTTCTTTCGGACTTGAGGTTCTTTTTCGTGCCGTAAATGTACGACACGGGACCCACGGCTTTACTTCCCTTCCGAAGGAAGCCATACTTAGGGTTTTTACGTCCAAAAAATCCATCGGTCCTGGCCGGGTTTGAACCCGCGATCTTGGGTGTAGAAGGCAAGCATGGTTACCACTACACCACTTTGACCGATTGAAAGATACAGAAATGACATTTTCAATAACTGACTGCCTTTCAGTACATGCAACAAAAACTAATGAAAATTCTGTAATAAGATTTCAGAAATTTGTGAATGTAACGGAACAAAATATTTTAACACTTCGTGTCATTAAATACATGGTTATTTTCACCGTAACTGCAATTAATAAAATAATTAATGTTCCAATTAACAAAATGGTAACTATACGATCAGAAATGAACAAGTTAAAACCAAATTCCATTTTTTCCCGACCACAATGTTTTTATTTCTTATATAATATTGCAGGACCGTTCTACACGCTTAAATCAATTTAGTTCCTCTTTAAATGGGAACTGGAGTCAACACTTTCCAGGAATGAGGTTATTGAGCTGATTTTGTAAGCACAGACATTTTCATGAAAATAAATCCCGCTTTGTTCATTTATACAATGACCAAATTCGTCCAGCAAAGCCAAATGTTGGTACAGCATGTCAAAGAAATATACACCTCACATCTTGACACGGAGTGAAATGTCCGCAGTGAGTCATACAAAATGTTCTATCCAAACTCTTACAGCTTCAAGCGCCCTGCACTACTTCAAGTATTGAGTGGGTGTAGTAAACCCTCATGGGCCCCTTTAGCATTAAACAACTTCATGTCTTGAGTGTGGCCAGAACAACCTGAAGTGCCTGTTGACGTAACAAGTAAATCTCTTTCTTAAATTCTCATTTTACTAAAGTGCTATGTTATTCCTAATTAAAAAAAATCCATTTTAAAACTTCCAAGACCCAAATAATTTAAACAAAAAACCTATCATGAGGGGGGGGGAGTTTAAAAACCCTCACCCCAGCCAGCTCTACATCTTGATATTAAAGAGAATGTAAGTGTTATCACACATTTTGTTGCCAGGCAACTTTAATCTTGTAAATACCAGTACAACACAAAGTTTTCCTCAGGTAGAGGTGCTGTATTTTTGTATTTTTATTACGTGCAAATTCAAATAATCAGGTCAACAATAAAAAGAAAAAATGTCACAACAGTTGCATTCTCTTTTAAAAAGGCGGGAGTCCCATTTGAAAAGTTTAAAATGGATATGGTTGTGTCAGCCGTCTTTCTTAATATCTGAACAGACGTGTTTTTGTTTTAGTTAAATGCAAACTGTGACGTTTTGAGGCACATTTTAAATTAATGCATTGTTTATAAGAGACCAGCAATCAATATTTATTACACAGCTATAAAAATAATTTGTACATAATAACAATAAATTAATTAAGTGATATCAATTGGATGTTATGAATGTATGTACTTTTTAGAATTCTCCTTTTAAAGTCGGATATTTTTAAAAAATTTAACATTAAAATCTAAAAACGTTTAAAGGCATACTATTTCGTGCTGAAATTAACTTTATAATATTTTTATAACTTAATAAGTAATGGACATGTGGTCTGTAACCCTTCCGGTTTCCGTCTATGCGCGGTGTGCAAGTTGGCACATGTTCAGTTCCGCCTTAAGCAAAATGCACATCACACCCATCACAATGGCGCAAGCATAAACAGCAGTTTTAACCCGTAAATTTCAATCATCGCTAGTTCTTTGGATATATTAAACCTTTTTTCTTTGTGCACTAAAGACCGCCGTCTATTCAAAAGATATCCAGTAAATTTTAACGAAAAACTGTGCGTTTAAAATTGCTATTTGATTTTTCGGAAACATAATTTAAAGATATAATTCTATATGAGGTTTCAGAATCAGGGCTTATATCGCCAAAGGTTCAACCGACCGTGCTCCAAGACAGAGTACAGTATTTAAACATGAACGTCTATTTGTTTTAGGCCTGTCAATAATTAAAGTACAACTTTTGCGGCGGGAAAATAACTGCGCCTCTCTAAAATCTGGTTTATGTCTTACCGTGCGCTCCCCGAGGTTCCGCACGCGGCAGTGCAGAAAAGCAGTTCCTCCCAGCTGAACGGTGACGTTGCTTATTGTATTGTTGTCGAAGTTGGGTTCTGTAAGTCTCTGGAACTCCTCGAAGTTGGAGTACCAAAGCTGCTGCCACTCTGCATGTCTGTGAGGAAGTTCTCTCCGACCTGCGAAAACAACAGAACCACAGTCAGTACACACACCTTCAACATTACTCTGCGCCATCTGCAGATGATCCAGACCTAAGTTTAGGGTACCTTCCCGGCATTTGCCATTTATGGGGAAAGAGGAAAACCTCAGTGAGGGAGGACGGTCTTGGCGGGATTAGAACTCCAGACCTCCTGCTCACGAGTGCACCTTAAATGACCTGGGCCTCCCGTGCGGTCACGATGATATAATGATGATTTTTTTTGATTGATTTATTTATGGACGCTCTTTAACATCTGAGGTCATCAGCGTCCCATTCAATTCAGGGCGTGAAACGGCCGACTATTTTGCTCAGAGGTCTCTTCTTTCAGGCTTGAGGTTCTTTTTCGTGCCGCAAATGTACGACACGGGACCCACGGCTTTACTTCCCTTCCGAAGGAAGCCATACTTAGGATTTTTACGCCCGGAAAAATCCATCGGTCCTGGCCGGGTTCAAACTCTCGTTCTTGGGTGTAGGATATAATGATGATGATGATAATAATAATGATAATAATAGTGTAGTATTAGTAGTAGTAGTAGTAGTAGTAGTAATAGTAGTAGTAGTACTAGTAGTGGTAGTAGTAGTGGTGGTGGTTATGCTCCCATGCAGTACAAGATCCAACTAATATTTTGCAAAATAAAAATTGAGGGATATGCCTTGCATTAGTTGTATTAAAACAAATTTTTATTTTCTCAAAATCTTACTCTGGATAAAATAAAAATCTATTATAAAATTATCCACGATTTAGTAAAACTTTATTTTTTATTTATTTTTTGTTTGTTTCCAGGATGGTCTTCAGACGACCAAGAGTTGCCACATCGCTTGAATTTCTGCAATGACTGATGTTCACCTACCGTACAGTCCAAACCTGACTCCCTGTCAAGGGGTCCGGGAGAAGTGTAGGTTGGTGTCATGACGTTTTTGATTTCCGTTGTGTCGGTGCATTCGCTGGGAGAAAATCCAATTGGATCACTTTCCATGGACGTGTTGTGCCTTCAACGCCATGCCACAGTCCTCAGCCGTTTCATTAGTAGTTAAAATAGGCAATTTGACTTGGCAGATTAACTCCATTCGGCCTGCTATACAACGAACAAGCCCCATAGGGTGGTCAAGGTGCAGGGTAAACATCTACATTCCTGGAGATGCCTTCTTCTGTCACAAAAACCACCCTCTTTCCATTTTCCACTTACTATAATATTAACGACCCTTGTTCTAACCGAATTCTCTCGGCATGAATAATATTACCCTTTCCAAGATGGTAGCCTAGCAACGCAACAGGGGAGAACGCCCCCGAACTTACTTTTTGTAGCACGTGGGTTGGAAAACAGCAGAGAACATGCACCCACCTCAGAAATAGATCCTACAGGAATTTCTTCAAGCCGGTCGATAACCCAGGACGTGCAAGTTTATCGACGGGCACTCGGTTAATCCAATAAACTGCCCCGCCCCGCCTCATTCCGCTCCATCAGCCGCACACAGTATTTACAACAACCAATAGACGGGGTGGTTATTATTCCCGAGTATTTTAATTGAATATGTACATTTAATTAGTGAAGTGGATATTATCGACAACGGAGAACCCCCGGGCGACCCATAGCTCAGGGCTACCAACTGTCAGCTCTCATTCTATTAAAATGGAACCACCATAACATTCTTAAAGAATTTTATTACGTAGAGAAGAGGCTTAGGATATTATCTTGAAATAGATCGACATTAAAAAGCAGCCTCTTCGGGAAACCATACCCTCCACGTGCTTGCGAACTCTAGACGTTAAACCAAAGTTTGCCCCCTCAAACTCCGGGAGTGTAGTAACGAAATTTCTTCTTAACATAAAACGTTTAGCCACAGGACCCTGCGCCCGTTTCCATGAATGAGGACGACTCATCTGCTAATTGCCCCCAACATGTCTAAAAACTTTCTTCCCCTCGCTACAACACCAAGTTAGTCGTCCAATATAAAAAGTTGCATATTTGATGTCGAATATACATACAACAGAAACCGCATGCACTATACAAAGTTATTAGACAACACAAGTTCCCGAAACATGACTGTCTGTACACCCCTACCAAAGTTCCCTGAAACGCGAAAATTTGTACACCCCGAAAAAGCTCCTTGGAACTGCATAATTCTATTAGTTTCCTGGAACAAGACACTATGCACACCATTACCAAAATTTTCCGCAACATGACTCTTTGTACATCCCTGTGCGGAGCCAGAACATTCGCACAGAAGATGTGATTACCGCAAGTACGGTTGGTATTGCTAAAGCGACCACGCTAACGTCAGAAAACACAAAACAAATTTACTTTTCGTCAAAATGTCTTCCATTGTCTTTGTAATACGATAATTAACGATTTGAAAATCTATTGCTTCTGCTGCTCAGCCACGGTGGCTCAATCGAGTGTGTCGTAAATATTTTGGCGTCAACAAATACAAGAAGATTACTGCGCGTCACATAAACCGCTATTTACGACATGTGCGATGGTGGCTGCAGGCTAGCACCCTGCAGCCTTTCAGTCGAGAAGTCATAAACTGGTTATTTTCGTTCAGATAAAACCTGGCAACGTGGCTTTACACCCTATCGTAAACAATATCACTCGAATTTGCAGCATTGCGCGGAAAAGCGGGTTCGAGTCCCGCAGTATTCCTTAAACTAGAGAAGTATGCAAGTGTGGTACAGTTGGCATAGCGACATAGTACTGAAGTTTCATACAGTCAGCATAGCGACTTAGTACTGAAGTTTCATACAGTCGGATTAGCGATATAGTACTGAAGTTTCATACAGTCGGCATAGCGACGTAGTACTGAAGTTTCATACAGTCAGCATAGCGACTTAGTACTAAAGTTTCATACAGTCGGCATAGCGACGTAGTACTGAAGTTTCATACAATCGGCATAACGACGTAGTACTGAAGTTTCATACAGTCGGCATAGCAACGTAGTACTGAAGTTTCATACAGTCGGCATAGCGACGTAGTACTGAAGTTTCATACAGTCGGCATAGCGACATAGTACTGAAGTTTCACACAGTCGGCATGGCGACATAGTACTGAAGTTTCACACAATCGGCATAGCGACGTAGTACTGAAGTTTCACACAGTCGGCATGGCGACATAGTACTGAAGTTTCACACAATCGGCATAGCGACGTAGTACTGAAGTTTCACACAGTCAGCATAGCGACATAGAACTGAAGTTTCACCAAGTCAGCATAGCGACTTAGTACTGAAGTTTCATACAGTCAGTATAGCGACTTAGTACTGAAGTTTCATACAGTCAGTATAGCGACTTAGTACTGAAGTTTCATACAGTCAGCATAGCGACGTAGTACTGAAGTTTCACACAGTCGGTATAGCGACTTAGTACTGAAGTTTCATACAGTCAGCATAGCGACTTAGTACTTAAGTTTCATACAGTCGGATTAGCGACTTAGTACTGAAGTTTCATACAGTCAGCATAGCGACGTAGTACTGAAGTTATACACAGTCGGTATAGCGACTTAGTACTGAAGTTTCATACAGTCAGCATAGCGACTTAGTACTGAAGTTTCATACAGTCGATTAGCGATATAGTACTGAAGTTTCATACAGTCAGCATAGCGACTTAGTACTGAAGTTTCACACAGTCGGATTAGCGATATAGTACTGAAGTTTCATACAGTCGGCATAGCGACATAGAACTGAAGTTTCATACAGTCAGTATAGGGACTTAGTACTGAAGTTTTATACCGTCAGCATAGCGACTTAGTACTGAAGTTTTATACCGTCAGCATAGCGACTTAGTACTGAAGTTTCATACAGTCGGATTAGCGATATAGTACTGAAGTTTCATACAGTCGGCATAGCGACGTAGTACTGAAGTTTCATACAGTCGGCATGGCGACATAGTACTGAAGTTTCATAGTCGGCATAGCGACGTAGTACTGAAGTTTCATACAGTCAGCATAGCGACTTAGTACTGAAGTTTCATACAGTCGGCATAGCGACATAGTACTGAAGTTTCATACAGTCGGCATAGCGACGTAGTACTGAAGTTTCATACAGTCAGCATAGCGACGTAGTACTCAAGTTTCATACAGTTGGCATAGCGACATAGTACTGAAGTTTCACACAGTCGGTATAGCGACGTAGTACTGAAGTTTCATACAGTTGGCATAGCGACTTAGTACTGAAGTTTCATAGTCGGCATAGCGACGTAGTACTGAAGTTTCATACAGTTGGCATAGCGACGTAGTACTGAAGTTTCATACAGTCGGTATAGCGACATAGAACTGAAGTTTCATACAGTTGGCATAGCGACATAGTACTGAAGTTTCATACAGTCGGCATAGCGACATAGTACTGAAGTTTCATACAGTTGACATAGCGACATAGTACTGAAGTTTCATACAGTCAGTATAGCGACATAGAACTGAAGTTTCATACAATCGGCATAGCTACAAAGTACTGAAGTTTCATACAGTCGGCATAGCGACATGGTACTGAAGTATCATACAGTTGGCATAGCGACATAGTACTGAAGTTTCATACAGTCAGTATAGGGACTTAGTATTGAAGTTTCATATAGTCGGCATAGCTACAAAGTACTGAAGTTTCATACAGTCGGCATAGCGACATAGTACTGAAGTTTCATACAGTTGGCATAGGGACATAGTACTGAAGTTTTTTTACAGTCAGTATAGCGACTTAGTACTGAAGTTTCATACAGTCGGCATAGCGATGTACTACTGAAGTTTCATACAGTCGGCATAGCTACAAAGTACTGCAGTTACATACAGTCGGCATAGTGATATCAGAAGGTATTTGATTAGTATCTGAAGTCAAGGATATGCATAACTTGTACAGAACGGTTAGGACGACAGAAAACGTGCCCTTCCTCAGAAGTGTGAGTGGAAGTGATTCATTAAACATCTCCCAATGATAGATTCCATCTCGGTAACAATGAGGGATAAAGTGGACGGTTGTTTGCATACCAGCTAATTCCACTGTTGACCCCTTACAAACACCACATGCCCCCACTCCCTGGCCCCTATGCCGCGGCCTGCTCATGCAGAAATTGCAACAGCCCGAAATGTTTCACAATCCGGGCAAAGCCGACCCGGCGACCATATTGGGAGTATCTATCACGATATTTTAAATGCGCCCCCAGGTGTCATTATTGATATGCTTCATTTTGATAGAAATATCAGTATTTTTGAAAAAGAACCTTAGTTAAAGGTTTCTAAGTACTGCGTGTATTACGTTCAATAAAAGACGGTCGCGTGATGACCTTGAACAAAGTCCAACTCCCTGCCGCTGCTCACTCCAAGTGGTAATTGTTACGTATTTAAAGTACGTTATATTAAAAGCTACATAACATTAGCAACTGGCGCAATATAAAGTGGAGTTATTATAAATGTTACATAACATTAGAAACTGACGAGATATAAGGTGGTATTATATTAAGTGTTACATAACATTAGAAACTGACGAGATATAAGGTGGTATTATATTAAATGTTATATAACATTAGAAACTGACGAGATATAAGGTGGTATTATATTAAGTGTTACATAACATTAGAAACTGAAGAGATATAATGTGGCGTTATATTAAATGTTACATAGCATTAGAAACTGACGAGATATAATGTGGGGTTATTGTAAATGTTACATAACATTAGAAACTGACGAGCTATAAGGTGGTATTATTCTAAGTGTTACATAACATTAGAAACTGACGAGATATAATGTGGGGTTATTGTAAATGTTACATAACATTAGAAACTGACGAGCTATAAGGTGGTATTATATTAAGTGTTACATAACATTAGAAACTGATGCGATATAATGTGGCGTTATTGTAAATGTTGCATAACATTAGAAACTGACGAGCTATAAGGTAGTATTATATTAAGTGTTACATAACATTAGAAACTGACGAGATATAAAGTGGTGTTCTTGTAAATGTTACATAACATTAGAAACTGACGAGATATAAGGTAGTATTATATTAAGTGTTACATAACATTAGAAACTGACGAGATATAAAGTGGTGTTCTTGTAAATGTTACATAACATTAGAAACTGACGAGATATAAGGTAGTATTATATTAAGTGTTACATAACATTAGAAACTGACGAGATATAAGGAGGTATTATATTAAATGTTATATAACATTAGCAACTGACGAGATATAAGGTGGCATTATATTAAATGTTACTAGAAACTGACGAGATATTATGTCTCTTTAAGACGAGTGGAAAGAGTTTTTACCGCTCAGGGTGTGTCTGCCGAACTCCATCCTGCGAAACATCACTTTCACTATCTAACTGGACAGATTTAGTGAAATGGCGTGGTTAAGAACCACTTATCACCAAATTTACTGATTATGGCGTGTGTGTGGGCAAATATATGCCGGGGCACGAACTCGGTACGCTGTAGAGCGGAGCTTAATGGTCGACGATATTGCAGTACAGTCCAATTCTGTTACTAGTTAGCCGCATATCATCATGCAACAGAATGTCAATCTCCACCCTCAGAAATAGGGTCCAAACATGTGCCAAACATAATTACTTGGGTGTTGATCGGAAACTTGTACACTACGCCAGATTTCCACAGTAACTAAACTGTTGTTAATTTATATTGAAAAAGCTGCACTTTGCAACCGAATTAGCAGATAAAAACATTATCAAGGTTTTTACTTGACGTGATTCCGACACACATTATAGCGCGTTTTTAAATCTTCATCAGCGTTACAGCGTTGTAAGAAATAGTTGCAGGTGTTGATTAAGTTTAATATTCCGCTCTACATGTTTGCACAGTGCTACATTGTCAGGCTTCTGTTGCACTTCATTCTTCATGAGTCAGTCTTTGGAAGCACCGCACTGCAAATGGAGGGAGAGTTTATGCTGAGAGCCTTTGCCAGTTTACATTTGGATGTAAACATGAAAAATACACCAGAGCTGTGTGTGCGGTAGATACAAAGAGCTCTCCATGTCCGTATACAACACAAACTTTCTATAATGATTATGGTGTACAATTCAAAGCGCAATACTTTCACAGGATCGCAATAAATTATTTCAATGCTTAACTCCTCAAATAGTTCGTTCACATATATTATTTCCATTGCCGGGAGTGAAAGAAAAGCAGAATGATCCAACTATCATTTAACCGTAAGGTGCTAAGCTCGTTTAGGGAGGAATTTAATAATATATCGGCGCACGCAACAGCTGGGTGCCCCGCCTGAGAAATAGTTCGGAGCGAGCGCAAGACGAAGTGTCGTGCTAGTTGCGGGCACCAGGCGGTGCTGGAGCCGGCCCGGGTGAGCGAGCGATCGATAGCAAGGAACAGACCCAGATCATCGGCAGCCCGCACTCACCAGGAGGCGAAAAAAGGCTAAAGGTCAATGCGAGGGAGCTACATGGCATCTGACTCTTCTCAACTTCCGTCTCTCGGCATTTCAACTTACGCCCAACTGACAGTATTTTTTCTTCTCCTCTTAAATTTGTACAGAGTGGCGTTTAGGGAGGATACTTCTGAGGATGGAAAGCCAACAGATCACACTGCGCTAGACTGAATTTTAATTAAAATATAACTTCTTTCTGCAGAATCAATTTTATTATTTCTTCCTTGTACAGATTATGTCCCCAATACACAGAAACGTGTCTCAAGTTTCAATTGCACACTTAGATATTTAACCAAGTTTATCTCTCACCTTGCAGTCAGTAGTGAATGTGACATATCCCTCTCGTTTAAAAAAGTGGGTCCAAGTTTTACTGGTGGCACTTAACAGTTAGGGATAATATGCTTATTAGGTCAGCGATTGACAGTATGTAACTAAAGCAACAATCAGGGAGCCTAATTGTTTTTGATGTTCCATTTATAAACCGGCAATAGACCAACGCGTCTGGGATATCCACCGGTTACCCGTGTCGTCCTGGTAATATACTCGTTGTTATTCCTGTCCCTAAGGTTACAGTAATACGCTCTTTGTTACCCCTGTTCCTAAAGTTACAATAACATGCTCTTTGTTACTCCTGTTCCTAAAGTTACAGTAACATGTTCTTTGTTACTCCTGTTCCTAAAGTTACAGTAACATGCTCTTTGTTACTCCTGTTCCTAAAGCTACAGTAACACGCTCTTTGTTACCCCTGTTCCTAAAGTTACAGTAACACGCTCTTTGTTACCCCTGTTCCTAAAGTTACAGTAACACGCTCTTTGTTACCCCTGTTCCTAAAGTTACAGTAACACGCTCTTTGTTACTCCTGTTCCTAAAGTTACAGTAACACGCTCTTTGTTACTCCTGTTCCTAAAGCTACAGTAACACGCTCTTTGTTACTCCTGTTCCTAAAGTTACAGTAACATGCTCTTTGTTACTCCTGTTCCTAAAGTTACAGTAACACGCTCTTTGTTACCCCTGTTCCTAAAGCTACAGTAACACGCTCTTTGTTACCCCTGTTCCTAAAGCTACAGTAACACGCTCTTTGTTACTCCTGTTCCTAAAGCTACAGTAACACGCTCTTTGTTATTTCTTGTTCCTAAAGCTACAGTAACATGCTCTTTGTTACTCCTGTTCCTAAAGCTACAGTAACACGCTCTTTTTTACCCCTGTTCCTAAAGCTACAGTAACACGCTCTTTGTTACTCCTGTTCCTAAAGCTACAGTAATACGCTCTTTGTTACTCCTGTTCCTAAAGTTACAGTAACATGCTCTTTGTTACTCCTGTTCCTAAAGCTACAGTAACACGCTCTTTGTTATTTCTTGTTCCTAAAGCTACAGTAACACGCTCTTTGTTAATTTCTGTCCTAAAGTTACAGTAACACGCTCTTTGTTACCCCCGTCCCTACAGTTACAGTAACACGCTCTTTGTTAATTCCTGTCTTAAAGTTACAGTAACGCGTTCTTTGTTAATTCCTGTCTTAAAGTTACAGTAACGCGTTCTTTGTTAATTCCTGTCTTAAAGTTACAGTAACGCGTTCTTTGTTAATTCCTGTCTTAAAGTTACAGTAACGCGTTCTTTGTTAATTCCTGTCTTAAAGTTAGAGTAACACGCTCTTTGTTACCCCTGTTCCTAAAGTTACAGTAACACGCTCTTTGTTACCCCTGTTCCTAAAGTTACAGTAACACGCTCTTTGTTACCCCTGTTCCTAAAGTTACAGTAACACGCTCTTTGTTACCCCTGTTCCTAAAGTTACAGTAACACGCTCTTTGTTACCCCTGTTCCTAAAGTTACAGTAACGCGCTCTCGGTTACCCCTGTTCCTAAAGTTACAGTAACACGCTCTTTGTTACCCCTGTTCCTAAAGTTACAGTAACACGCTCTTTGTTAATTCCTGTCTTAAAGTTACAGTAACGCGTTCTTTGTTACCCCTGTTCCTAAAGTTACAGTAACACGCTCTTTGTTACCCCTGTTCCTAAAGTTACAGTAACACGCTCTTTGTTACCCCTGTTCCTAAAGTTACAGTAACACGCTCTTTGTTAATTTCTGTCCTAAAGTTACAGTAACACGCTCTTTGTTACCCCTGTTCCTAAAGTTACAGTAACACGCTCTTTGTTAATTCCTGTCTTAAAGTTACAGTAACACGCTCTTTGTTACCCCTGTTCCTAAAGTTACAGTAACACGCTCTTTGTTAATTTCTGTCCTAAAGTTACAGTAACACGCTCTTTGTTACCCCTGTTCCTAAAGTTATAGTAACACGCTCTTTGTTACCCCTGTTCCTAAAGTTACAGTAACACGCTCTTTGTTACCCCTGTTCCTAAAGTTACAGTAACACGCTCTTTGTTACCCCTGTTCCTAAAGTTACAGTAACACGCTCTTTGTTACCCCTGTTCCTAAAGTTACAGTAACACGCTCTCGGTTACCCCTGTTCCTAAAGTTACAGTAACACGCTCTTTGTTACCCCTGTTCCTAAAGTTACAGTAACACGCTCTTTGTTAATTCCTGTCTTAAAGTTACAGTAACGCGTTCTTTGTTACCCCTGTTCCTAAAGTTACAGTAACACGCTCTTTGTTACCCCTGTTCCTAAAGTTACAGTAACACGCTCTTTGTTAATTTCTGTCCTAAAGTTACAGTAACACGCTCTTTGTTACCCCTGTTCCTAAGTTACAGTAACACGCTCTTTGTTAATTCCTGTCTTAAAGTTACAGTAACACGCTCTTTGTTACCCCTGTTCCTAAAGTTACAGTAACACGCTCTTTGTTAATTTCTGTCCTAAAGTTACAGTAACACGCTCTTTGTTACCCCTGTTCCTAAAGTTACAGTCACATGCTCTTTGTTATTTCTTGTTCCTAAAGTTGCAGTAACACGCTCTTTGTTATTTCTTGTTCTTAAAGTTACAGTAAAACGCTCTTTTTTATTTCTTGTTCCTAAAGTTGCAGTAACACGCTCTTTGTTATTTCTTGTTCTTAAAGTTACAGTAACACGCTCTTTGTTATTTCTTGTTCCTAAAGTTACAGTAACACGCTCTTTGTTAATTTCTGTCCTAAAGTTACAGTAACACGCTCTTTGTTACCCCTGTTCCTAAAGTTACAGTCACATGCTCTTTGTTATTTCTTGTTCCTAAAGTTGCAGTAACACGCTCTTTGTTATTTCTTGTTCTTAAAGTTACAGTAACACGCTCTTTGTTATTTCTTGTTCCTAAAGTTACAGTAACACGCTCTTTGTTAATTTCTATCCTAAAGTTACAGTAACGCGTTCTTTGTTATTTCTTGTTCCTAAAGTTGCAGTAACACACTCACTCGTTGTTACCTACAGTTCCTTTTTCTGCCACACTACATAACCATGGAGAATGAAGAGCATATAGAAAATGGGGCGTGGGGATGATGATATTTTGTAACTGTGGTGTAAGGAAAATCTGTATCTGAGAGACGGAGCCGGGTGAAATAAAATTCAACTACAGGGAAAGAGAGCGGTAAAGAATAAAAGCTGGTGACGGGAAATGCGAGGGGGCGGGGGAATGAGAAAACAGCCAGAGATAGAGTGGCTGCCTTACGCCATCTTGAAATGTGACACCGCGGCAACTCCTCTCTCAAATTTGAATAAAAACGAAAAAGAGATTCGCAGGGAAAGTTTTACATTTACTGCTCCTTATCATTGACCAATCACGACGTTAAGCACTGAAACAGGTCACTATGTAATATTAGTTATTTATATCGTATATTAAAACCTAAAATTTTCGTTTGAAAATTGCTAATAAAATATTTTTAAAGACTAGCAAACATATTATTAATAAAGGACGTTTGTAATTCTAAAAAATCCGCAAAACTTTTATAAAGTTAATGTCAGAAACAAATGACTTCTTCCCATAACGATCTAATTATACTCCTACCCCAGTAGCGGATTCAGGATTGGGGGGGGGGGGAGAATAAGCGTCCATGTTGATTCTTGCAGCAGGCTTTCAATAAATGACAAGGGGAAAAAATGAAAAACACAAAAATGTTATTTCTTGCAGAATTTGACCATTTATGTCTAGATAATATATGTCCATGGAATTGCAAAATATAAGGTCATTTTTTCTAATAATTATTAATTAATAAGTTTTCTAAGGTAAAAATAATATTAAGTATCATTTTGCATTAAGTTGTTTGTAAAAGATGATTTAACGCCATTAAATCATCTTTTAAATACCTATCTCCATTTTCATCTATTAAACAGCTCCTTCAAGATAATGCAAGAACCTGCAATAATAGCAGATGATGGGCGTGTTAAGACTGCCCAGAATACTGGCGTTATGTTCTACATGAAGAATTCAGTGTGACAAGATGGTACTGTGTCGCAAGTGTTCGAGAGTTTTAACTGTGACACTTGCGTCCACCATCACACAACATCAAAGAACGTGGCGTTATGTTCTACATGAAGAACATAAGACAAAATGGTGGTGTATGAAAATTCGCAGGTGTTGGAGGGTTTTAACTGTGAGTGACATTTGTATCCACACAACATCAAAGAAAACTGGAGGTTATGACATCAGTATGTTGGAAGAACATTAAATATTTTTTTCTAATTGGATATCTTCATTAACGTAAAAATATAACCATTAGCTGCTATTCCAATTTTTTTAAATCAATCAGATAATAAATTTAATAGAAAAGTCTGGGTTTGCGAAAAAATAATTTATCCAGAAAATGAATCTGGTTACAAAAGGTGTTAGCGATGAGAGACTACTGAAGCATCCCCTCTTCTACCCAGATTTGGCTCCCTTCTATTTCCAAATATGAAACGCTTTCCACTGGTCTGAGGATTCATGAAATAAAGAAAGATCACCGCACTTCAGAGACGGGATTATGACAGAGTGTCACTTAAAGAAATGTACTGACCTTAAGGAAGATTTTGTTCAAAAATAAAAATAGGTAAAAAATCTTTATTGTTTCAGATGGCACTGGAATTGATTTACGTTGAAGAAAAGATATCTTTGTGCTGCAGTTGGAGTCTTGTATGAATGGTTGAACGAAACAATTTCTGTTTTATATAAATTTATTGAAATTTAGGTATTAAGTAAAAAATCTTAAATGTTATTCAATTTAATTGTTTTGTCCCTTTGTTTGGTCCTGTATTGCAAATTATCTTATTGTTAAAATGTTTTAATTATTTTCCCTGGCTGCCTCAGAAAAATTCATAAACGTTTAATACTTTTCATAAAGGGCAACTTTTCTTCATAATTTCTGATTACATATTGAAAATTGGATAAAATTGTGTTTTTATATTTTTTAATTTATAAACAAAATTAAAATAGTCGTTTTAAAGCGGAATTAGAATGTTTTACAACATGCGATATGTATCGGGTGAGTATTCTCATGCATTTTACAGTCGATGGGAAGGAAATTTACATTTATCTTACTCTAGTTTTTGTATGTTAGAATATCTACAAAGAGTAAATGCCTTATGTTTGTCATTTCACATTCATGCACAGTTATTCGCATTTACTTAATATGTTCAATAAAGAAAATTCTTATAATAATTTGTGATTTAATTAACATTTATATGATTAGGGTTTTTTCATTAATAAATATCAAAAATAAGCACATTTTTCTCTTCTGGGTCAGATAATAAATTTAAAGTATAATTGAAACTCCTGACCTTCAGAACCAAAGCCCAGCACACACAAGTAAGGATAAGGCGAGAGGCACTTAGCACCCAATTCGCCGAAATCTGTAGGACGCAGGGCACAGGGGTTGTACAACTTCCCAGTGCGCAGCTAAATAGTAAAAATGAAAAACAAAGTATCTTTTGGAGCAATGCAATAAAATGTGTTTCATAAAAGCAGAGTGTGGTCCATTTTTTTAAAGGTATGAATTTTCCGAAAACTGACAATTTGTCACACATGAAAACCGAAAACGTAACTTCCAACAATATACTTTCATCTTATATTCATATCGTACATTTTTTTTGTAACTATACGAAAAATGAAGTGGGGTCCTCCCTGAAAAACTAATGATTTTCTTAAAGCGCCATATGCATGTATCACACACAGGCGGCTATGAACCATTTCACTGTCTGGCATCGCATCGCCCCTCGCTACACACACACACAATCATCCGGAACTGACGGCGTTTAAATCGCTTGGGCATATAAAACCCATTTAAAGGCATGTTCAGGCTGTTTTTTTGTTTTGTTGTTTGATGCCCCGGCAAGCCTGCAACGGTTCACAAATTTTAAATCCAAGTGAGTTAAGCCCTTTTATTCAATTAAGGGCTCGTTTGTCTGTTTCAGCTTCATTGTGTATGTTGGAGCAATGCTTTTATGTTACCATCACAGGGAGGAAAACTAGCGCCAAGACTTTGTAATGTCGCGAACGTGCCGAAACGATGTTCAAAGCGAACCTTCGCAAAAATGCGTTCATTTTCTTGAGCGAGCTTATCGCATCTGCCCAGAGGCGCTTTTTAACACGCTCTGCTTTTTTTTAATTATAATGAAATGGATAACACACACGCGCGGGAAGTTCTCGAGACAATCTTTACTGTAGTGTCGTTAGATGCTCCATAATCGCCACTGGAATAACAATTCACAATCGCAGTTCGCGAGCGCGCCTAACTTCCACCTTTTTTAATTGAACTCCAGGCTTTTATACTAAACAAATTCCCTTAATCTGCAAAAGTTATCCAAATATTTAAACTTATTCATATTTCCACCTAAAGTTGAGCTAAACGACGGAACAAGTTACTTTGTTAAAGAGATTTAGACACTTGAACAGCCAGTTGATTCCACAGAACACCCTGAAATGTTTGGTCGTTGCCTGGTAACCAGACACTCTCTCTTGTCTGTTATTTTTCACCGCTCCACGGATTTTCTCCTTTTTTCTGTAGCAACAGATTTTTGTTTGGTTTGTTCTGCTTCTTCTTCATGTTTATTTAAAATAACTACACATGCAATCACCATGGTGACAAGTTGATTATATCTCCATCTCACTTTAGTTGGGTTTAATTCTACCGCTTTACAGCCTGCCTTCTTTCCACCTTTACCAGTTCGGTGGGAGATTTCGTACTTATGTTCATGACCGCATTCTTAGTTTCAGCACAGGCCACAACTTAAGACTACGATACAGTCAAGTTCAATAATTAAATTATTTCGATACCGCACTTTAATCAAATTTTGATCCCCGTTGGATGCAAAACACCTGTACCAGTACAAAATGTTACTAAAAGTATTTCGGGCCCTTTCGTACTGTATAATAAACAATGCTACACTATACGATCAACTGTACCAGAAATACATTAAAACAAAATAAGTTCAAATATACAATTATTTAATACAAAATTTACACCCCGTCAAACATAAACATGATATCAATCTTTCTCAGATTATGAAACAGGGTCGTATTTTATATACTGACATTAAATCTCAGGTTGGCAAAAAGTAGGGAGACAATAGCCACGTTGCCATGACAACTACCTGCAAATGAAATTACCTAGCAATGCTGTACAAATTAGGTAAAGATAATTTATACATGTATTGTGATCATCAACATGATAAAGTGTGAGGGAGATGATTCTGTGATAGCCTGACAAGTTTAGAACAATTGCAGAGACAAATGAAACTAAAAAGCGGACTCGTTGAGAATCTCTCACAAACTTAGCCCATAAAGATGTGCCGGTGCAAATCGTTGAAGGTGATTTATGTTTTAATAATGAGTTGTTTTTAGTAAAACAAAATGCTTTAAGTTCGCCTTAAGGTCGGCGTGTTGTTGACCGACAGTAAGCACGAATTGTTCTAGCAAGATGGGGCTAAAGCTCAAGCAGCGAAATGGTTCAGGCGCTAACTCTTGAGACGCTTTCGGGAGGTCGGGTGTAAATACCGAACTTGGGTTATTTTCGTGGTTTCTCTTGGTTGCTATGGCAGAGCTTTCGTTTCCAATAATTTTCGCTTTCACTGGTTCTGTTACAGGGTCTAATTAGTGCGGTGTGGAGGTTTCTGCTTCGGCGTTTGGTATGAAGCTCCTAACCGTCCT
Organism: Metallyticus violacea; assembly: GCA_030762175.1. Lineage (NCBI taxonomy): Eukaryota > Metazoa > Arthropoda > Insecta > Mantodea > Metallyticidae > Metallyticus > Metallyticus violacea. The sequence continues at coordinate 1,205,911 of CM060839.1, forward strand.
ACGCCTGTGTCTTTTTCTCGCCCCCACGGGTGGCCGAGGTCGTTAAGGCGTGGACTCGTGAGCGGGAAGTCTGGGGTTCGAATCCCACCAGGACCTTCCTCCCTGACTGAGGTTTTTTCGAGGTTTTCCTCAATCCTCATAAATAGCAAATGCCTGGGAGGTACACCAAACTTAGGTCTGGAATGATTCTTTCCGTAAAAAAAAAAATAAATAAATCCTTTCCCAAGGTATCTCATCTCATGTATCATTGCCAGGGGTGCCTTTGTAGCAAAAATGGACGTTAAACACTGATCTCTTCTTCCCGGAGATGGCTCCAATGTACCTACAAACTGAGAAGTCGAAATATTGACATAACTAAATAAAGAATTTGACAGTTTGTCCATTTATATAAATATGGGTCAAATATATAAAACGTTGCAGTTTTCGTGTTATTGAGAAAATCTGAGCCATGTAATCATTAGGTAAAAAGTATCCAAGTAAATAAACCAAACAAAGAAAACAATTCTGCAATTTATGAACATCAGTGAAAATTTTTCGAATAACAATAGAACACAAACACTTATCGTTGTTTTTCTTTTGTGCAAGTTCGGTGATATATCCCGGTTCAAGTTACAGGGCAGTAGCCTTTATATCTCTGTTCCAGAATTTGAATTAACTGGTGAAATCTCTCACCGTGTTTCCTAGTTGCCTGTGGAGATAATATACGTTCAGCAATATGGTAGATAATATACGTTCAGCAATATGGTAGATAATATACGTTCAGTAATATGATAGATAATATACGTTCAGCAATATGATAGATAATATACGTTCAGCAATATGATAGATAATATACGTTCAGTAATATGGAAGAAAATGCACGTTCAGCAATATGATAGATAATATACGTTCAGTAATATGATAGATAATATACGTTCAGCAATATGATAGATAATATACGTTCAGTAATATGGAAGATAATATACGTTCAGCAATATGATAGATAATATACGTTCAGCAATATGATAGATAATATACGTTCAGCAATATGGTAGATAATATACGTTCAGCAATATGATAGATAATATACGTTCAGAAATATGGTAGATAATATACGTTCAGCAATATGATAGATAATATACGTTCAGCAATATGATAGATAATATACGTTCAGCAATATGATAGATAATATACGTTCAGCAATATGATAGATAATATACGTTCAGCAATATGATAGATAATATACGTTCAGTAATATGATAGATAATATACGTTCAGTAATATGATAGATAATATACGTTCAGCAATATGGAAGATAATATACGTTCAGCAATATGATAGATAATATACGTTCAGCAATATGATAGATAATATACGTTCAGCAATATGATAGATAATATACGTTTAGCAATATGATAGATAATATACGTTCAGCAATATGATAGATAATATACGTTTAGCAATATGATAGATAATATACGTTCAGCAATATGATAGATAATATACGTTCAGCAATATGATAGATAATATACGTTTAGCAACATGACAGATAATATACGTTCAGCAATATGGAAGATAATATACGTTCAGTAATATGATAGATAATATACGTTCAGTAATATGATAGATAATATACGTTCAGTAATATGGAAGATAATATACGTTCAGCAATATGATAGATAATATACGTTCAGTAATATGGAAGATAATATACGTTCAGCAATATGATAGATAATATACGTTCAGCAATATGATAGATAATATACGTTCAGCAATATGATAGATAATATACGTTTAGCAACATGACAGATAATATACGTTCAGCAATATGGAAGATAATATACGTTCAGTAATATGATAGATAATATACGTTCAGTAATATGATAGATAATATACGTTCAGTAATATGGAAGATAATATACGTTCAGCAATATGATAGATAATATACGTTCAGCAATATGAGGGTCGGTCCTGGTGGTGTAGTGGTTACCATACTTGTCTTCTAAACCCAAGATCGCGGGTTCGAACCCAGTCAGGACCGATGGTTTTTTTCGGGCTTAAAAATCCTAAGTATGGCTTCCTTAGGAAGGGAAGTAAAGCCGTGGTCCCGTGTCGTACATTTACGGCACGAAAAATAACTTCAAGCCTGAAAGAGAGACCTCTGAGCAAAATGTGTCGGCCGTTTCACGTCCCGAGTGGATTGGGATGCTGATGACCTGAGGTGTTAAAGAGCGTCCATAAATAAATCAATTAAAAAGAAACAACATGACACATAATATACGTTCGGCAATATGATAAACCCGGAAATCGTATTTTATTGGAATATAATAACATCTCCTGAACCAATTAGCAAAGAACATGAACGCCATTTTCTTTCTATGCAATGCTGTCCTATTACCTTCGAGACTCCGCAAATTTGCCACGAATGTTGATAACACTTTATCTTTCATAACCAATGCCGGCTTTTGGTGAGTCCTTGAACATACACCACTGATTCCCTTCTTATTGTATGTCTAAATACCCGCAACTGTGACGGTCACTTTGTGATTGCTGCATGCGATTCGAACCTCGAAGTCCAGGTTGGACAACTTACTAATGCTAAATTTCCATGTAAGTCAGGTCATCAGCATTAACAATTGGCCATTCGGCACTGTGGGGAATACTCGACAGACTTCTTTGCAAATGACGTACATCCTCTGAGAGTAACAGCACAAATTTGTTACCCTATAGAAATCATGCACAGATTTTGGCATGCATTTAGGAGTGCACTGTCTGCACATTGTGTACCACCGCCACGGGTGACTGTGGATTCGTGAGCGAGACTTCTGGGGTTCGAATCCCGCCAGGACCGTACTCCCTGACTGAGGTTTTTTCCATGTTTTCCTCAGTCCTCATAACTGGCAAATGCCGGGGAGGCACTCTAAACTTAAGCCTGGAACACTTCCTTCCTTGAAAAAAAAAAAATCATTTTCCAATATATCATTTCATCTCATATATCATCAGTGTCACCGCTGTGGTGCCTCTGTAGTAAAATAGGGCATTAAACACTACAAAAAAAAACAGTCCCATTTTTCTGAAAATAGGAGCCTGAAAAGAGAGGAACATATAGAATTCAGCAGGAAAAATACATTCAAAAACAGCAAATAGTTTCCAGAAAAGTAAAGCATCGCAGTGTAATCCAATTTAATTGTAATTCGTGGGGGCGTGAGTATTAAATGCCTATCCCAGATTTAATGCCTTTTGAGTCAGTTAAAAGACGGTTTAAAAACAAAATGAACAAGGATTTGACTTAAATTGTCAACAATTCGGAAGCAAACACAACATGCGACTCAAGAGTGAACATTTTAAAAAACACAATCGTTGTTGGAACATTGAAAATTTATAAAGTTTATCACTCAATAAAACTATTCCTATATACTAGTTTTGTTGTTCCTGGTAATTACCATGTCAACCGGTAAATGTGAGCTCTTAGCTACCGGTCTGAATAAATTACTAACCTTGACGTCCGTTGTATCAAGGGGCAATTGAACCCAATATATACTGATGCGAAGTAGGGAAATTTTTGGTTTATAAATATGATAAGATAAAATGAAAACGATGTTTCAATAAATCTCATGAAAACGATGTTTCAATAAATCTCTTGAAGAGTTATCGCTAAATAAACTCAAAATTAATATGCAGGTTTTAAATTTTCATATTTAGCAAAAGAAAATTGTACATTGGCATAAAACAGAAAGCATAACTTAGTAATGGGGCATTCTTGTGTTCTTTGGGGGAAATCCAGTATTTTGAATTTTTTCAGCCCTTGTGGGAATGCTATGTCCCTGCTCTTCTTATTTTTGTAACTTCGCCCCTGTGACTACTTTCTTAGAAATGCAAATGCCGGGCGTCCTATTTACTTTCCGGTTAGGCTGCAGGCCTGTCAGAGCATTTTTAAGAAATATATGGTGATTTCTCTTAGAGAAATGTGGGGTTTTCTTCTGCTTGCTTATAACGATCTGCCTTTAAGTTTGACGACAGAATGTCAGCATTAAAGATGATAATCTTTCTCAAAGTACACCCCGTTGGATGCGATGCATCTGCCAGTCCCCAAAAGTCTCCGCAGTTTTCAAATGCTTTCCATGACGGTGTTTTTTCAATTTGGAGAAAAGGAAGGGGTTATTTCTGGACTTCACATTTATTTTCATGAGATATTCAACAATAATATTTGCAATGTCCGACCATGCAGTACATCTCTGTAGTATTACAACAATTATGTGTGTGTGTGCAGATAAAATAAACTTTTTGTTTTGGGGGGGGGGGAGGAGACGGAGATTTAGTTTGTAGCCAAGCTTCGTCATCAACTGCATGGTGCCCACCGTGCACAAACAACTTTCCGGTTAGGAATTCGCGATCCTCTCTCTCAATGCCAGCAGCAGTGTCAAAGTTTGCTTTCGTTAGAACGCAAACTGGAGCGCCGGGTTCACCTTCCTTTGCAACTGATTGTGTCGTTTCTTTAAACCTCTTCAGCTGTGCTACAGGGAAGAACAGACTCTACCATGAAGATTCGTTAAGACAAAAGCAACCCAAGAAACCAGTGGTCCATGTTCCTAAGCTAACGAAATATTGTACAGTTCAGTTTTACTGAACTAGCGTCGTACACTGCTGACATTTTTGACATGTGAATTGTTAAACAAAGTAGGATAAAATATTGCGATTGTTAACTCACTCGACTAGGAAGGTTGTGAAAATGCGTTTATCTTCATTTCAGTTTTGATAATTTGGCCTCATATCGGAAATGAACGGGGCAAAGGCAAGCCGAGAGGTTTGTGTTCTTTTCTTTTAGTCGCTTGTTTATGCAGAGTGTCGCGGTTGGAATAATCTCTGCAGCCAGCGGAAGCTGGATCAGTGTTACCAACTTCAAAGAGGATCGGATGCTGCTGCATTAACCGCTCCGGCCACACACCACCACAACCGTTGAGAATTCCATGTTTACTTTCTGAAGCGGAGGGAATGTAAAAATGCGCAGAGCAGAAAATTGGGAAGGGTGGTAAAACTTTATTAGCATTGCTCTCAGTTAGTTTACGACCATCAAGCCTGTTACGGTTCAATTTCTATTGAGAAACTCGCTTCATGTGGCAAAGGCAACAGACAGACAGTTGTGCCATACTAAACACTATTTAGCATGTTTTTACTGCAGTTCCAACAAGCCGCCGCTCAATACTCTGCCTAGCCACAACCTCGCGTATGTACTTGTCAATCCGTCCAGAGAGAGGGGGTGTTGTGGTGGCATCCTCTGGAGCATAACTAGAAATAATGAACATAACTCAGGGAGGAAAAATTACTTTGATCCGCGATAAAACTGTGTACTTAGAACACCGACACTTTTAATCTGTTTCGTTCAAACTTAAACTTTGATATAAGGAAGCGCAGTTGCTATGACTACCGTCAGCACCTCACTTCTGGACAGAGTTTACTTCCAGGTTTTCCTCAGTCGGGAGAGACCTAAAAAGAAAGAAAGAAAGAAAGAAAGAAAGAAAGAAAGAAAGAAAGAAAGAAAGTCATTTTCCGATTTATCGTTTTCTCTTTTTATCATCCCTATGCCGCCTTAACAATGAAGCTTGAGTTGACCAAAAAGCCTGGCATCTATCGGGTTGGGACAGCTTTCACTTGATTGTGCACAATATTTCATTATCAATGCAACTATATGATATTTATTATTGCAAATCTTTCTGCTATTACGTGTTTCATAATGTGCTCCACAAAGAGCATTTTAGGTAATAAAACAGCGGAATGTCCCTTTTAATATATACAAAGGTACCTAAGACACCACTAGAAGTGTCTTGCGGGCTATTATGGAGCTAGGAGTTCTGCAGTGGCGTAGACGAAGTCTCCTTGTTTAAGTCCGAGCTTCAGCACACTACGTTCCCTCATGACGTACCAACTCCGAGCTTCAGCAGACTACGTTCCCTCATGACGTACCAACTCCGAGCTTCAGCAGACTACGTTTCTTCATGACGTACCAACTCCTAGCTTCAGCAGACAACGTTCCCTCATGACGTACCAACTCCGAGCTTCAGCAGACTACGTTCCCTCATGACGTACCAACTCCTAGTTTCAGCAGACAACGTTCCCTCATGACGTACCAACTCCGAGCTTCAGCAGACTACGTTCCCTCATGACGTACCAACTCCTAGCTTCAGCAGACAACGTTCCCTCATGACGTATCAACTCCTAGCTTCAGCAGACTACGTTCCCTCATGACGTACCAACTCCTAGCTTCAGCACACTACGTTCCCTCATGATGTACCAACTCCTAGCTTCAGCAGACAACGTTCCCTCATGACGTACTCACTCCTAGCTTCAGCAGACAACGTTCCCTCATGACGTATCAACTCCTAGCTTCAGCAGACTACGTTCCCTCATGACGTACCAACTCCGAGCTTTAGCAGACTACGTTCCCTCATGACGTACCTACTCCTAACTTCAGCAGACAACGTTCCCTCATGACGTACCAACTCCTAGCTTCAGAAAACAACGTTCCCTCATGACGTACCAACTCCTAGCTTCAGAAGACAACGTTCCCTCATGATGTACCAACTCCTAGCTTCAACACACAACGTTCCCTCATGACGTACCAACTCCTAGCTTCAGCAGACAAGTTCCCTCATGACGTTATTTTCATAGAGGACATAGATACAAAGTTGCATATCAACCTTTACCTTGACAAAAGAGTCACCAGGTATAATCGTCAGTATTTTCATAGACAGTCCTCAGAATCAACACTTCCCTGAAGACCTGGGTGTACCAGTTGGCACTGACTTGCAACATGGCCTAACCTCGAGAAGACTGCCTCTTTGCAGCCGGCACTGTCAAAACGAAGATATTTCTGACATGAATTTTTAAAAACTGGCGACACGCGACTATTTGCTGGAGATTCTTGACTTTGTGTCTGTAAGCGAGCGCATGACCACAATTAACAATTTGCTGCAGCCTAAATTCCTTGTCTTTACTAACCAAGCAACGTTCTTTCTAGTGCTGCCAATAACAATGTATATCTGTTATAGTTTATTTAAATAGCGTTATAACTTATACAAGTTTTCCAATTATCCAGTCAAGAGGTACATTTTAAAACTAAAGGACGTGGCAAACATACATTTACATACAAAAAATGTATACAGTTAGGAATTTCCAAAAAATGTTAACGGTATTTAACGTTAAGGAACCATAGATGTGGACAGTGATTGTACACGAAATGAAAATAATTATTTGGAAAGGAAAGGCTCCAGGCGTAAGTTTTGCGTATCTTCCCGGCATTTTCATTGATGCATGAGGAAAGCTCGGGGAAAAAAAATTAAGGAAACTGGTTCAGTTAAGTCATCTGGTATAATTATCCTCAATTTAACTGTCATTATTATTTTGTAACACATAGTTACGAAAAAGACGTAACTTGATCTGTCACTAAATCAACATGTGTCACTATAAGAACGCTGTAAATATGTTTGCTTCATTTGCTTAGTTAAAACACTAAATTTTAAGTATGTCTTATATTTCAGTATACGAAACTAGGAAACTCCTGTTTCTTTCTAATATATTAAATAGTTTTCTATCCGCACGGGAGTGAGTGGCAGGCGGTCGCTTCTTATAGCAAGTGCTGGAAACAACGTCTTGCCTTGTACACATTGAGATATGCACATCACATTTCGTATGTGGAGGATTTCTTTTCTTTCGTCAGCTGATTAAAAATGGGTCAGAACTTATTTCGGTACCTCTGTATATTTATTGTAAAAACATTGGGACGGATATCTCTTGACTAACCGATATCATAAAGACGGGTTTCTTGTATACAGTTTGGAAGTTCAGAACAGAATATTATGACCAATTTGGGGGAGTCATCTGAAAAGACAAAAGCTGTGAATTGATTAACCCTTCAGTCACTGGTGAAAAAACGTTACTCTAGTCATCTTCGCGAGAGGTGGGTGGTGTATATTAAGATAATTGATATAGTACAAGCGAAGCTTTAAATCACTACCACCCAAATATAAAACTATTATTCAATAAAGTTAAAACTATTTTACTACAAAATGCACGACATCTTAATTAATTATACTCATTGAAATCGGATTAAGTGAAACCGAAAGCAATTTGAAGCAATACTTATGGATTTGCAAAAAATGATCCACTCTTGCCGGAAATGAACCCGCGAACTATAAGCAGACGGAATTAAAACGGTAGGCATCGCTTAAAATAAAATACGCAGTTTTAGTTCAATTTTAATATTTGTATGCACTGATTAAATATGAGATAGATAGGACCAAGGGTTCCTGGATATGCTCCATTTTCGTGCGTTGTTCCTCATAAATGCAGACTTGAACAAAGTACGGTTATCTCATAAATACAGACTTGAACAAAGTATGGTTATCTCATAAATACAGACTTGAACAAAGTATGGTTATCTCATAAATACAGACTTGAACAAAGTATGGTTATCTCATAAATACAGACTTGAACAAAGTATGGTTATCTCATAAATACAGACTTGAACAAAGTATGGTTATCTCATAAATACAGACTTGAACAAAGTATGGTTATCTCATAAATACAGACTTGAACAAAGTATGGTTATCTCATAAATACAGACTTGAACAAAGTATGGTTATCTTATAAATACAGACTTGAACAAAGTATGGTTATCTCATAAATGCAAACTTGAACAAAGTATGGTTATCTTATAAATGCAGACTTGAAGAAAGTATGGTTATCTCATAAATGCAGACTTGAACAAAGTATGGTTATCTTATAAATACAGACTTGATACAGGCTTGAACAAAGTATGGTTATCTCATAAATACAGACTTGATACAGACTTGAACAAAGTATGGTTATCTTATAAATACAGACTTGAAGAAAGTATGGTTATCTCATAAATACAGACTTGAACAAAGTATAGTTATCTTATAAATACAGACTTGAACAAAGTATGGTTATCTCATAAATACAGACTTGAACAAAGTATGGTTATCTCATAAATACAGACTTGAACAAAGTATGGTTATCTCATAAATACAGACTTGAACAAAGTATGGTTATCTCATAAATACAGACTTGAACAAAGTATGGTTATCTCATAAATACAGACTTGAACAAAGTATGGTTATCTCATAAATACAGACTTGAACAAAGTATGGTTATCTTATAAATACAGACTTGAACAAAGTATGGTTATCTCATAAATACAGACTTGAACAAAGTATGGTTATCTCATAAATACAGACTTGAACAAAGTATGGTTATCTTATAAATACAGACTTGAACAAAGTATGGTTATCTCATAAATACAGACTTGAACAAAGTATAGTTATCTCATAAATACAGACTTGAACAAAGTATGGTTATCTCCCAAATTCTACAATCCTCGTGGCTTGTCAAGGGAAAACATCCCTTTCTCTCACACCGAGTAGGGAGGGATTCGCAATTGCGAAGTTCGGGGTTCTGATCTCATTCTGACCTTGGGCGTTTCCCTGGTCCCTTAAGCAAATGCTGCATTAGTTGGTTCTGTGTGCTTTGGAAAGGATTTCTGTCCCGGCATATGGAATGGAGATGCTCGAATGCCTTCGTCGGCGTAAGGAAGTCAGGAACCTGCTTACTTCCGTAGACACAAACGGACAGCCCAGATCATGTCTAAAGTACCGAAATACATTCCCCTACCGTAACAATAAAACATTTTGTAACAGAACTGCAGGCGCTATTATTTGGTTTTGTAATGCAACTGACCGACCCCAAGCAGCAGAAATGAAGCCGGGACTATTAAATGCTAAGCTGTTCAGGACATGGATAGGTGACTGACAAAACATTTTTAGCAAGTAGACGAGAGTGCAATTTAACTAACACATGTAAACTTTTTCAGCCAATAACCTGATAATGAAAGTTGAACGTAACTGACCCAAGTGAAGGGTTTCCCACACGACAGAAGGTTCAGAGGTGAAATTATAAACAAAGAGCGGTGCCCTGGGGAGGCTCGCCTAAGAATAGCCCTCAGTAAACATTATCAGAGCGTGATGTGGAATCTCCCTGGGTGTTTTATTCAGATATTAAAGTACCCGGAACACGTAGAGAGTTTAAATATTACAAATTCAGCCATACATAAAAGAACAATAGTTATAGAAAATCAACCGAATCTTTTGTTGTGTGTAGAATTATCAGCATTCCCGTTCGAAGATCGCAATTTATTTTAGAAATTGTACAATTTTTATCGCATCTAAAGAACAGTTTTGTAAAACAATCACAAACGTTGTTTCAGACCAGGAAACAGTTACGGAGTGAAGAATTAGTTCTATCATAGCATGGGATGGCGATGAAAGAAATAAAAACACTGTTTGTGTATTTTCCTTCACTTCGCTTTCAGACGGGTGGTTTTACCCCCAAAAAGAGCCCCGAGTCTCACCTTCACCAGACTCCGCATGTAACGATGTAAGTCCTTGGAGATTTCAATTAAATGTCGTTAACCTCAGCACTGAAATGTTCTTTCGCACGGCATAAATAACCCGCCCAGTCTCGAAATACCATAAGGAAAAATCGCGTATTTTCACCCTGTCTACTTACAACACAAATGTTATAACAAATTCGATCCATATTTCACCAGGTGGGAGTTTGCTGTAGTTCAGTAACAAGTAACAAGGGGTTTGCAGACAACAACAAAATTTTAATACTTGTTTTACTTAAGATGTCTCTGTCTCGTGTATTTGCATTCAGTGCTTTTCATCTTCGCGCAAGTACGCCCACGTTTTTATTCATTTACTCTGAATCATACATGACTTTGATCTGCATGTTTAATCGTTTACCTAGTAGTCAATTCAAGTGACTGTCTGTGTCAAAATTTTGTATAAAATGAGATACTTACCGGAACTTCATGAAAAGCATTCAAAGTTTCCAAGCGATTTTCAATTATTTAACAACATCTTTCTTTCACGCTGACGTGAATACTTCTAAGTACTAGAGTGCTATCCCAGAAATTCGACGGACACAATGTCGCTACTCAAAAAGTTTCCGGAATGGCTTTGTCACAGTTACCAAATTTTGAAACCATCTTCTTGGGCAGCAATACGTCGGTCTCAAAGTTATTTGTGATTGAAAGTATAACCTCCTGCAATGCCCGTAAACTTCTGAAGCGTCGGAAACATTTCAAGCTACTTCTTTATACCAACTTGCTGACCCCTTGCAGAGTCACTTCAAATTGCAATGTAGGAGATGGTCGCTGTTTAATTTTTGGGATTTAAAGAAACCATGACGTAAGTTTCCTATTTAAGGCACTGAAAAGAGTTTGCTTGTACCTGTAACGAAGTATCACCTGCAGAAAAATGTTTTATTTTCGTAATGCGCTCGCTGTCTAATGTTCTAAGATGTAGGGGACTTGACAGCATTTTTAACGATGAATGCAGGCGGCTTGAGACAACAATAATGTTTCACCACACTCTTCTCCTTCATGCAGAAACGCGGTGAAATACGCTGAGCAAATTGAGTATTCACGGATGAAGACATCGCTCGTGTAGAAGCCATGGTGAAGAACAATCCAATAGTGACTTACAGGGAGATAAAGTCAGTTTCTGCAGGTGTCAGAAACTGCGTACTCCACAGCCTCGCAAAAGAACAAAAGGAACTACGGCAGTTTCCCACAACTGACGAAAGCTGTAGTTACCAACACGACCCCAAAGATGCCGGTTTCTTCTCACAAGAAAATGATTGCCAACACTTGAACAATGAAATTTGTTCTAGAAGTGAGTGTGGCACAGGTGTACCAAGCGCCTAACGTTCAGATCTGTCAAGTAAAAACTGAGATGCCAAAGTTTAGGAAAAGAAGGTTGGTGCTATCTCTAAAAAGTATGGCGAGACTGATTCAGAAGGGTGCAACTTGTATCAAGAGCATTGAGGTATTCTGTGCTACTGGGTAATGTTTCCTTCTAAGACAGTTGGCCGCAGTTCTCGTCTCCGGAGGGAAGGTCTATATGACTGATCTTGTGTGTTTTACGTCATGTATTCTATTCAACAAAGAGTATTGCGTACGGAGAATGTTTCAAGAGAGATATTCAACTTCCAAGTGGAAGTTCGATTCACAGATCAATACATACATTTTGTGAAACGGAAAGTATTCTAGATAAAAAGCGTACACAGTCACATACAGTACTCAGAGAAGAAACGTTAGATAACATTAGACATGCTCTTAAACATCACTTTCTCAGCAAACGGAAATTTCCTGTTTCTCTGCCCGAACGGCTACAAAGCTAACAAAGTTAAAACCCTATAATATTACTGTAGCCCGGGTGACCCTGCATTCAGAAGTACATTTTGTGAATGGGTTTTGAATAGCGTGCTTGACGGTATAAACGACTTTTAAGTAATTTTCTTTAGCGACGATCTAATTAATTGAGTATGTTAATTCACTAAAACTGATGCTGGAGTTCAGATAAAAATACCTTGCATGATCAAAGGATGGAAGGTGGTGCACCATTAGCGGCGAGAGATAATAGGGCCTATATATTTCTTTTGAATAAACAACTAATAGTGATAGGTGTGTGCAAACCTTTCTCCGCAAATTCATTGTGGGGGGGGGGGGGCATAAGTTCGACACTTTCCAACACTTCTTGCTGCAGTTCATGAAACATTCCACGGTTGAGGCTTCACTAACATATGACCCTCTCGGTCTACCGATTTGAAGTCCTGGGTTCTTATATCTGGGAGGCATTAAGGTACAGACATATCAGATGAATCGAAAAACAACATTCAAGAAGAAATTTCTTCCATTTCTCGAGGGCTATGGTTAACTTCATAAGGCGATGTAAGATATGTGTGGAAAATGAAGGGAGGCAACATCTTCTTGCTTGATAATGTTCAATTTTAAGTGTTTAAGTGTTGGTAATAACTTACGTAACAATCATAGCTGCGACTCCCTTTCATCGTGCTACCAGCATGGACCGAACGATGTGCCTTTTTTTAAGTGTTTAAGGCCCTATTTTACTGCTGAGGCACCACAGATGGTGGACACTGATGATGCATGAGATGAAATGATAAATTGAGAAAGGAGTTTGTTTTTGAAGGAAGATAACGTTTCAGGCTCAAGTTTAGGATAACTCCCCTGCATTTGCCATTTGTGAGGACTGAGGAAAACCTGAGAAAAAAAAACTCAGTCAGGGAGGACGATCCTGGTAGGATTCGAACCCCGCATTTCCCAATCACTAATCCGCGCCTAAAAGACCTTGGCCACCCGTGGCGGTACCTGCCTTTACGAGTGGAGGGGTTCCCTGAAGGAAAAACCACATATTTCTAATTAAATGTCCAACCTCGTAAACACTCATTGGGAGATGCTTGTTACGTGACCTTGTTTTGGAGGGAGGGTTGAGGTGCTATTTGAGAATCGCGCGGCAGCCGAGGCACAGAATGCTAAACCAAGAACAAACTAGGCTACTATCCCAAATGGCATTTAAATTGGAAAAATTCAAGCGAGGACAGAACATTCAGAATGTCAAGGCACAAATAGCGCTAGTGGACACAGCCTATTATGAAGAACGAGTACAAAAGATAGATCGCGATGTCTATTATAACATCATCCAGTAAATGCACATTGATGTACCTCATAATGTTATACTTTTGGTATATTTCTTCATTCTTAAAGCTTACGTTCAACATATTCACACATAAAAGTTGTGGTTGTTTGTCCGACATGATTTCCCCAAAAGTTTATGAACCAGAGTACATTCTTCAAGGAACCAGAAAGCACATAAAATCTGAATGTGTTAGGTCCGGGCCATAAGGAAGATGAGTAAGATTGCCCCAGACTTAGAGTAGTCTCCATTTGTATTGTTGTGGAGGGGATATTGTTCAATTTAATGTCGGTCAAACTTCTTTAGTTGCTGACGCACGATCTCATCTCAGGCCTAGATTTGACCCACATAAGGCTTAAGACGTTGATGTTTAGTGTCAACGGCACCTTTAGTCGAGTTTGACCCTTTACTTTGGAGGGCAACTGAATAAATGACCCTCTGTTACGTCAAGCAATGACAGCAAAACAAAACTCTCGCTTTTTATTTATATTTTAATACTTTTCAAATACTCGTAAATTTCCTTCACCATAAACAAATACCACACTCATTTAGGTTGTTCTGACCAGCTTGGCACTAAACCATGATTTACACCACTGGGAGTATATAAACTGTTTCCATGACAACACTATTCACTATTTTTACTTGGTTACCATGGGAACGGTACAGGTCTGTCGCCTCAATTTCCGCTGCAAAACACGCAACTGTTGCCGTGAGGTATGCGAAACCCTAGGCCATGTAGCACTTTTCGCCGATGCCATAAACAAAATTCTCTCCTGTTCTCAACAGTTACGAAATTTTTAGGAATATCGAGGATACATAAGCACGCCATTTCCGTTTTCTTTGATATTTAAGAAGTCACGTCTTTTTTATTTATTTTTTTCAGAAAAAAAAGTTAACTAGCCGTCATTACACAAAATTTGAAAAAACAATTTTTGATAGGTTCTTCATTCACCGCTGCTTCTGATGATGAAAAAGCCTCCCACGAAGATGTTTCTTCAATTTGGGGGACAAGTAAAATGCCCCTGGGCTAAATCTGGCATATGGAGAGGGCGAGAGACACACTTCACGCTGATTTTCGTCAAACATTCAACAGAATTTGCGATGTGCGATCATGCATTATCGTGGTGCAGCATTCAGCTGGTTGGAAGAAAATGTGGCCTATTGCATGCGATAATGAGAACATCTCTGTAGCATTGCCCAGTAGTACAACATGCTGGTCCTTGAACATCGAAAATTGAGATGACCACTTTAGTTGGTGATGACCGAGATTTCCACACAGAGCTTTGCCGCTTGATCTTCAACTACTTCAGTTAATAACGTGTGGGTGGCACCCAGTGAAATATCTGAAGGTGTTCATGTTTTCTTCTATTAAAACACAAGGTGGAGACCCGGTTCCGCCTTCTTTGAAATTAATTCCCTCTTCCCTCTCTCTGAGCTACAGAAGAAGAAACTGTCCATAGGCCTCAGTTGAAGAACAATATATTGTTCTTCACGTGCACTTACATTTCGGAACTGAACAACATGGGCATGGGTTCAGAGTTTATAGATTTTGCATTGACACGGGCTGTCGGTGTAAATACACACGCCTCTTTAATACCAGTTTCAACCAAAGACAACCGACCACTTATGTACATTTCTTAGACAGGTTTTTCCATTATGATGGATCAAAAGAGAGTTCTTTGATTCCAGTTCGTGTCTATCTACGTATTGCGTGATATTCGTAACCGCTTTTGCAATTCAAATCGGAAATACATCGATATTAGATCATCTATTCAACGTCAGCTAAATTGGAAATTGAAAAAATCGGTAAAATCCATTTTGTGTGATCAATAAACAGCAAATTACAATAATTTCTTAGTGGGACTTTTAATTCATGGAGTTGTAAATTTCGGCACGACTTTCATACCGCCAAATACAGAAACATTAATTGAGCCTGCAATCACAAAACATCACAATCACAGCGTGTCATGACTGCTGATGCCAAAAATTTGTTCTGAACAACTTTTGAAACATGCCTTGTCTAGTCTCAATATTAAACACCTTTGACCTTTACATATGTCTAAAGTTGCTCTCCAAGGGTCTAGATTACCAGAGGTCAAGAATTCTGGACCATTTCTGAGCCGTGCTTGAGTCAAGTTATTCTTGATAAAAGACCCAACACCTTGTTTCCGGTGGAAGGATGTCACGCTGTATATATTTGTTAATGAATTGTATTGTATTTCTCATCAGTAAAAAGTGGAGTTTCGCAACCATTTTTACCTTGCCACTCTTCTTATTCTTTCGCACCTGCTTCTTCACGTTATACGCCACTCTTTTATGATGCGAGACAAAGTTCAGATAAAAATATTTTACAATTTCGGCGAATTGTTTGCGCAAACTTTGGCCACTCCTGCAGACCCTGTGAATTCCTTTATAGTGCAGTAAAATGTTTAAGCAAATATTTGTTTGTTCCAGCAACTTTTACCACATTTGATATAGAACACCATTCAACTGCGTCAAAAATTACGCCTTCTTTGTCCAGCCATGAAACTCATGAACTGTTAGTCATTTTCATGCAGGACGAGTACCTTATAATAAACTAAAAAACATTTTCAAGTTCTTATCAGAGAACAATAGCTAGGCACTCCACGCCCCGAAAATGTTTAGGAACAATACGAGCAAGGGCTGTGTAAATAAAAGAAACGAAATACATTCAGCTGACAACTTCCCACTTTGTACACACGTCTGTAATAACAACGCCATGGTTTTATTTGGGATGCTACTTGCGTGGTTGTCACTAACTCTTTGTTAACATCAATCATTTGCTTTTTTTTTCAGTGCTAATATTACGGAAGCCGTTTATCGGAGCTATACTTGAGATTCCAATTTCAGATACTTCCGCCGTTCTCAAAGGATTTACCCTTAATCTCTACAGAATTACTTTCTGGGTAAATGTCATTTAAGCCTAGACAGAGCTAACGCATGCGTGGTACAGTCGAGCGCATTCAGGACGGTACATTACTCAAAACCAACTGACAGCTGAAACGGCCTCGATATATTTTATCAGTTTCTTCTTCTACAGGCAGAGAGCAGAACACACGTCTCTGCGATGATCCCCTGTCTTAAAGTTACACGTGTCACAACCGTCAACAGAATAAAAACGAAATTTACTGTAAATTCCTATATATCTTGTTCGTAAAGAAGAAATGGCACATCTAAGTCGAGACGTCCTCTAGAATTAATTTTATTCTATTATTACTTCGTCAGTTTTACATCATCCTAAAGCCAATTACAAAATACAATTTATAGCGGAAAACGAAAGTTCTCCTTTTAGGTGTCATTCTCCATTTCTTTTTGGATATCCCTCATCAGTGTTCTTTGGAATCCTTTTTCTTCACCTATTGGCATTAAATGACTACCAATACCAAATCAATCCTTCACAATATTGTTTTTAACTCTGTCCCTCTCTTCTTAGTCTTATTGCATCGTTTCTGATTCTATCTCTTCAAGACATCCTTGCTGATCGACTCAGTTATCCATTTCCAATAACAAAAATCTATTTTGAAGTTTGAAGCAGGAAATGTTGTCCCAAATTTTCCTTTTTAAGTATAATTACTTCTGACAACAACAACTATAATAATAATTATAACTCATTTCAGGTAATCAGGGATATTATTATTTCAGTTAAAAGGAGAACCTCGGTATTAATGTGTTCATAGAAATGTCTTTTATTGTAAGCAATATTCAAGTTATCTTCCTGTAATACAATGATTGACAAGCCTATGTGACTTTGTTATGTTTGTCGGAAGCCATTAGCGTACCTGAGAAAGAAATATCTTTCGTTTACCCATTGCCAAACCCTCACGGACACACCTGTTCGGCTCCAAAGGTAGTAACACTGCAAATAGCTAGGGTTCAATTGGAAACGGTGCTTGCCCTTTTCAAAAGGATTTACCTAGGACAGAGACACGCATTTTCGTAGAAACCAAAACCTTATCTATAACTAAAAGAGGAAAAAGATATTACTTTAAAAACCAAATATATAAGGAAAGTGCCGAAATGTATGATAGGCCGTTCTTGGAAAATTCGGGCGTGTGGGAAGATTTCGTAGATCAGAAGTGGGGAAAGTAATTTTAGCCAATGGGCATCGAATAAAAATCAACGAATGAGGAGAACTTAGCGATATAATAAATATTTCAAGATGGGTTAACATATAACTAAGGCATAGAATAATAATCAAGGGAATTTAATTTAGCGAGAGGTGTGGCGTTGTTGTAGAAAACTGGAGTGCAGGATCAGAAGATGTTCAGTCTAAAATCAGTCCATATCATTCATTCAAAAGTCATTTCTACAGCAATTGAAATTTGATCATTCATTCAAAAAGTCACTTGGTCATTTTGGAAAGCAGGCAGCCTAAGTCATTTCTGGTTCAGTGAGAGTCAGTCAGGCAGTGCAACGTAATAGCAATAATAATCACCATCGTGTTCAAGTGAATAAATACACGAGTGAATATAGCGAACATTAATCCGCCGAAGAACAGCACGTTCCAGAACCTTCCAAGTTGTAAAATAAATTAAATGTTCAACATCGTTATACAATCTCCTTCCCTCCCTAATGACATTACGTCATTAAAAACTGTCCAAAATGTTCCCTCAGATCCCACCCATTTACATCATATTGGAACCACAACAATTACCGTCCCAAAATTGTCGACCTTACTGTATGGGGCGATAATCCGGTTCCATGTTGCTGGTGTTTCATTTCTTTATGACGTAGTTCAGGATATCGCCTTGGAGTTGCTCGTGAACCTCAAGGAGAGGCAACTCGACTTCATTTTCACTCGTCGCTCATCCAACCTCAAGGTGTAATGTGACCCTGCCGTCAATCTTGCTGGTGTAGTGGTAACCCAAGATCGCGGGTTCAATCCCGGCTAAGCTCAATGAATTTTTCGGGCGTAAATATCCTAAGTGTGGCTTCCTTCGGAAGGGAAGTAAAGCCGTGGGTCCCGTGTCGTAGATTTGCGGCATGTAAAAGAACCTCAAGCCTGAAAGAAGAGGCCTCTGGGACGTTTCACGCCCTGACCTGAGATGTTAAAGAGCATCCGAGTCAACAACGACCTGTGCCGAGAAGGTGCATGGCACATGAAAGAAGCCTCCGGAACACCAAGCGACCTTCTACCTTACCCAGGTATGCGAGGCGTAGTACTTTCCCTAGATTCTCGTGGTACCAGAATGAAAACCACTCAAAAAATCAATAATTCACTCCCGAGGGCCACATTTGTTGAAATTCTATCCTTTTTGAAGCAAACTGCAGATATGGGTCAAATAACCTTAGAGCTCTGGCAGAGTTAGATCGTGATTCCAGTAAAGGATGGCCTTAAGGGTACTCCAGATCAGCCTTCTGCACAATATTCAATGAGGAAGGAAAGACCTGGCCCTGAACCCTGGATTAGGAGAATGCCAAGGTAAGTCGATACATTGCAACAAGGAAAACCGATCCAGAAGCTGTATCCTTGTTCGCAATGGAATTTTGTTCCAGAGCGATGTCACCATGGTGAAATGTACAGGAGGGAAGGAGGTCTATCTATCTCTCCTTCTACGACAGTAATGCACCTACCAGTGAACTACAGCTGTCGGTCGCACACTGAACCCAGAGAGGGGACCAGCCAACTCTCAACAAAAAATCTGGGGTAGTAAGAATATCAACAAAAGGGGTGAGTACCTGCTCTGCAGTAATTACACATACTTAATGTCTAACAACCGTATAAGGGACATTGCGTTCAGTGCGGAGCATATTGCTACCCATATTACTGAATGGAGGGTCTTAGACGAACCATAGCTATATATATCATGAAATGTCCGTGTAGTAAAAAAGCCCATCTTTATGGGAATCCGAGGAGCATAAACATGACCTCGCAAGTAAGATTGGGCAGATTGACAGCACTTGATCCTTCGGTGATTTCGACAAGGTCGCGTACTCATCCAAGAGACCATACTTGATTGCTATAATGAAAACTGCACCCTACAATCACGGTTCCAAGAGGGTGTCATGGTGTAAGAAAGACCTTGACGCAGAGTGAGACATCTCTTCAACAAGACAAAAAGAACTACGGGACGTATCACACAGCCCTCACAGACTACAATGACATCTTGTCAAGGAATATCCAGCTTGTCAGAGGCTGCCAGACTATACAGAGCCTTGACCCTCGGTTCTATAAACCCGTAGGAACAATGTGCAAGCCTAAAGATCTTCCCAGACCACTGCGAAAACTTCAGACCAACAGCATCGCAGAACTTGCACGCCACTCAAAGCGTCAAAATGGAACAAATCTGACCCATTTAGTTCGTCAGGCGGAGATCCAGAATCCGACCAAAGATGAATCCACTTGCAGAAAGAGAGTCGTTCTCTCTGTGACCAGGGAAAGGTGCAAACTGCAACTTGTACAAGGAACAGACTTTGGAGGCTGGCGTGCTGCAGGAGACTAAAACTCGATATCCATTTAACTTTATTTAATCACTGCTTTATTTTCCTTAATTAAACTTTTTCTTCATACTCTTCAATTGATGGTGTATTCTTGAGCATCACATTCTTCAGTCATTATTATTTGATCATCTGCAAAGTGTAAATACTGCTATCATCAACCGTGACTCCAGACTTTTAAAGCTTCTTCAAGATAAACAACATCCGTTGGTAACATGCAATTCTGATGACAACCTATTTTGGATTTTAATTTTTGGCTTAGAATTTTCATATAGTTGTTGCTTTGATTAAATATTTTGAAATACCGGCCGGCGTTTTGTAAATGTTCTCAAAGTTTAGTGTGTGGAACTGTAACATAAACATAAATGTACTTCCTGATTATAAACTACAACTTTCTGATTCAAATAGAACAGGTTATCAATAATGTATCTTCCTGCTCTAATAATTCTTTTAATATTCAACCATATAGACTTGTGACACGTCAACCCTCTAAGATTAATACTTTCACCCTTTCCTATCTATATACATCCCATTTTCCATTTTTTGAACATTTTTTCACCATTTATCCATCTTTCAATTAGTTCTTAAACTTTTCCCACGTTTTATAATTCTGCAGGAATTCCTCCAATTTAACTGGTTTTCGTGTTTTTAAGATGCCCTACTGCTTGTTTTACGTTTTCTATGTCATTTACTTGATTGTCGTCTCTTATATGAACCTCATAATCTCATAATTTCTGTTAATAATTTTTCATAATATTAATAGTTCTGTTAATAAAGGTCAGTCATGTATCTTCTCCAGTTTAAACTTGAAATTACCTCTCATGATCTGATCACAGGTCAACAGCGTCCCATTCAAATCAGGGCGTGAAACGGCCGACAAATTTTGCTCGGAGGCCTCTTTTTTTCAGGCTTGAGGTTCTTTATCATGCCGTAAATGTACGACACGGGACCCACGGCTTCTTCCGAAGGAAGCCACACTTTTTACGCCCGAAAAAATCCATTGATCCTGGCCGAGATCGAACCCGCGATCTTGGGTTTAGGAGGCAAGTACGACTACCACTATACCATCAGAACCGACATATTGCACTTTGTTATTTCTCTTTCAACTGTAGGCAGTAGGTGACACGACGTTGATGACGAACGACATTTTTATTTGTACATAAAGAGAGGGAGACACCAATAAATTGACTTCATTTTCTCCTACATAAGTAAGTGGGCAAGTTGGTTTTTAAAACAATATCCCCCCAACATTTTAAGGTGGGCTGTACTCTTTAAGCCCTGGTGATATAATGCCTTTGTGAAGTTTGACGCTCCATTCAAAGCGAAAATCTTTAGAACCTTCCATTTATATTCCCTGTACAGTGTCGTAAGGCGATAAAAAAGAAAGTCGTTGGACCTACTCTATAAAGGAGCCGATTAAGTAGCGACTGCAGTGAAGGGATGAAAAATATACCACCCCTCACATTGTGATCAAAATTCACTTTCTTAGTCAGAAAGGAAATACAATAATGTAAATCTTCCATTTGTGTGACAGTGGAAATATTTACTTCTGCCCCACCGAGGTCATGAAATTTGTTTTATTGGCTGCTTAAATCAGAATTGTCGTCAATGGTGCCACTAGAAAACTTTCCTACAGTGATGGAAATTTTGAACTAGGCACTAACAACAAACACAATTAAATAAATATAGAAATAAATATAGGACATTTTGAAAATATCTTCACAAAAATGAGCACACAATTCGGCCGTTTGCTTAGTCCATACACCGCACTGTATGAGCTTCAGGCATGTTGATCAGGAAAATAAAGATGTGGTCGTAGACATGACCTAAGATAGATGGCCATGCAATTATTTTGTATATTGGTACCTCTGAGATTATGACAATTAGTTCCTTCATTAGGTACTAATGACCCCACTCGTCAGGGCAGAAACCTTTGCCTCCTCTTTCCCACGGTTCCTGTCCAAAACTGAAACAGGTGCTAGTGATGAACCGTCAAGAAGAAAATGATGGTCAGTGTTGATAATGGCCCAGCTCAGTGTCTTCATGGAAGGTTGCGTGTGAAGTCGCAATAATCAACACATTGTGTAATTAATTGAAGCGTCTCCACAAAGACTGAAAGAATGTTTCTTTTAAGGAGGTAAGCATTCCCATTTATGAGAACTGAAGAAAACCTCAGTCATAGAGGACGGTCCTGACGGTAATCGAACCATGCCACATTATAATGCGGTATCTCCCTCTCGTTTTTATTTGTGGGACACGTTAAATCACGCCCTTGTTAATAATAAGCCGAACTGATGCAACAGTGCTGCCAACCCCACAGATGTCCAGCAAGTGTCTACCTGTGTCGGAAGTGAGCTCATGGCGGAAGGATGCCACATTCACCGCGCACAATAGCGCCTGGCGCGCGCGGGCACCCCATTCATCTACGGAAATTAGACGCGGGGTGTAAAACTGGTACACGCAACTTATCTCCACACACTTCCTGAGGATCGCAATTCGAACCCCGAAACGTTTGTTTGATTCTCTCCTTTCAATCGTCAGACGGTCACCTGTTCGTGAGTGCTGGCTGACCTCTACGCCACCCTGCACATGGCGTTCACCGAGGCACGTCGCATGCATGAGCAATTTTGATTGGTATTCTGTCAGAAACACCAAATTTAAATGTGTACCTAACATGTGTTTGTGTTCAGCTAATGTTTTATTCAAGGCACATTATACACCCAGCACTATTTAAAAACTACACAGTGCGGTTACCAAGGAAACCTCGCCATCCGGTCACCATGGAAACACTTCGTCACTGAGCATTCGGAATACAATGTTTCGGACTAAAAAACATGAAATTTTACTTTGCAACTACCGTTAAAAAACAAAAGAGCTTCTATTTTCTATTGACTTATAGAAACGAGCCGATAAGGTTATATTTTGTATTAATTACTTCTTGTATTATTTCAGAACGAGGACAAAGTTGATTTAAGGGGGCGCCACGCATTGCTTGCCCCGGGCGGTCAAATTTCCATTTAATGGAGTCAGCCAGCGTTGCCATATCGGGCTCTGTACACAAGCCCAACACAATCTGTGCGCTGGTTCTCTCAAACATACAAAAAAAAAAAAAAAAAAAAAAAAAAAAACAATCTGTATTAGTACCGTACCATTGGACTTGCACATGGTACATTTGTTTATACCGGTACATATCAGACTTGGCAATGGTATATTTATTTATGCCGGGATATACCATTAAGGTGAAGATGGTTTATTTATTTATACCGGTATATATCATCAGACTTGGCAATGGCTTAGTTGATTTAACCGATACGAATGTTAGAGTTGACAATGGTTAAGTTGTTTATACCGATACGAATGTTAGACTTGACGATGGTTAAGTTGTTTATACCGATACGAATGTTAGACTTGACAATGGTTAAGTTGTTTATACCGATACGAATGTTAGACTTGGCAATGATTAAGTTGTTTATACCGATACGAATGTTAGACTTGACAATGGTTAAGTTGTTTATACCGATACGAATGTTAGACTTGACGATGGTTAAGTTGTTTATACCGATATGAATGTTAGACTTGACAATGGTTAAGTTGTTTATACCGATATGAATGTTAGACTTGACAATGGTTAAGTTGTTTATACCGATACGAATGTTAGACTTGACAATGGTTAAGTTGTTTATACCGATACGAATGTTAGACTTGACAATGGTTAAGTTGTTTATACCGATATGAATGTTAGACTTGACAATGGTTAAGTTGTTTATACCGATACGAATGTTAGACTTGACAATGGTTAAGTTGTTTATACCGATATGAATGTTAGACTTGACAATGGTTAAGTTGTTTATACCGATACGAATGTTAGACTTGACAATGGTTAAGTTGTTTATACCGATACGAATGTTAGACTTGACAATGGTTAAGTTGTTTATACCGATATGAATGTTAGACTTGACAATGGTTAAGTTGTTTATACCGATACGAATGTTAGACTTGACAATGGTTAAGTTGTTTATACCGATATGAATGTTAGACTTGGCGATGGTTAAATTGTTTATACCGATACGAATGTTAGACTTGACAATGATTAAGTTGTTTATACCGATACGAATGTTAGACTTGACAATGGTTAAATTATTTATACCGATACGAATGTTAGACTTGGCGATGGTTAAGTTGTTTATATCGATACAAATGTTAGACTTGGCAATGGCTTAGTTGTTTATACCGATACGAATGTTAGACTTGGCAATGGCTTAGTTGTTTATACCAGAACGTACCATTAGACTTGGTAATAGTTTCGTTTTTTATATTGGTACGTACCGTTAGACTTCGCGATGGTTTAGTTATTAGTACCAGTACATACATTTGACTTTATATTAGTTTAGTTTTTATACAGGTATTACCATTAGACATGGTTATGGTTTAGTTGTTTATATCATTATATTTGTACCATTGGAAGTATTGCAATTAGAATTATTTTAAAGTTTGTAACTTTCTGCAGGGGCCCCAACTAAATGCTCGAATTACAGACTTTCACATTATTGATGATATCTCTCACCGTGTAGTAAAGTCCTCCTCAAGGACTAAAAATAATCACAATCATTAAAACGCGATTTGCATACGTTAAAGGGGCAGTAGATGTCAATCTGCAGTTCCCAGGTATATACTTCCTGCACAACTTCCACTTGTTTCAACAGCTGCCGTAACCAAATGAATGATATGTTACGTAGCAAGCCATTTACTGTGGAAAAGATGAAATATACAGAGGCACAGGTTAGAGAGAATTTCAAACAAACCTTGGTCTAAAATGCAAAAAGCTTTCAGAACGAACATAAAAATTGTCTGAGAAAACGATGTGTTTGCTGTTGTGAACGCGAGTGTACCTTGCTAATATTTCTGTGCTGGCTGATCAATAAAACGTTGTGATGAATTGGGTTGCCGGAACTAACTCGCTTTTAGTAGGGAACGAAATTCTACTAGGCCGCCAAAACAATAAACCTCCACTCCTATTGTTGACGGGAAGCTATCAATCAAAACCATTAATCGCACGGAATAAAAGCAATGGGTCTGTAATCGTTCCAATTGGATGGACAACCTCTCATCAAGGACTCGATTTCGCTTTACCGCATGTCAGCAAATTCTAGCGTCCGTTACGGCGTTCGCAACCGCAGATATCGTTGACCGCTCAAAGTCGGTAGGCACTGTCAAAGAATGGAATCCAAGAGGCTTTAAAACTTCACAAATTTATAACAGCGAAAAATGTGTATATTTTAAAATACAGAGGGGAGCATAATTCTAGAAACTTTCGTGATTGTGTTACTCTTAACTGAAAACATACACTCCGTTGTCGCCGGGTGCTGGAAAAGCATAATGAAGGCCCGGACTTAGGCATATTGCTAATGTCTTGCTCGACAGCATGAAGTACCAAATTCCTCACTGCCAAACAACGACGTAATTTAGGTGGGAAATATATCATGCCCATTGCACCATGCTGTATAATAAATGAGGTGCAAAAATAATTTACTTCGTAAATAAGTTAAATTTCTTATTTATTTAAAATGTATATATTTTAAATTTCAAGTATCACCTTCGAAAAATGAAGATTAATAAAGATACATAGAAGACATTCTGTTCGCAAACTTACCACATTTATCTGTTGTGGTTGCTGGTATTCCAGAAACTTTCACTTTTAGCTGCAGTTAAAAGTGCCCATATAATCAGCGAAAGGTGAACTAGTGAACGTTTAAAGCAATTCTTGTGTTATAGTAAAAAAAATGTTGTAAAATTCAGGGAAACAAAATGTCAGTGCAATAGTACTGAATTCCGAAATATCTTGTATTACTCGTCATTTTGGGAAGAAAAAATGTACATCCTATAACTAGTTAACATGTTTTTATTCTGTCCAATTCAATCAAATAAAGGCCTGACGTTTAAACCAGTGTTGATTGAGGGTACCATAGATGAAATTGCTAAATAATGCAATTTT
The DNA here is from genome assembly GCA_030762175.1 of Metallyticus violacea. Taxonomy (NCBI): domain Eukaryota; kingdom Metazoa; phylum Arthropoda; class Insecta; order Mantodea; family Metallyticidae; genus Metallyticus; species Metallyticus violacea. The sequence goes on from CM060839.1 coordinate 1,231,915, forward strand.
CTTGAAATTTTAATCACAGGCTGTTTTACATAATCAAAATTCAATGTGAATATCTCTAAATTGTATTCAATTTTATATATGAATGTTCTACACGTTCCACAAAATGCAGAATTTAAAAGTCCTACCAAATAAAAATATTAACATTAAATTTTTCGCACTTTTTTCATGTTTTTTAAACAATTGATCAAATTAATTGTGAATTTAAAAAGTATAAAAGTGATTTAAAATTTATGATAACTTTTTGTTAATACTTTCTAATTTAATTATGAAAACCTGAAAAAAAATGGATATGTGGAACACTTTGAATGGAAAATAAAGGGAAGAAGACAAATTCCGAAAAACATAATTTTAAAATGTAATTAGAATTTGTCACTGAGACACGAAAAGCCATGTGGTTCAGAGCGGTAATTGCAACTCTCATTTTACCCAATAATACGGGTCATCGATAAGTTCCTCTGCACTCGAGTGATGTGCACCGCACAGTTCCCTCCTTCTTCGAAACCGGTTTTAAGCAGGTAATTCGCCTACCGTTTGTGTGTGCTTGCGTTCGTGGTTAAGTGAACACACTCTCGATGTGCCGTATGTGCTGCCAACCGAATTCACGTTCATAGTGAAATCTCGATTACAAAATGACTGCGGAGGGACTTATTGATGACATTTGTTTTTACTTATTTTAATAATGATAATTAAGAGCTTTTCAAAAAATACGCATACTAGATAATTCTGTACAAATTTATCATTGCTAAAACTAAAAAGTGTAGCGAATAATAACAAAAAAACCGAACAAAGCTAGCTCGATTGTAGCCCGTTGGCTTGACAATGTGCCAGTCGATCTTAGAAACAATTTAAGAAAGTACTTATAAGCTTTAATTGTTGTCCTTTATTCTGTACTTCAGAATTTCTAAGTTGTTAGGTCTTTCTTGATATACTACTGACTTCAAAATAGCCCCACAAAAAGAAGTCGAAAGGTGAAAATCTGGGGATGTTGTTGGCCACTCTTTGTGAACTCTCCTACCAATCCATTGTTGTGGAAAAGCTTGGTCCAAGTACTGACGAACATTCTATCCATATTGAACTGCAGCTCCATCTTGTTGGAAATAGAGGTCATCTCTGGTTGGCTGGAACTGGAAACAAATTTGCAATGGCCGGTACAGTAAATCCAAGGATCTAATAGTGGTTAGTGTGTCTCTAAAGAAGAAAAGACCAATGATATGATCACAAACAATACCAGCCCAAGTTTTAGTGGATACTGCGTGTACCTCTCCTCCATCCACTGTGGATTTACATCTGGTCACTGTCGGCAGTTGTTGACAAATGCATTCATCTGAGAATTTCAATTGTCTAAAATGCTCCATCATAAAACTGCATCCTTCTATCGGGATGTCCTCTGAAACTTGACTTTTATAAGCATGTTGCTTGCCACTTTTAAGGACTTTCATGGCAGAATTTGATTCTAACATAAATTTGTTGTAGAAACTTTTGTGCTTTCCTGCACAGGAGGAGAAAGAACAGTTTTCATAGTTGCACTTTTCGGGCGACTGGTTAATTCCTTGTCGCTGTTGTGTGAGGAACGGGATGCACATCATGCCTCTCGATGAGATCGTTGCCTGCCTCCAAAGGTAACAGAATTCTTTACCACAACAGATCCTTAAATAACACGTTTCTGTATCAAAGAACATGGTTCCATGGGTATAAACAAGCTACACTTTCTTGTTATCTTGGTTTAGCACCAATAAATTTGTACAAAAATATGGATAGTTTTTCAAAAAGTCTTAATTCGAAAATGCAAAAATAAATTGGGTATTTCATTTAAATTAAGAGAGTTGGAGTTACTTCCTATTTAACCGGAAGATGAAAAAAGTTGATAATATAATCCCCACATACCGATTTTCATGTCACTGACCCACGTGCTTCGAAAGTCATTTAGGTGATCGGAACCTTTAAACAAGTGAATTGTTTCTAAAGTAGAAGTTTGCATTTAAAAAAAAAAAAAAAAAAACTATATTGCTCTAAGAGAACTAAATTTCATCAGGGATACGTGTAATTATTAGGTTTTGCTACAAACACCTCAACTTTGAAATTTCGTTACTTTTGATATTTGAAAGGATACAATGCTTTATCTTTTGAAGTTCTACCGTTATCTGGCAGCCTGAACTGCTATTATTATTATTATTATTATTATTATTATTATTATTATTATTTTTTTTTTTTTTTTTTTGAATTTGGACAAAGTGTCAGCTGTTGCACAAAAAGACGCCGTCGTCGATCGATATTGCAGCGTTAATCTCGTTCATGTAACCGCGGTGACATTCAATTTGATTGTTTTGCCTTATCTCGCTCCAAGGACAGTACGTTAAGTTGCGAGACCCACTACCATGTGGTAGCAGATCGCGGCTATTCAGGATTCGAACTGCAAGTATTTATTAATAATACAACATATTAACGTCCCATTCAACTCAGGGAATGAAATGAGGACAAACTTTGCCCAGAGACCTCTTCTTTCAGATTTGATTTTTTCTAACGTGCCAAATCTACAATATAGGATTGTCTGGTCGGGTTTGAACCTGTGACCTTGGGTTTACGAGACAAATATGGTTACACCAGAACAGACTATAGGTTTACAGGATTGCCAAAAATAAACATTGCATTCTCTTTAAAATTTAACCATCAAAAGGTAAGAGTGGCAGTTGTAATTTTAATTGGTGATGGTGATCGAGGGCCTGAGATTAAAACCAAAGTTTTATCTCAATATCTGATCAAACACAATCAGAAACTTGAAAAAACTGTCTCATCTTTAAAGAATATAAAAATGGGGTTATTAAAACATTTAAACAAAACGTGTTTATGTATTTAGTTATAACTTAATTTAAAATGTAAAGTAAGTTGATGTTATTTTAAATGTTGCATATACTTTTTATTCCTTTTAGCAATAATTAATTTCATTTTTTGCTTTTCAGTATAATGGAACCCCCCCCCCCCAGGCCATCTATAAACAGAATGGTCCATAGAAAATATTGCAAGCCAACAGCTTTTAAATCTACAAATAAAATCAAATGCAGACTCTTTTTAAACCTATAGGAGGAAGAGATCTTTATAACAGAGTCACGTGCATAACTTTAGATCCCGATATGGGGAACCTCTAGGAGGAGACAGTTAGACTTTTGATACAAGGAGATATAACACAGCCACGAGTAAAACTTTAGATCCCGTTATGGGGAACCTCTAGGAGGAGACAATTAGACTTTTAATACAAGGAGATATAACACAGCCTCGAGTAAAACTTTAGATCCCGATATGGGGAACCTCTAGGGAGAAACAATTAGACTTTTAATACAAGGAGATATAACACAGCCTCGAGTAAAACTTTAGATCCCGTTATGGGGAACCTCTAGGAGGAGACAATTAGACTTTTAATACAAGGAGATATAACACAGCCTCGAGTAAAACTTTAGATCCCGTTATGGGGAACCTCTAGGAGGAGACAATTAGACTTTTAATACAAGGAGATATAACAGAGCCACGAGTAAAACTTTAGATCCCGATATGGGGAACCTCTAGGAGGAGACAATTAGACTTTTAATACAAGGAGATATAACACAGCCACGAGTAAAACTTTAGATCCCGATATGGGAAACCTCTAGGAGGAGACAATTAGACTTTGAATACAAGGAGATATAACACAGCCACGAGTAAAACTTTAGATCCCGTTATGGGGAACCTCTAGGAGGAGACAATTAGACTTTTAATACAAGGAGATATAACACAGCCTCGAGTAAAACTTTAGATCCCGTTATGGGGAACCTCTAGGAGGAGACAATTAGACTTTTAATACAAGGAGATATAACAGAGCCACGAGTAAAACTTTAGATCCCGATATGGGGAACCTCTAGGAGGAGACAATTAGACTTTGAATACAAGGAGATATAACAGAGCCACGAGTAAAACTTTAGATCCCGTTATGGGGAACCTCTAGGAGAAGACAATTAGACTTTGAATACAAGGAGATATAACAGAGCCACGAGTAAAACTTTAGATCCCGATATGGGGAACCTCTAGGAGGAGACAATTGAACTTTTAATACAAGGAGATATAACAGAGCCACGAGTAAAACTTTAGATCCCGATATGGGGAACCTCTAGGAGGAGACAATTGGACTTTTAATACAAGGAGATATAACAGAGCCACGAGTAAAACTTAAGATCCCGATATGGGGAACCTCTAGGAGAAGACAATTAGACTTTGAATACAAGGAGATATAACAGAGCCACGAGTAAAACTTTAGATCCCGATATGGGGAACCTCTAGGAGGAGACAATTAGACTTTGAATACAAGGAGATATAACAGAGCCACGAGTAAAACTTTAGATCGCGATATGGGGAACCTCTAGGAGGATACAATTAGACTTTTAATACAAGGAGATATAACAGAGCCACGAGTAAAACTTTAGATCGCGATATGGGGAACCTCTAGGAGGATACAATTAGACTTTTAATACAAGGAGATATAACAGAGCTTCGTGCATAACTTTGGATCCCGATATGGGGAACCTCTAGGAGGAGACAGTTAGACTTTTAATACAAGGAGATATAACAGAGCCACGAGTAAAACTTTAGATCGCGATATGGGGAACCTCTAGGAGAAGACAATTAGACTTTTAATACAAGGAGATATAACAGAGAGCCAGTAGTTTGAATGCTTTTATTTGATGCTTCAAATTATCTGCAAACATTTAGAAATTATTTTTCGGAAAATTTTCCTAAAATGCATGGAGGTGTATCTAAGGGTGCGCGGAGTGGCCATACAATAAACTCTAACGTCTGTGTTCATTAGAGGGGCAATTTCCCAGAGTGCAGGTAGTTATCGCTATTAGAATTTTATTATGGTCTACTAGTTGCTTTTTGGATTTACAAACTGAATTTAGTGCCCATTCAACACTGTAAGATCTCAAGATCAAAATTCTGAAGTTAACCTTGGGGACCCCTTATAAGCAGACCAGTTCCTGCACCGCGTCAGTAGTGGGAGGGAAAACACACACACAAATAAAGTGAGCACTTGTATTTATTTGTACATTTCCCATCTTCTTACACTTTCTCAAAGTCATGTTTTCTGCTGTACTCCGTCAACTGTGTCAGCAAAGTCCGCGATCCTCATGAACAATTTCTTGAACTTGTTCAACATGCGCGGCGTCTTCCACTTTTGAAGAGCCCCTCGAAACTTTGCATCATCGCAAAGCGTGTTTATTGTATCTGTAGCATATTTCCCAAGTTTAGTTTCACTTGCTGTCCACGTGATCTGATTGCACTACTTCCAATGTAAATACAGGCAGGGCACACTGCTTACAGCGCTACGTGCACAACCATGTACTGTCTTTCATTGGCGCGCTACAGAAACAATACGGGAACTTTTTGATACCACTTCGTTTATTGGCTTGTGACACTTTTTATGGACCATCTGTGTCAATTTAAACGTAGCTTACTTGCACTTTGAAGCGCACTCTGAACACCGAAATTAATTCACCAAAAGAGGATCAAAGAATAAATTTATTATATCGCATGGTGCGCTTTGTTACCTGTGAACAATGCAAAAGGATGGAACAAGAAGATCGCCCACAGTACACAAACTGAGCTTCGAACTTCGACATCAGAAATTGTCAGGTTGATTTGGCGAGAAACATTTTTCATTTATAGAGAGGCCATCAATGACTACTTTGCGGTGTGGAACAAAACAGGTTTTTTATGGTACCTATGAAAAAAATCAACTAGAAACTCGCTGGACAAAGCGAGTTGCAGATATGCTAAGAAACATTATTAGTGCTTTTAAAAATGTGTTCATGATTTAGGAAAGGGGTGGCACTAAACACTGTCTTTTCCAGTCTCAACTTCTGAAGTCTGAAGCAGTTTTCACTGTGCGCAGAGAACGCGGAACGCGCGCAAGATAATTTACCGTAGCCTATAAACTAAGCCAGACGTAATTCGGTAAGGAGGTTATTAAGGAAGTCATATGCGATTTTCTTGCGCTCCTCCCGTGTTTTAGCACACATTTGTCTTTGCCCCAGTTTAATATGGAGTTCTTCCTTCGGAACAACCGCAGTCGGGATAATTTGTTCAATCTTCTCTGGTTCCGACATAACTCTCTCAAACCTCCGGCGATTCTTTCGATTGCACCACTTCTGCCATTATTCCTGCAGGCAATGTTCTATTTCCGGTACAAAACGGGGAGTTAAACATGAAGGAAACGCCTATTGATGTACAAACAGATAATCAGTGCAGTCAACCAACATTAATTACCAGCACTGTACACAGACATGGGGGGGGGGGATGCAAGTGCTGCAAATGACGTGCACACAGGAGGTTTGATGATGTCATATGTACTGCTGTATGCATTCGAAGTTGCCGTCAGGACCACCCGCCCCGCCCATTGTTTTATCTCACTGCAGAAATTGTTACGTTTTGCCAGAACTTCCTCAGGCAACACTCGCTCTGACAGAGTACAACTGGCCAACATTAAAATTAAATCGTGAAACATGTCAAGTGGGCTCAAGAGTCCCAGAGTAGTAGTGGTAACCATACTTGCTTTCTAAAACCAAGATCCTGTGTTCAAACCCGGCCAGGACTGATGGATTTTTTTCGGGTACAAAAATCCTAAGATGCCTTCCTTCGGACGGGAAGTAAAGCCGTAGGTCCCGTGTCGTACATTCACGGCACAATAAAGAACCTCAAGCTTGAAAGAAGAGCCCTATGAGCAAAATTTGTCGAGTTTCACGCCCTGAATCGGATGGGACGCTGATGATCTGAGATTTTAAAGAGCGTCCGTAAATAAAACAAATCAACAACCCCCTTGTGCATCGATACACCCTCTAGCGCCTTTCTTACTCCCTACAAGTCCTTTCTTGAACCAAGTCAAATAAATGACTTCAAGGAGCTCAAAACGATGACCCTTTTTGGGGCTATTTGAGGGAAGCATCATTTTCGAAATTTGCCAAACGCCTACAACTGTCCTGCAAACACAACTGGCGCTCCTGTACTAGAAATGACGTCCATACACCGTTTGCCGGTCTATGGACGTCATTTTTATGGCTATTTGAAGTTTAATGCCTCACTAAATGCCCCAGCATTCTGAAAATGCACAGAACATAAATCTGCCTTGAAATGCAGAGAAATTTACCAAATTAAGTCCAAAAATTTGCCGTTTTTAGGAGGGAAGTTTTATGTTTGATAGTTCCCCATGATCTGGAGGCCAGGAAACTTCTCGAAAAACTTGTTCATTACTAGCGATCTGTGAGTGGCTGCATGCGTTCATTACTAGCGATTGGTGAGTGGCTGCATGCTTTCATTACTAGCGATCTGCGAGTGGCTGCATGCGTTCAATACTAGCGATTGGTGAGTGGCTGCATGCTTTCATTACTAGCGATCTGTGAGTGGCTGCATGCGTTCATTACTAGCGATTGGTGAGTGGCTGCATGCTTTCATTACTAGCGATCTGTGAGTGGCTGCATGCGTTCATTACTAGCGATTGGTGAGTGGCTGCATGCTTTCATTACTAGCGATCTGCGAGTGGCTGCATGCGTTCAATAGTACTGACTTCTTGTAAAGAGTGCTTTACAAATTGGGAGACCAGTTTCGAGTAAACTTTAACAAAATATTTGAAGCAGAAGAATACCCTGAAGCGTGAAAAACGGCCATTAGCCAACCACTTTAACACACCAAGCAACTACAGAGGGATCTCATTGTTGTCTGCGTTTGCAAAAATTTACAGCACAGTTTTATACGAACGAATTAACGAATATGATAAAATCTCTAAATTTCAGGGTTGTTTTAACGATGGTTTTCAATAGTTGACAATGACTTAGTTTTGAAATTTTTTATTTATGAGAACCTGAGAAATAAAGGAGGAAAGCTTTACAGTGTTTTTGTAAATTTAAAAACGGCGTTCGATACAGTAGAACGAAGCGCTCTATGGAAAAATTCAGACGTAAAGAGTTTTCTGAGAAAATGATTAACGTCAATAGATAGTCAAATTTGTTATTAAGACTGGTCGATATAACAGATCGGAGTACAACTTGGCGCAGAGGGGGGTTCATCGTCACTCTTTAATTTGTTTATTGATGATACCGTTGATGTGATAGTGAGACTAACAAATATCTGATCTTTTATATTCTTCACTCATGATAATCGCTGGTGTTTTCAGATTCCCTTGCGGTGAAAAGCCATGGCGTCTTCCTTTACTAGTCCAGCATTTAGCCATAGTAAGTGTGTTCGCGCAAGTCCTCCTGGGGTGGTTTCTTCGCCATATCCTCACGATCTACAATGAAGCTCTTGAGGAATTAAAAATCCATCTCAAGATGGTTGAACATGTACTTTTCGACGTACGGCACCCCTAACAAATAGAACTTAAGTTAACGTCCGGAATTAATACAGACACGCCAATAAACTCCTCAACAGCTATACAGCGTTCATTGAAAGTGATCGCCCCTACCATCCGGTTCCCGAAAAACAGTTCGCTTATTTTCTGATTTGTATAACACAGAGGAGATCCTTAGTACCTGGTCAACTACTTTGTGACATAACACGCCCCTTTGTTTTCATCAAAGTGAAATCATTTCACCAGTCCCGCCTCACGTTCATTCAGAAGTCGGCACAAACGTACCTTGGGAAATCTGTAACATGTTTGCCAGTCTAATTCGTCGGTCTTCTGCAGCGGTTGGAGCACCTGGACCGCCCTGCTTGAAACATGGCCCTCCTTAAACTGTTTGAACTACCAAAATGAGGCAGAACTTCATCGCCACATGTTTGCTGTAACATCGCGTACGCTTCCATATCGGATTTCTGCAGACGGAAGCAAAATTTGAGATGCGTATTGTTCTTTACGAAGCTTCTAATAAACACTTGCTCTTTGCTGGCGACCTGCAGTATGTGTTTTCAAATTGTTTCACCACAGTGTGATTAAAAAAACTATTCTGCACGCTCACACTTCCAGAGTGACCAGGGATTGGAATTTCTCTTCCTTCATCTGCTAAATGTCCGGATTGCGAACGTTTGGGGTGTTAAAATCAACGAATGCTTGCAGAAACACGTTCGAAAAGAGGGGGGCTCGCTTGTGTCTCATCCGCGTCGTGGACCGGATAATGAACTGCAAGAGTTCATATCCTTCTTCAACCTGAGCTTATCTGCTGTCTTATTATTCAATAAAATTTGCTGGTCTGGCAATGCAGAAACGAGTTTTTAACTTCAACAGACTCTCTTACGTTATCTGAAGTTCTGCAAAATCATCCTCTACAGCAAGAAAGAGTTTAAGCTTTGGAAACCGAATCTGGGCAATTGAGTGGATGCTACTTAAAACAGTTCGGCGAGTAGTCTCAATGAAAAACTCTAATTTTATTCTCCATTCCGGGTATTTTCTGACGATTTGGAATAATAATTTAAGGTTTTACCCTATTAAAGCTACCCAATGTTAAAACGTGTTTAGTATGCCATACCCTTGTCTGCAGATGGAACTGTTTTATCTGCAATTAGAAGTCCATATGTTGATAGTAAGCACGTCACCATCTTGCATTCAATTGTCTGTTCTATGTAATCTGCTATTGTTTCACTTTTTTGCCGTTCTCCACTTGGGTCTTGCCCATTTTGTAATCGTTGAAATCCCCTTAACTCCTTAAATTATATTAACAATATAAAGACACGATAACACCTGTGGATATGAAAAACTTAAAATTATATTTTCTTCCCTAAACTGCTCTGTCTTATTAAAGGAAAGGCATGAACTTTGACTCCTTCTCCCTCCCCCGAGAATATACGAACCCGTGAGACAATGAATGAAAGTTCGAACGCCTCATACACTCTCCCATTAACACCTGTGATGTGCGCTCCTCTAAAATAAACGCAGTCTCGGGCTATGAAAGAAAACGGCGAAAATCTTTGTTGACTTTTATAAAAGTTGAGATATTCCACAAATCATGACCAAGTATTTAGCTGGGAGGGGGGGACGCTGAAGGTTCAGTCCCTGGGATTCTCTGTTCTCTCGTCTGTTCTTCAAGACGACGGGATACCAACTCATCAGAAAATAAAATTTAAAAATGTCGAGAATCGATATCCGTAAGATATTCATGGGAAGAATGACAGCTAAAGAGGGGAGAGGGAGATTCTGTTAACAGAGGTAAAGGCTTTTACCAGTGGCAGCAAAACCTCCCTAAGACTTAAATAACCCTATAAGGCTTTCTGTGTCGCGTTGTAACAGGCATTCGCCATCTCAGGATGATAAAAAGCACACCGCATCACAAATGAGAAGACAACTGCGGTGAAAGGGCTTTTACAGCCGAGCAGTGAGCGCAGTCTCCATCTCGTGGTAACCCCAAGAAGCAACGAGAGGTCGAGTTCATTAACACCGCGGCTGTTTCCCCATTAATTAATCAATTTCTAACACAGCAGAGAGTTTGTTTCGATTACCGCGACCTTTTTAGGAGCCAATTTCATTGTTTCCACATTAGCTTTGGCAGATTTGCGGGGTAGTGTCGGCTCCATTACCCCCGTTTTGGGTTTCACGCCCCTCACCGCAACTCATAACCGTGCAAAATGTTGACATTTATAAATCAAAAGTGGGACTTCACTTTATCATGACTAGGCTATCAACTGAGTCTATCGGCTGATGTAGTGGAGTTAATACTGGTTCATGACGAGATTTCCAGCTAAAGTATTGGAGTTAATACTGGTTCATGACCAGATTTCCAGCTGTAGTGGAGTTAATACTGGTTCATAACGAGATTTCCAGCTGTAGTGGAGTTAATACAGGTTCATGACGATATTTCCAGTTGTAGTGGAGTTAATAATACTGGTTCATGACGAGATTTCCAGCTAAAGTATTAGAGTTAATACTGGTTCATGACGAGATTTCCAGCTAAAGTATTGGAAATAATACTGGTTCATGACGAGATTTCCAGCTGAAGTAATGGAGTTAATACTGGTTCATGACGAGATTCCCAGCTAAAGTATTAAAGTTAATACTGGTTCATGACGAGACTTCCAGCTGGAGTAGTGGAGTTAATACTGGTTCATGACGAGACTTCCGATTGTAGTGGAGTTAATACTGGTTCATGACGAGACTTCCGATTGTAGTGGAGTTAATACTGGTCCATGACGAGACTTCCAGCTGATGTAGTGGAGTTAATACTGGTTCATGACGAGACTTCCAATTGTAGTGGAGTTAATACTGATTCATGACGACACTATCAGCTCGTATACTTGGTTCAACACCAGATAATTAGTTTCGGCTGCTTACGAGGCAAGCTGTGCAGTTTCTGCCGCAATTATTTGTTGGAATGACCGCCTTCACCTTCCCGAAATTTAATTTTCCGGCTAGTACTCTGCCGCGCGCTCTTTGACGACTCTCCCCTTCACTGTGGGCTTTATCTGGAATGAGATATCACCCATTAATCAATTAAGGGCTAAAATCACATCAAATTGCAAGAAAGTACCCCTTAGGGGTTAACAGGAAGTCTCGAAACTTACCGCCAATCAGGATAATTTCAAGATTAAGCAGCGGTGAGGGTGGTCTGCAACTGAAGGGTAAACATCCCCGTTTTTATAAAATGAAACCAGTTCATTTAACAATTACGCCGGCAATGTACAAACCAAACTTTTGTAACATGTAACATGTTACATGTTCTAAACATTTCTAAATCTCTTTAATGGAATTTGTTTGAATTTCCTATTTCTAAGGCAGGGAGCTGAAAGCCGTTCTTTCATCTCTGACCACGACAATTAAAACGCAGAAGATTCTGGTAGAGAGGTAATGTTTTTTATGTCAGGATGTCTCATTTGGGCCGTTGTCAGAAAGATTATTAAAGGGTCACTTGGTTTTTCCTTCCGCCGTCTGAACTCGGCATGAGCTAAGGCAAGATAAATCACCCGCAACTTCTGCCTTCCCGTACTCTAACTCGAATTTAAATGTTACCGCAGTCCTGAAGGAACGGAGAGAGCATTCCTTATCCTTAGTCGGACGCGAGTTAACATTGGCTTCGTAATGTCACGTGACACTACCGCAGCTCATGTCTCGTGACGTGAGTCACTATGCCAGCATAATGTCACGTGACACTACCGCAGCTCATGTCTCGTGACGTGAGTCACTATGCCAGCATAATGACACGTGACACTACCGCAGCTCACGTCTCGTGACGTGAGTCACTATGCCAGCATAATGTCACGTGACACTACCGTAGCTCATGTCTCATGACGTGAGTCCAGCCTAATGTCACGTGACATTACCCCAGTTCATGCGTTCCATAGTATTACACCGGTTCTTACTTGAATATCACGGTTCACGCCGCAGACGTTCATTGCTTGGTTATAGCGAAAGGCAAACGAAACAAAGGCGTCCCGTTCCGGAGGTTGGCAACCCTGCGAACATCCTTTGTCTATTGTTCCAAAGCGAGCAGTAACAGAAGGTGCGGCGAGCAACTGTATACAAAGTTTGGAGAAGTCATCCTTATCCCTCGCAAACTTCTCCGTTTCAATTGATTCATAACAAAAGACATCTCGAACGCGCCTGTGATCGCGGTTTAAATATTCATAGGAGTGTCAGATTGGGCAATTCGTGGTTTCTTGTGAAGGCTCATTCAGTAATTAATTTATAAATCACATTGTCCCAAATTTCTAAAATGAAACATTCATCGTGGGGTTTATAACCTGCTGGGGCAAAGTATGTGGCAGGCAAACTGTTTTTTACCGCTGCACGAGCCGGAAACGTGCTAGATTAAGTTTATATTTTTGTTACCCTGTCACGGCCTATCAGAAACCCTACCCATGTCAGCAGCATCGCTTTGTGTTGTCTACTTCCAGAAGAGGTGCTTACAGTACACAGATCAGCTGCTGATCGAGATATTAAACTGACTTGGTCACCGAAATGGAGAAAAGGCTCGGTAAAGGGTAGGAAATGTTAACACCCTAACAAGTAGGGGAGGGCAGGGAACCGTGCAAAGTGCTACATAAGTTGCCATGGTAACCACAACTTGCTTATTTCGCACCTTTAGGTTTAGAGCACAGCGAACTTTGCTAAAAGATTTTGAATTTTGAACCCATTTTATCTAAAGAGATTTCAGTATTTTAATTAAAATCACAAATAGTAAAGAAAATGGCAAGTTCGTTATTTTTCTGTTTGGTAAACACCACGCAAGCAATTAATGGCTGCCAACGGACATTTTTACACGTGTATTGCAGAGAATATTTTAGCGTTATCTGCTCCATGCAGGGATCATAAACAACATTCTTTTTTGTGATCTGCAAATTGGGTGTGCAGACATCCAATAGATGGCGTTGACAACAGCAAACTGCCAATAAAATAGAAGCGTTCGGAAATATTTTGACTTACGCCGCGATATCAATAAATGCATAGGGTGGACCGAAAAATAAACACCTGAGAGGGGTCGAAAACGCGCCGACTCTGAAGACAAAAGACACACCCGCTGTACTGACTGTAAAACTCTTTTAGTTAATTTGGTAGCCCTGCAGTGCGGATCATGCTGGCCAACTGTTAAAATTCGTATGAACTGCGGAATCGTGTATTTTGGTGTGGGACTGACATTTTATGGGGCTTTCAACGCCATTACTCATTCATGGTGTTGTTATTTATTTCGGGCCAAGAGAGTGCTTTCCAGATCGCCATTATCCCACAAATATATCACCATCCATTATAAAGCAGGTGAAATTCGAGCAGGGCGTTGAAAACAACCCTTCCGTAACATTTGGAGGCGTTTCGCATTCTCTCCAGCTTTCAGTTAGATAACTATATCTATATATATATAATAAGTAAAGTGTGTTTATCAGAGAGCAAATATTGTAATCAGTTTATTTCTGATTAGTTCCTAAGGCGGCCTGGCCTGACAATGAAGGAACGAACTTTCAACTTAAAACATTATTTCAGAAATGTTCCAAAGACATTATATCGTCTGTGAAGGTCTGTTCTAGAGCTGCAATCGTCTCTTGAATTGGGAATAGATGGAAGAAGAGCCAAATGTGAGCAGTAGGGTGGATGCTAAAATCCGTAAAAATACCCTGATTCTATCTTCTGAAGGTTCCAAAAGACAATGTCGCTTCTGTCAACTGTTTTGATGTTCCAAACAGTAATGCGATATTAACATTCTCCATAGTAAATTATCCAATTAATAAAGATATACTTCCCTCCTTTATCTCTCCATATCGTGTATTCGTTCAATGAATTTCGCTGTTGTTGGATTTTTTTGATTATTTAGTGTGAATCATCTTCATGATTGGAATAACCATTTTAAATTCAGCAACACATACTTTTATAAATGATGTATAGAATTACTAAGAAATTAATCACTACACGATATTCAATTTAATGGAATATCCAATACGTCTAATTTAGAAAGCTACATTAAATAAATTATTTGAAACTATGACTTGATATGTCAAATGTATTCTTAAGACAGATATACCTAATAAAAAAGTCATTACGCAAATTACATGGCGGAAAATGTTTGTGACCAAACCCGGCAGCATTATGCGCTTTTAACTAACACAAACATCATACATTTGATTTTTCATTTTAAGAGGACAATAAAAATGTGGTCCTTTTTTTTTTTTTTTTTTTTTTTCATCTGAAAGGATTTTTGTTAGCATTATGGAAAAAAACTCCTTTAGAAAAATAATATATTCAAATGCACAGGCAAAGCTAAAGTTTTTGTTTTATTGGTCAACTGCAAGTTACACATCATGGCAAAATCCCAGAATGTTAACGACCTTTTGCAGAAGTTCAGCAAACATTTCCTGACCTTTTCCTTCCAACGCATTCTGCTAATTGCGTAGGAAAAGGCACTTGAGGTTATATGGCAATTGGTGACATTCGATGTTTACAATAGCGAACATCAGTTGCAAGATGGCGGTGCCTATCAGTGAGTGTACAATCTTCGAGCAGCTTCGTTGTGGCAAAAATTATGAAATCAAAAGAAGTTTGTGTACATGAACACAGAAGTTCTCTGAACGGGGATACAAGTTGCAGATTTAACCATCCAAACGAGTCTTTCCCGACAATGCAGCTGCAGAAAGGGAAGAGCCCTAACAATTTTATGCTGTGGGAATTCAGCGTAAGTACCTCAAAGTACAGAGGGAGTGTGTTGAGAAATAAAAGTATTTTCAAAAGTTTTTACTTCCAATATCCTGTTAATAGATTGCAGGATCATCCGATACATAAGTGGCTACCTTAGAACTTAAATGTTTCGCTTTTAATACAATAGCACTGATCATTAGCTGCCACTCTACACAACTGTGACAATGTTGAGAGCTTCTCACTGATCATT
Organism: Metallyticus violacea; assembly: GCA_030762175.1. Classification (NCBI taxonomy): domain Eukaryota; kingdom Metazoa; phylum Arthropoda; class Insecta; order Mantodea; family Metallyticidae; genus Metallyticus; species Metallyticus violacea. The sequence continues at coordinate 1,247,223 of CM060839.1, forward strand.
AGCTGCCACTCTACACAACTGTGACAATGTTGAGAGGTTCTCACTGATCATTAGCTGCCACTCTACACACAACTGTGACAATGTTGAGAGCTTCTAACTGATCATTAGCTGCCACTCTACACACAACTGTGACAATGTTGAGAGCTTCTCACTGATCATTAGCTGCCACTCTACACACAACTGTGACAATGTTGAGAGCTTCTCACTGATCATTAGCTGCCACTCTACACACAACTGTGACAATGTTGAGAGCTTCAAACTGATCATTAGCTGCCACTATACACACACCTTTGACAATGTTGAGAGCTTCTCATTGATCATTAGCTGCCACTCTACACACAACTGTGACAATGTTGAGAGCTTCTCACTGATCATTAGCTGCCACTCTACACACAACTGTGACAATGTTGAGAGCTTCTCACTGATCATTAGCTGCCACTCTACACACACCTTTGACAATGTTGAGAGCTTCTCATTGATCATTAGCTGCCACTCTACACACAACTGTGACAATGTTGAGAGCTTCAAACTTCTTCAACGCACGACCCTCTTTTAGAATATGAAATTCACTTTCCTACCTAAAAAGTTCGTGCAAATGCTTCAGAACTCGATAAGGTCTTTCACCGCGACTCACAGTTTGGAAAAGCTGCTCTGGTGTTTCCGTCAGACAATAGTTGGTACTGCTTACATTATCGAACACGGTACAGTAGATCTCTTAGATCTCTCCTTCATCTACTTCAGAAGTACCCTTTACATTATCAGACACGGTAAAGTAGATCTGTTTCATCTACTTCAGAAGTCTCCTTTACATTATCAGACACGGTACATTAGATCTCTTTCATCTACTTCAGAAGTCCCTTTTGCATTATCAGACACGGTACAGTAGATCTCTTTCATCTACTTCAGAAGTCCCTTTTGCATTATCAGACACGGTACAGTAGATCTCTATCATCTACTTCAGAAGTCCCTTTTGCATTATCAGACACGGTACAGTAGATCTCTTTCATCTACTTCAGAAGTCCCTTTTGCATTATCAGACACGGTACAGTAGATCTCTTTCATCTACTTCAGAAGTCCCTTTTGCATTATCAGACACGGTACAGTAGATCTCTTTCATCTACTTCAGAAGTCCCCTTTCCATTATCAGACACGGTACAGTAGATCTCTTTCATCTACTTCAGAAGTCCCTTTTGCATTATCAGACATGGTACAGTAGATCTCTTTCATCTACTTCAGAAGTCCCTTTTGCATTATCAGACACGGTACAGTAGATCTCTTTCATCTACTTCAGAAGTCCCCTTTACATTATCAGACACGGTACAGTAGATCTCTTTCATCTACTTCAGAAGTCCCTTTTGCATTATCAGACACGGTACAGTAGATCTCTTTCATCTACTTCAGAAGTCCCTTTTGCATTATCAGACACGGTACAGTAGATCTCTTTCATCTACTTCGGAAGTCCCTTTTGCATTATCAGACACGGTACAGTAGATCTCTTTCATCTACTTCAGAAGTCCCTTTTGCATTATCAGACACGGTACAGTAGATCTCTTTCATCTACTTCAGAAGTCCCTTTTGCCTTGTTTATTTGGACATGACCAATCATGTGGAATGTTAGGGGAATCCTCGTGCGATTTGTGAAGTCATGTTAACTTATTTAAGTGATCACAAATTGCATTGTGCCCGTCAGAAACTGCACTAGCACATTCTTCGTACCCAGCCAGCATGCCCATCAAGTGGTTGGTTGCACTCAGCCTGAAGAATTTTGGATCTTCATGTTCCTCTGGTGCCATACGAACTAACGAAAATTCTCCGTGATCCTCCTCGGTGTTAGAACTTGCAACCCAGTGCTTGGGTGAGTTGGACACACACACAACAATGTCAGGGCCGCAGGCTGAAAGTGGATTGAGGGAAAAACCGTCTGTTGTTTCCCATAATCCATTTTGCCTTTTCCTTTCCTCATATATGACTTTCTTGTCATCGCTAATTGGTCAGAGCATGTAGTAGTGTTTATTATTCACCTGCGTGGTTTTCCCGGGTAGATTTCTTACAGCTTCTTCCTAGGGGACCGTTCTGTGTTTTGTGTTAGCATTAACTCGCCTATCTGGTGACCTTGCCTCAAATTTTTCTTTCATTGGCAGAGGTCAACTTTTTATTTGTGCAGTAACTCGGGAGTTTTGTTGACTTTGGTGCTCCAGAATAAAAATGTATTAATCCAGGTGTTGTTTTGAGAAATGTTGAGCGTGAAAGTCACGGAATTATTTCGCAACCACTCTCTCCAATTTTGGTAACGCGTTACATTTTGGGAAAAGTAAAAGCTCTCTTTTATTGTGAGTAAAACGATGGAAAATTCCTTTGGGATATAGAGTTGCTATACGCATATGTTTTGCTATTGCCCGTCATAAATATTAACTCAAAGTTTGATATTTTAAGCTTACATACTATACATGTATATGTTTTTAAATTTGTTCATAAATTTCTATAATTTAAAGATATAATATAAGAAACAAATGGGCATTTCCTCAATATTGTAGTATACCATACACATTTTTACTAATATGAGAACGTCATTTACAACAGTAATTGTTAATTACCGGGCACGCATGGGATTAGAAAGAACAAAGATGAAAGATTGTGTGTGTGTGTGTGTGTGTGTGTGGATGGGTGGATTGATAAATCTGGTAAATTTCAACGAAATGGGCGGGAAATTCCGTTAAGCGACATGACTGTTGGTAAGCATGGTTCTTGTAGCGGTTTTATTCAAATGTTCAAACAGATGCACCGTGCAGCTATCTTAAGTGATCTCGTAGAAATGGATAAAATGTTTTATCGTGCAGTGATAAAACATTATCTATAAAAAAGTGGGCAGTTACAAACTGACCTGAAGGACGTGCTCTTCCACCAGGACAAAGCGCCAGCCGTTGCAATGGCGAAAGTGCAAGGACCTGAGGTTCCATTCCCCAGATTTGGCCAATGTGACTCTTTCTCTTTCCTAAGTTCAAAAATTGGCTTGGGGGAAAATTTTTTTCTTCGGTTAATTGTGCAACAAAGGAATATTGTGCTCAGTTCGAAATGAGTTTTTTCTTGAGGGAATAAAAAAATGGAATCTCGCTGGACCAAATGTACTCAACACAGAGGAGATTATGTTGAGAATAAAATGTGTATATATTATGAGATCTGTTTCAAAACTTTTTAAGATAAATAAACGTAGAAAATGTTTCCTTCTAATTTATATTATCTTTCTTTGTTTGCGTATTGAAGAGTAAATCGTGTACTCTGGTGGAACACAGTTTGAGAACTGCTGGTGTAATTACGACCGTTGTTAATGTATTGCAGAAGCGAATTTGCTAAGTTGTTCAAGGTTAGAAGCATTAAACAAAAACATGTTTAGATATCGCTACCTCACACACAGTAAGGCGTTATCGCACACACAGTAAAGCGTTATCTCACACACAGTAAAGCGTTACCTAACACACAGTAAAGCGTTACCTAACACACAGTAAAGCGTTATCTCACATACCTATGTCGGACTTTCAATATTAACAAAGAATGCAGGTCAACTGTTCTGGAAAGGCAGAGAAGGTCCAAACTGTGGGCCTCTGTCCAGGTCAGAGTATCTTATTCCCGGATATTTAACACCCTCCAATGTTGAAATTTTATAATCATTACAGCGTCGGAGGTTGCCAAAGCTTTCAGTTTTAATTAACGGCCACGAACCGGAATATTGATGGAAACAAAGAGACGCCCTCGGGAGCCGACTTGGGATCACGTGACAGATAACTTCCTGGGGCATGTATTGCTTCTCATAACTTTCCTACAGGGTGGTTCCAAACGTTCAGCACAGGTAGGGGGTTAAAACATAGCACAATGGTGAATTCTCGCTAATTCAGACCGAAATAACAAACAAATCACCGAGAATTTTTCTACTCGATTGCTTTTGATATTGTAACCGTGGAGTGTACCACAAATATAAATCGCTTTAATTAAGGGAGAAATACTCAGATCCTTAATTAACATTTCCCAAATTTTCAGAAATTGAACACTGGCTGGTGCTCATGTTGTGCTAGTTACCATGGCAACGTGTTGTATGAAGTTACTCAGGGGGAAAAAATGAAATCACTTGCGTCTCATTAAACAGCCCGTACCCATGGCAACACAAACATCAAATGAAGTGGGTGTTGAAATCAAAACAACACATTGCCACCTCCGCGCTAATGCACAAACTTCTCGGCGATACAGCTATAAACCTAGAGAGATGTGAAAACAGTACACTGAGGCGCCCGAACTTTATAAACCTTTGGAACAGTTCGTCCTGTAGCAATTTGGTAGGCTGGAACCTCACGAGTTGTAACTTGCGTCAGCCTGACCGCCCATCAATTTACTTAGTTAACATTTTCGATATAAACCCCCCCCCCACTCATTTGTAGTCATACCACTTTTCTTTTACTGAAAATATTTCTTAATTTTAGAGAAAGGTTAGTTTTACTACGCTGTAAGATGTACAAGGCAACGTCTTTATGGACTGCTTGCATTTATTTTCTTGAAGTTTACAGAAAACATCCCATAAATCCCAAAACATTTGCCATGGTCTTCTGGGTAACAGTAAACCTGACGCAATTCCATAGACGATCATTACGAACAATGCAAATGCACATATTCTTTTTCTTTTGGTCAAATCATTTCATGACTTACATTTTATGCAAAACTTTGTTAATACCAGTACAATGAAACAATCAGGAAATGCAATTCGGCTGCGTTAACATTTGCTGAAAAATCAGGTTCCTTAATACCATGTGGATAGTTCACCTTTTCTCTGCTACAAAATCTTCACACCTGCTGTAAACACAGCACCACAATAATCCGGTGTTTCACACGTCAGCAAACTGAATCCAGCTAGAGAAACAAAATCCTCTCTGCGGCAGATATTTCAGGTCGGGACTGTATAGGATATTACCCCAGGCAATGATCAAACTCGGAATATTCACAGAAATGTTTAAAACAATATGAAAGTTGAATTTCCATTGAGCAGAAATATGCCTTTTAATTGGTCAAGCACACCCTCTTAGCTGCTTCAGTGAATGAATGTCTGATACGTGAAGCACGTCACTTCAGGAAGGTCTTGTTTCATTCAACTGAAGCATTTCTATCAGTTACATCCAATGATCCAAACAAATTTCTTCATTTAAAACACACGTGACGTGGAAGATCTGCGGGCTGTAAGGAAGTAATACCCTGAAACGGTTGCTTTCCCAGTCTCTAACCACAAAGCATTTCTAGAAACGTGGCTAACCATTTTACATGACAAAAAGTACTCACCCTTATCGAGGGAAGTGGCAAGTAGAATGGGCGGCAGGAGCAGTAGTGTGAGGAATACCCGCTCCCGCATAGTGGCGCCGCTGTTCCCCCACTGCAACACAAAGAGTTACACAATTTACTGAGCATCTAATCAATATATAACATACCGCCTCGCCTTCACAAACACAAACACAAACACAGTCAGAATAGAGGTGCGAAGTGTTTCCTTATACACAGGGAGATGTCCCCCGGTAACAACCGGAGCACGCGCCAAAAACAACTTCAGTTAATACGTTAACACTTCAGTAAACCATTCCCAACAGCTTCAGTTGATATGTTAACACTTCAGTAAACCATTCACAACAGTTTCAGTTAATATGTTAACACTTCAGTAAACCATTCACAACAGCTTCAGTTGATATGTTAACACTTCAGTAAACCATTCACAACAACTTCAGTTCATATGTTAACACTTCAGTAAACCATTCCCAACAGTTTCAGTTGATATGTTAACACTTCAGTAAACCATTCACAACAACTTCAGTTCATATGTTAACACTTCAGTAAACCATTCCCAACAGTTTCAGTTGATATGTTAACACTTCAGTAAACCATTCACAACAACTTCAGTTGATATGTTAACACTTCAGTAAACCAATCCCAACAGTTTCAGTTGATATGTTAACACTTCAGTAAACCATTCACAACAGTTTCAGTTAATATGTTAACACTTCAGTAAACCATTCACAACAGCTTCAGTTGATATGTTAACACTTCAGTAAACCATTCACAACAACTTCAGTTCATATGTTAACACTTCAGTAAACCATTCCCAACAGTTTCAGTTCATATGTTAACACTTCAGTAAACCATTCACAACAACTTCAGTTGATATGTTAACACTTCAGTAAACCATTCACAACATCTTCAGTTGATATGTTAACACTTCAGTAAACCATTCACAACAACTTCAGTTCATATGTTAACACTTCAGTAAACCATTCCCAACAGTTTCAGTTGATATGTTAACACTTCAGTAAACCATTCACAACAACTTCAGTTCATATGTTAACACTTCAGTAAACCATTCCCAACAGTTTCAGTTCATATGTTAACACTTCAGTAAACCATTCACAACAACTTCAGTTGATATGTTAACACTTCAGTAAACCAATCCCAACAGTTTCAGTTGATATGTTAACACTTCAGTAAACCATTCACAACAGTTTCAGTTAATATGTTAACACTTCAGTAAACCATTCACAACAGCTTCAGTTGATATGTTAACACTTCAGTAAACCATTCACAACAACTTCAGTTCATATGTTAACACTTCAGTAAACCATTCCCAACAGTTTCAGTTCATATGTTAACACTTCAGTAAACCATTCACAACAACTTCAGTTGATATGTTAACACTTCAGTAAACCATTCACAACATCTTCAGTTGATATGTTAACACTTCAGTAAACCAATCCCAACAGCTTCAATTAATATGTTAACACTTCAGTAAACCAATCCCAACAGCTTCAGTTCATATGTTAACACTTCAGTAAACCATTCCCAACAGCTTCAGTTGATATGTTAACACTTCAGTAAACCAATCCCAACAGCTTCAGTTGATATGTTAACACTTCAGTAAACCATTCCCAACAGCTTCAGTTCATATGTTAACACTTCAGTAAACCATTCACAACAGTTTCAGTTGATATGTTAACACTTCAGTAAACCATTCACAACAGTTTCAGTTGATATGTTAACACTTCAGTAAACCATTCCCAACAGCTTCAGTTCATATGTTAACACTTCAGTAAACCATTCACAACAGTTTCAGTTGATATGTTAACACTTCAGTAAACCATTCACAACAGTTTCAGTTAATATGTTAACACTTCAGTAAACCATTCACAACAGCTTCAGTTGATATGTTAACACTTCAGTAAACCATTCACAACAACTTCAGTTCATATGTTAACACTTCAGTAAACCATTCCCAACAGTTTCAGTTCATATGTTAACACTTCAGTAAACCATTCACAACAACTTCAGTTGATATGTTAACACTTCAGTAAACCAATCCCAACAGCTTCAATTAATATGTTAACACTTCAGTAAACCATTCACAACAGCTTCAGTTCATATGTTAACACTTCAGTAAACCATTCACAACAGCTTCAATTAATATGTTAACACTTCAGTAAACCATTCCCAACAGCTTCAGTTCATATGTTAACACTTCAGTAAACCATTCACAACAGTTTCAGTTCATATGTTAACACTTCAGTAAACCATTCACAACAACTTCAGTTAATATGTTAACACTTCAGTAAACCAATCCCAACAGCTTCAATTGATATGTTAACACTTCAGTAAACCATTCACAACATCTTCAGTTAATATGTTAACACTTCAGTAAACCATTCACAACATCTTCAGTTAATATGTTAACACTTCAGTAAACCATTCACAACATCTTCAGTTAATATGTTAACACTTCAGTAAACCAATCCCAACAGCTTCAATTAATATGTTAACACTTCAGTAAACCAATCCCAACAGCTTCAATTGATATGTTAACACTTCAGTAAACCATTCACAACATCTTCAGTTAATATGTTAACACTTCAGTAAACCATTCACAACATCTTCAGTTAATATGTTAACACTTCAGTAAACCATTCACAACAGTTTCAGTTAATATGTTAACACTTCAGTAAACCATTCACAACAGCTTCAGTTGATATGTTAACACTTCAGTAAACCATTCACAACAACTTCAGTTAATATGTTAACACTTCAGTAAACCATTCCCAACATCTTCAGTTGATATGTTAACACTTCAGTAAACCATTCACAACAGTTTCAGTTCATATGTTAACACTTCAGTAAACCATTCACAACAACTTCAGTTAATATGTTAACACTTCAGTAAACCATTCCCAACATCTTCAGTTGATATGTTAACACTTCAGTAAACCATTCCCAACAGCTTCAGTTAATATGTTAACACTTCAGTAAACCATTCCCAACAGCTTCAATTAATATGTTAACACTTCAGTAAACCATTCCCAACAGCTTCAGTTCATATGTTAACACTTCAGTAAACCATTCACAACAACTTCAGTTAATATGTTAACACTTCAGTAAACCAATCCCAACAGTTTCAGTTGATATGTTAACACTTCAGTAAACCATTCCCAACAGCTTCAGTTCATATGTTAACACTTCAGTAAACCATTCACAACAACTTCAGTTGATATGTTAACACTTCAGTAAACCAATCCCAACAGCTTCAGTTGATATGTTAACACTTCAGTAAACCATTCCCAACAGCTTCAGTTCATATGTTAACACTTCAGTAAACCAGTCACAACAACTTCAGTTGATATGTTAACACTTCAGTAAACCAATCCCAACATCTTCAGTTGATATGTTAACACTTCAGTAAACCATTCCCAACAGCTTCAGTTAATATGTTAACACTTCAGTAAACCAATCCCAACAGTTTCAGTTAATATGTTAACACTTCAGTAAACCAATCCCAACAGTTTCAGTTAATATGTTAACACTTCAGTAAACCATTCCCAACAGCTTCAATTAATATGTTAACACTTCAGTAAACCATTCCCAACAGCTTCAGTTCATATGTTAACACTTCAGTAAACCATTCACAACAACTTCAGTTGATATGTTAACACTTCAGTAAACCAATCCCAACAGTTTCAGTTGATATGTTAACACTTCAGTAAACCATTCACAACAGCTTCAGTTGATATGTTAACACTTCAGTAAACCAATCCCAACAGTTTCAGTTGATATGTTAACACTTCAGTAAACCAATCCCAACAGTTTCAGTTGATATGTTAACACTTCAGTAAACCATTCCCAACAGCTTCAGTTCATATGTTAACACTTCAGTAAACCATTCCCAACAGCTTCAGTTGATATGTTAACACTTCAGTAAACCAATCCCAACAGCTTCAGTTAATATGTTAACACTTCAGTAAACCATTCCCAACAGCTTCAGTTCATATGTTAACACTTCAGTAAACCATTCCCAACATCTTCAGTTGATATGTTAACACTTCAGTAAACCATTCCCAACAGCTTCAGTTGATATGTTAACACTTCAGTAAACCATTCCCAACATCTTCAGTTGATATGTTAACACTTCAGTAAACCATTCACAACATCTTCAGTTGATATGTTAACACTTCAGTAAACCATTCACAACAGTTTCAGTTAATATGTTAACACTTCAGTAAACCATTCCCAACAGCTTCAGTTGATATGTTAACACTTCAGTAAACCATTCACAACAACTTCAGTTGATATGTTAACACTTCAGTAAACCATTCCCAACAGCTTCAGTTGATATGTTAACACTTCAGTAAACCATTCCCAACATCTTCAGTTGATATGTTAACACTTCAGTAAACCATTCCCAACAGCTTCAGTTCATATGTTAACACTTCAGTAAACCATTCCCAACAGCTTCAGTTAATATGTTAACACTTCAGTAAACCATTCCCAACAGCTTCAGTTCATATGTTAACACTTCAGTAAACCATTCCCAACAGCTTCAGTTCATATGTTAACACTTCAGTAAACCATTCCCAACAGCTTCAGTTAATATGTTAACACTTCAGTAAACCATTCCCAACAGCTTCAGTTCATATGTTAACACTTCAGTAAACCAATCCCAACAGCTTCAGTTCATATGTTAACACTTCAGTAAACCATTCACAACAGCTTCAGTTAATATGTTAACACTTCAGTAAACCATTCCCAACAGTTTCAGTTAATATGTTAACACTTCAGTAAACCAATCCCAACAGCTTCAGTTCATATGTTAACACTTCAGTAAACCATTCACAACAGCTTCAGTTAATATGTTAACACTTCAGTAAACCATTCCCAACAGTTTCAGTTAATATGTTAACACTTCAGTAAACCAATCCCAACAGCTTCAGTTCATATGTTAACACTTCAGTAAACCAATCCCAACAGCTTCTCCTGTAATATCAATCTCCTATATCATTATCAACAATGGATTTATTCAACTAATCATCTTAACCCAAGCCATTATTGGCTCCTTCAGATATGTTAGCACTTCAATAGCACAAACCAAGAACTTCAGTTGATATGTAAACGTCCTCTGCAACTCTAGTAAATGCAGTCAGTGGTTGTCTCTCAGTTGTCGGATGTAGCGTCATTTCATTTTTGGGACGTGATTATCGTGAACCCTGCGGCTCACACAGCTAAAGTTTATTTTCACTGAACCCCATGGTCTATTTCAATCAATCTCTTGTTCTGATTGGTTGGCGCGGGTTTATGTTAACCACCCCCAGGGCTCAAGTCATTATCTAGACTGAAAAGTCTTCGGGCGAAAGGAAATGAGCAACAAACGTGTTGGGTTTGCAAGCGAATATCTTCCCCTTAAATGATACCACCCGCAGGGAGTACCGCGTTAAACCAAATCACTTAATTCGTCACTCCTTTGTTGTTTCTTACAGTACAGCTGTAGACAAGATGTTGCACAGTCAGAAGTAAGCGGTTTGTTTCTGCTGATCAATAAATAAGAACAAGGTTCCATGTTACCATGGTTAACGGTAAATCACAGTTGTTACCACGGTAATGCAAGCACGCTGCTCTTTTTAATGCGGTGGATCAACACTTCGAGTCCCTGGAGGATTTAAGCGGATTTTCGTACAACAAACTGCCTCCCCATACGCATTTATCATCTCTGGCGACGTTTTCTTCTTGGCGAGAATTATTTACGCCTACTCACTCGTCATAATATTCTCCTCGCTACACCGATGCATTTGGTACATTTTAAAACTTTGCACAATTTCTGAAATTACAAAACCGTTAGTTGATGGTGATTGGGTAATAAGTTTAGTCATGAATTATGGCCGAGCAAAAGAAAAATAAAGTGAATGACATTAATACTGAAAGCATTCACTTCTACAGGGTACAAGCTAGCAAATTGACCAAATTTGAGTTTGGCATCTTCAAGAATTCCCTGCGAGTTTAGATTGCAGCTATTCAAATCTTGAAGTTCCACCGAAGACGATCGACAGATCGAACGTGGCAAACCCGCATGTACATTGATTGGATCGTCTGCTTCTAATCTTGCACGATGTTTCCTCTTAACTTTCAAATTCTCATTCACAGCAGGTATTCCACTGCTCGTGCCATGTGTGTAGTTCTTCTGGGGAGAGATTCTGCTAAGGTGGAGCGGCAGTGGAAACCGGAGTATCCGGGGAAAACCTGACTAGAAGTCACCTCGTCCGACGAACCCGGGCCGTCTCAGTAGGAGGCAAGCCACTCGGCACGGCGCCGCCAACTTCAAAATAATTCAATGCTATTCAACGTGAACTTGAGAAGCATCGTTGCAAAGAGAAGGTGGTGTGAGGCATCCGCCTGTATTACGTTTTTACAACTCCCAACACTAGTGTTTGTCCGCAAGTACTGGAAAACGTCATTAAATGTATTGACAGTTTGGAGCTGAGAAATCGTCCATTCAGAATCAAGTGAAGAACCTAACAACTAGGAGGTGATTATTTGGAAAACACGCTCCCATTTTTAAACATCACTGCGCAGCGTTGACAACTAAAAGGGGATCATAAAGTACTTTACGAACACCCCAGTGTTGTGCACTTGCCTTCAGAGCCCAAACCAAGGAATATGGTTCGGCATGTTTTTATGGGTTCAATGGTCATGATCAATTTGTGACCACACATCTCCAAACCAGAAGTCGCCAGCTAACGCAGGCAGTTCACTTTGTTAGAGGGTACGCGCGCTCTTCTCAGTTTCTGGTGTCTTTTTAATAACTTGTGTCGTGGAGTGATGTCTCTTATAATAAACGCTATGGATTTCGCTCAAATGCAAGGTAAAAACGTTTTATACCCAAATAATGTGCACTGTACCTTCTTTGCGGTGAGTTGAAAGATTACAATTTGAGCTCCCCCACTGTCGCTGGAACTTCCCAAGTACACAAGGCTATTGACTCCAGCAGTTTGTGAATCCTGAACTGCGCAGGTTTTCAGAATACCTATATTTGTGAGGTTTATTTCCAGAGGTGATCTGCATACGTCACCAGAGTAATGCATCCTCTATAGATCGTGTCATATCTAAAGGACTTTGACCCCATTCTTGGATGTCGTGGAAACATCTTCTTTTTACACTTAACCTCGTATTTTCATTCTCATTGTTTATACGCAATATAATTTGTCCGAAATTAAATTTAAAGTATTTCCTTTCATCCTTCCACTGATTAAGAATATAAAATTTATGTGATTGTTAATTTCATTTAAATAAATATTCTATGTGGTCATTTAATAAATATGCAAGGTTTGCCATGTAATATATTAAACCACGAGAAAGTTTGTTTCATTTACTCTACTCAGCCCAAGTGCCACGGCACCCTTAGGCCGAACTAAAGGACTGTCAGGACCGCTTGCTACATTTCCTATGTGGACAGACATACTCCTGGATTAACTACGCCGTCTGAGGCTGTTCGTAGACATGAAACGAACTGGGAAGACCAACAGGTAGAAAAGCGACATGAAGTAATTTCTAATTGGGAAGACGCTGTGTCGTACATGCGCGCGTAAGCGTCTCATGTTGGAGCTCGATACCTTGAAAGTTTTACCTACCGCAACTTTTTGGGATGTTGCATCTGCCAGATAACCATAGCGTTTGTTTGTTAGGCAAGATTGCTCTGGTAAAGTTTGAAAACACGTGGGATTCCCGCAGAAACGCCAGCCGGCTGGCAGACTTCAAGCATGAAAGTCTAGGTATTCACTTTTATAATTTTTTGTTTATTTAATTTTTAACACAGACCGAACTGTCTCAAATTTAAACATTTATTTTTAAGGTTTTAGTAAAAAGGTCTTAAAGCAGCAATGTATAATTTAGAGATACAAGCAATAAAACTACCCCCAATATTTAAAAATTAATTATTTTATATTGAGTTGCTGTTCCTGCAAATGACAAAAAATTAAAAATTAAAAGTGTAGACGTCCGAACGCGCATTAAGAAATGCCTTAAATCGCTAGGTCGAAAAGTCATTGCTTTTCTTTCATACTGTAAAACAGGCGACTGTATTCTCTTTGCCCAGTGCAACCCAACACTAATTTACTAATGAATAACGCGTTGATTTCTATGTTTTCATGTATCAATACTACACGAAATAGGAGCCTGTCTGCGACTTCGGAAACGAGAAGTGGTGAAACGGGTCGTTCTTTGTTGGCGTAAGGGTCATTCATGAGAAACGCCAGGGAGTTAAAGTCCGGTCACTTCCGTCATAGCTCTGAAGAACTTGCTTTCTGCTGTTTTAAGCGTTAGTATGTAAGGATTAAGTACGTTCTGCTGACTTTTGGGGGATGTCTCATCCTTTGTGAAAACGGAGAGAAAACTTTAATTACAGATTCCTCTTTCACTGCGCAGTTACCTGAAAGCCAACAAAAATGTTTATATTAAAAAATTTAGACGTGCAAATCATCAGGAGCGGTGTCCCAAGTATGTCGTTTCCATGGTAACCACGCACCTCTTGCAAAGAACGCACATAAAATGAAACGGGGGGGGGGGGGTAGGTGCGCAAAGAAACTTGAATTGCCTTGCTGCCGATACGTTCTCTTGTTATCAACACAATTTGGAGCGGACATCTGCTGCCAACCCACGCGGCCCAAACTTCCCCGTCGCATACAGCTACGCCATCTTCCGTTTGTTTGCCCCGCAATGTGCCATCCATCATCAGAGATGCAAAAGGCCAAGTTGTTCCCCCCTTTAAAAGCTTTTCGCTTTTGGCCTTTTGGCACCGAGCTCGGAAAGGAAAAGTGCTTCCTTACGTAAACTTGACAACGCCAAGCAATTGGCCACTCCACCGAAACTAAAAAAGTAACCTAAGTTTGGTTACACGTTGTGTAAAAAGTGAATGACAGGTGTCGTGGGAATTCTCCAATTGATGATAGTCGGCCAGACTTCACTGCAGTGAAAACTCTCGCTCTGTTTACGGAACATCATCTGAGAAACACGGCGGCCTTCTACCGTTCACTGAGGTTGTGAACCCCTTACAGGTTATTTGAAGTTACTGCCGTCGCTTAGGATGTTGAACTCTGCGAATTAACGGAAGAAGAAGAAGAAAGGAGCTGTGTGTTGATGAAACAAACACTTGGGAACTCTCAATACATTCCCAACCGTCGTGAGCAGCACCTCATTCTTAACAATGTCAATACTCTGCCCTTTTCTTCTTGCTGAGTGCAAGAGTTTCGGAGTTGACAGCCCATCTGCCTAAGTGTCGCGAATAGTGGAGCAGCACGAAATATTTCACTGAGGATTCCCGGTGTATGTGTGTGGTAGTGTCACCAGCTGGATCTTCATGGTAGCCGACGACACACTTTCTTCTATGCCCATGTGTGTACATATTCAAAACTTCGTCAAAGGTAATACTCCGCGGTGTACCAGGACCCAGGTTTTCTGTGAAGGAGCTTTTTAACCGCCTTCCACAAAAATACAAGCAGCCAATCTTTATTCTTGACAGTGCCGTTCCATTTTGTTTACCTGTTTTGAGGGCGTCTCTTCTTCAGGTTCCGGTGGTTCCTGCCGCCTTCGTCGACGATGACAAACTACAAAGCAATGAGCCGCTTAACTTTGAAGTTGCTTTTTACAGCAAGCCAATTTCTAAATGGGGTGCTAATTTCGTTATGTTTGTAATGTAACAATGTATTGATCAAGGAACGCGGTTGGTGGCTGCATTTCCCGTGGCGATAGGCGAGCTCAGAACCCGTTACTATTTACCAAATAACTTTTGTGATTTTCTAAGAAAAGTCAATGTTTTTAGTGGGTGGCATATTATTTGCACTCCTCTGCCCCCGGCTGTACAAACAGATAAATAAGGGGGAACACAATTAAATTCCATCTTGTCATGGATTTACTGTGGTAATTCAGTCGCGTTTTGAGGCAACTCTGCCGATTGCTACCGATTCCAACTGCGTCCCTTGCACGCAATGCTACCTCCCGCCGACGTGATCGTTATCCTCACGTCACATGCCTGTCAAAAGAACCAATTTTGTAGTTTCGTCAATTCAGATTTAGCCGGTGTTCTATGGCTCGCGCTCAGCATTCACCATTACAAATGCTGTAATCATTACTGCCTATTATAATTACCATACATTCGTACGTAAACTCAAATGGTATCTGTTCACATTCAGCAACAGGTGCTAACTAGCAGTGAAAAGTCTATCATTAATAACACGATAGCTGACTCACGCCGCGAGCGTACAGTGAGAGAAACAACAAATCTTTACACTGTTATGTTACACTCCACGCGTACGCATCTTGAGCTTTATCGGACAGATTTGCAAATTGACTTCATCAAACCCTTGACCTACATTTTCTTGTTTTAATGCGTACACTATGTGAACTATTATTTAGTTTACGTTAGTGTAAAATATATTATGAAATCATCAATTATCTATAAAGTGTCCAAATATTTTATTTGTTCTTTTTCGCAGACCTTTAACTTATTCATTTTTGATTAGAATGCGATGGGAAAATTTAAAAGATGAAAACTTTACCGGTGTGTAAAAGTTGAAGGTTTTTCAGAGTATGAAATTAACAATTTATTTCAGTAATCGTCACATTCCATTACGAGTAAAAATACGTGAATTGTGAGATTATTAAACGGTTTATAAGTGCACAAAAATGTATGAAACTATTTTCTCCACAACAAACTATAAAAACGTTCAATAAGTACTAAAAATGTGTGTAATAAATATTATTTCGGCAATGGAGGAGCGCCCAAAACTGTAAATGTGGCACACAGAGAACATTTTCGGGACGCACAGAAAACTGTAAAATTAATACTTTGTTTCCAAAAGGTAAGAATTTTTTATAAGTGCCCAAAAATGAGAAAATTAATTACGTGTTCTGCCCTCAAGCTCCTGTACGATAAGCATTCTCCCGAAACACGGCAATCCAAAATGAAAATTACATCAATAACCCAGGGCCGCACTTGCGACTTGAGTCGAACTATAGGCACGAGATTCATTTGGTAAATGAACTGCATAAAAAAACTTCAAAGTTTCTCAAATAGAAGGAATTTCTCCTAATAGTAACCGAAACAGACCATCATCACCCTGCTGGCAATTTACATCTTCTGAATCTTCCATCATTAAATTAAATTAAGAATCCTGGCTTAGTAGCGGCTGATATACAATAAGATCACATTACATTCCCACCGCGAACAGGCAACTCAGCTCTCTTCTATTGCTTTTCAGTCTCGGTGTAAAGGAAAGTGGAGATATATACGTGAAGGTAATACACCTTGGTACTCCGGAGACAATAACCGCTGGAGGAATTCGGAAAAGTTGATCTCCAGATGTCTTTGCCCGTCCACAACCCAAATTCTGTAACCCCAAAGATATTTACGAGGTACGCCACAGGAGAAGTAAAAATGCCCCATCATGGCAGTCATCGATCGGCAGAGCTAGTGGCGAATCCCTGTAACTACTTAGGCAATCTTTAAGAATGAATGTAGCAGTGATTAGTTCCATGTCAGCTGTGCCGGTTTACAAGACAATTTATTCCATTTGATGTGCACCTTACGGGAATCGAACTGGACAAAAGTAAAATAGTCCAATGCATCTAGACAGGTTACCATGGCAACACATGAATCACTTTAATAGTGCCATAGAAACAGCAGCCGTAATGCAAAGAAATAACTCTCTCACATCTTACAAAAAAAGTCTATTGGTAGGGAAAGCAGTTTCGCTGGAAGGGAAATTCGTGCCGCAACAGTTGTACAAGTTCTCTGCAACACCTTAAGGTGCTTTTATCCGAGTTTTCAAAACTCTTTGAGAGCACCCTGGGGGAGGCTGATCCGGGTGTTCCGATGATGTTTAGGATGATTCTAGACGAGATTTTTGTGAATGAATGGCGCGGAGAGTAACAGCCTGGAAAACGGAGTGAACATTTTTAAACCCAAATAGGGGCAGCAAGAAGAGCTGGATAAATACCCAAGCAGTGTGGCAAACATGTAGAACTGCGTTCAGCTCTGAATTACACGAGTACCAATGAAGGAAAAACCGACCGCCGTTCTTCTAGTTTAACAATAAAATGTCACCTTCGCTTGAGAGATGGCACTGCTTTAACTTTGCTGTCCTTGAACAACGTCACTTTGCTTGGGTGTTCAATGAGTGTGAGCGCATTCCTTCAGTCCTGAATTGACAGTTTCATTGCTGGCATCACACATTATTGCAACTCCCCTTCCTTAACAATATGCAGGCAGTCATCACTTTTCACACAGTTCATCCAAGTGACAAATTTTAATTCTCATCACTCGGTCCGTTGCCATGGCGACCGTGAGGCATCACTGATCAAGTGTTCTTAACTAATGCAATTCTTCGTCATGCTAGACATCTACTGCGGCAAGACTGAAGAACTGTTTCTGACACGGAAAGTGAACAGTGTAGTGTTAACTTTGTACCGGACTGTACTCCCCTCCCCCAGGGAAACTCGGCCACTGATTGCAAGGGTGCAGTAAACGTGCCGCCTGACTGCAACCCGTTCCGCTTCGCCCCATCGACCAATAACACAACAACACATCTTAGTGACATGTTCGCAGATTTCTAATACAAACTAACACAAGAGTCAGCTATAAGCTGTTGACTCTTAAAGCCGTCAGAGTGCTTGAGTCATTGGCGCAACTTTACTTTTCATCTGCCACATCCTCTGTGGGACTTACACAGTATCAAGTAAGCACATCAATCTCGGGAGTCTAAGTCCCAGCTTCACCTACATTGATCTGTGGGACTTACACAGTATCAAGTAAGCACATCAATCTCGGGAGCCTAAGTCCCAGCTTCACCTACATTGATCTGTGGGACTTACACAGTATCAAGTAAGCACATCAATCTCGGGAGCCTAAGTCCCAGCTTCACCTACATTGATCTGTGGGACTTACACAGTATCAAGTAAGCACATCAATCACGGGAGTCTAAGTCCCAGCTTCACCTACATTGATCTGTGGGACTTACACAGTATTAAGTAAGCACATCACGGGACCCTAAGTCCCAGCTTCACCTACATTGATCTGTGGGACTTACACAGTATTAAGTAAGCACATCACGGGACCCTAAGTCCCAGCTTCACCTACATTGATCTGTGAGACTTACACAGTATCAAGTAAGCACATCAATCTCGGGAGTCTAAGTCCCAGCTTCACCTACATTGATCTGTGGGACTTACACAGTATCAAGTAAGCACATCAATCTCGGGAGCCTAAGTCCCAGCTTCACCTACATTGATCTGTGGGACTTACACAGTATCAAGTAAGCACATCAATCTCGGGAGCCTAAGTCCCAGCTTCACCTACATTGATCTGTGGGACTTACACAGTATCAAGTAAGCACATCAATCTCGGGAGCCTAAGTCCCAGCTTCACCTACATTGATCTGTGGGACTTACACAGTATCAAGTAAGCACATCAATCACGGGAGTCTAAGTCCCAGCTTCACCTACATTGATCTGTGGGACTTACACAGTATTAAGTAAGCACATCACGGGACCCTAAGTCCCAGCTTCACCTACATTGATCTGTGAGACTTACACAGTATCAAGTAAGCACATCAATCTCGGGAGTCTAAGTCCCAGCTTCACCTACATTGATCTGTGGGACTTACACAGTATTAAGTAAGCACATCACGGGACCCTAAGTCCCAGCTTCACCTACATTGATCTGTGAGACTTACACAGTATCAAGTAAGCACATCAATCACGGGAGTCTAAGTCCCAGCTTCACCTACATTGATCTGTGGGACTTACACAGTATTAAGTAAGCACATCACGGGACCCTAAGTCCCAGCTTCACCTACATTGATCTGTGAGACTTACACAGTATCAAGTAAGCACATCACGGGACCCTAAGTCCCAGCTTCACCTACATTGATCTGTGGGACTTACACAGTATTAAGTAAGCACATCACGGGACCCTAAGTCCCAGCTTCACCTACATTGATCTGTGAGACTTACACAGTATCAAGTAAGCACATCAATCACGGGAGTCTAAGTCCCAGCTTCACCTACATTGATCTGTGGGACTTACACAGTATTAAGTAAGCACATCACGGGACCCTAAGTCCCAGCTTCACCTACATTGATCTGTGAGACTTACACAGTATCAAGTAAGCACATCACGGGACCCTAAGTCCCAGCTTCACCTACATTGATCTGTGGGACTTACACACTATTAAGTAAGCACATCACGGGACCCTAAGTCCCAGCTTCACCTACATTGATCAGTGAGACTACACAGTATCAAGTAAGCACATCAATCTCGGGAGTCTAAGTCCCAGCTTCACCACAAACAAGCAGCTGGATAGCTGTAATCTCAGTTCCAAGAACTCAATCAAGGCTTGTCCGTTCTATATCCTTCAGTACCAAATTCTTGTTTAAAATTTGTTAAATTTGGAGTTTTTCTTTTTGTTTATTTATTGTAATAAATGAAGTGACTCGCAACTAACTAAATGTTTAATTTCTCTTCACCTTTATTACAGTCTTGCAGGCTTTCACCACAGTTTGTCTGTTATGTTCATTTTGTAATTATATTTCTAATGTATCCTTCTATAATGGTTTTGGTTTTATGGGGAAACTGTAAGAACTTTTTGTAAGCAAAATTTTCGTTTTTATTCCTTTTCATAAATTGTAACGTACAAAAGCAATGCTTTCATTTGCGATTTAAAAAATAATACAATATTCAAGTGTATTACATAAATGCGCAAATGATTTATCTTGAAGTATAAGATTGATCATATTCCATTAAATTGTTATGTCTTTTCTGATTATTAAATACATTTAGCACCTTAATTTTTATGGCATACTTTGTATTTAAAATCAACCACATAACTACATGCATGCTTGAGTTGTGCTCATAAAACCATTTATTTTCAATCACTTGTAGCAAGCGATTGTGGTAGTACAGCGTGGTTTCCATTCACGAATTTCTGGGTTAAGTACAACGAAGGTTCATTAATAACCCTCTATAAACCTGTGCCTTGTTGTAATGAAGTGTTTCATATTTTTTGCGAGTACACGACATTGAGAATGTATTGATTGATTCTTCTACAATCTCCCTGAGTTAGTTCTGTAATTTTCGGTTTTGCTCGTGAACAATCGCGTTATCTTTTAACATATTCTGCAATTTTAAAAGAGTGAGTGTGTTTCAAAAATCTTGCACAACTCACTGCTTCGTTGCTATAACCTTCCCGAAACATCTCCGTTCCAGATATGCAGAATTTGTCCATAATTAAATCTGGTAACAAAAACGTATATAACACAGCTTCGGGTGTTAACAGAACGACGCCACTATACACAATTATTAATGAGGGCCGCATCCGCTTGTCTCGCTTTAAGCCTAGTCCTCGACTCTGTGACAGGATCTCTTAAAAATAAGAAAATTTTCTTCTGAGCGTGTGCAGAGCTTCATAAAACGTGACAAAATCATCGATTTGAATGTTTCCACAGTCATGCTGAAGAACCAAATGTTTTGTTCCATCATTTCATCGTTTTCAAGATAAATGTTGTAATTAAATAAAATGTCTAACGAATGCCAGTCATCATTTTCAATCACGTTTTGGAGTAATTGCTGCCCAATTTAGGAATTTGGAAGGAACGATCTTGGCGGCTACTTGTGATCGCCGTTGTGACGTCATCCTGCAAGTTCACCAAAGTCGTGAGGATTTCCACGCTGTAAATTTTGCTTGTGAGCATGGAAATGTGCGGTCTTATCGAAAGCGCACACCAATAGTAGTGTGGCTTCAGTTTGAACCAGCCGTACATTCTCAGCAAACACATTGGTGTTAATTATCGTGACGTGGTGCCGATGAACTACAATGTGCTGCGACTTTATAGAGCGCTGCCAGCCCACCGGAAATAAAATGGCGCTCAATTTAAGCCCTGTGTAAATTTTGGGATATGTCGATTGTTGAGAGTCTCTGAATTCCAAAGTCACGAATTTTTGCTGTTCCGAATTCACTTGAACGAAACTGTTGCTCGCCATGACGGACTGACAGGACTGGAACCAAAATCGGCTCAATTTTTATGTGTGTCACCGTTTATCTGGTGACACGTTCAATATTACAGGTGTAGGAACAACCTTTTCCCCCCTTGGGCGCTCGTGCAGTTTGAGAGTACGGTTTTTGTCTCTCTTTCTAAATACGCTCTAGCATATTTTAAATTCACAGTTTGAAGGAGAAAATTGTCGCAATACCAAACGTCAGAATAAAACAACTTAACACCATTACCTGCTATGTGGGAACTCTCACAGAAATCGTGATCCGACTAACAAACTGCATTTTGCTAACAAGTGTACAGCCTACCACAAAAAGTGCTAGTGTTCAATCTGTACATTCAATAACAAAAAGAGTCGCAAATTTTGTATATACGATCGTTGTCAAGTTTAAGAAGGGCTCTGGATCAATAGGAGATGAGGAAAATGTAGGGGTTCACAAATTTTGGAAAATGAACAGCTGAACGTCTTGTGTTATGGAGCTACACTGTGGAACATTTAGATAAATACAGTCGCACCAACCGCCCAAGTCAACGCACTGCAATGACGTAGGTCGATAAGTGAGGGTTTCCTATCCTTGCCTGCCTCTTTTGAAGCCGCATTTGCATTCTTTGAGAACGCAGTCTCTGAATATGGAACTTCTCCTGCTGAGAAATTCCACGGAGTTGTCATACGAACTCCAAAACACAGTCTCAAGGGTAACTGAACTCCCATGAACCTGTTTCCAATCACCAGGCACCACTGTAGATCGCTCAGCGCGGACAACGTGCTTATGAGGAGAATCTTCAGCTTTGAGTTCGGCCATTCTGCCCAGTTAATGTATTTTTCCGAAAGATTCGTTGCAATTGCAGTTCATTCGGATAATGCGGTAGTGTAGCGAACAAAGGCCTGCAACAATTTAATTAATAGAAAAAAGCAAGCACATGACAGCTTGCGGTGCGCTTAGAATTAATTACCAGTTGTTGTGTTTAGAGCAAATTAAATGGTGCCGACAATTCATTCAATTACACCTAAAATCACAAAACCACAATAACAGGGGTCGTGGTTCAATTCCCTTTTGGGCGATTCTGAATTTTTTCCCCCACATCGAAGTGAAAGTTTTCTGCGCGAGGTGTGGCCTCTACAGTGCATTCAATTAACAATGTTAAATATGTAACCACGGTAAGCGGCAAAATACTGAAGTGTTAGAGGAATTCAGTCGACACAGCTTATCTATTCGTTTCTGAGTTTATTAGTCACAATGGTATATGACACTTCTTTCCTATAGGAAATAAAGTACAGCTGGTTTCCAGTATAGTTATAATGTCTCCCTTGTGGTTACTATGGAAACCGTTACTATTCTTAAAAAAACAAAACAAAAAACTAGCTGTTTATGAATTCAGTTATTTTATAAATATGTAGCTACCATGGTATTTCAGTTTTTTTCTATAAGAAATAAATTTCTAGCAGTTTCTAAGTATATTTGTCATGGAAGAGGTACACCCTTTAGGAGAATCTGATTACCAGATTCTTTTCTATGAGAAACAAATTTCAGCAAATTATTGTTACAATGGTAAGGGTTAAAATACTGCACTCCTATTAGAAATACTTTCTTTGTGACGTAATTAAGAGCTAGCGAGCGCAGCGCCACGCGCAATGGAGCGGTAAACACAGCAATTAAACTGCGGCTCGCTACCAATATATCTTTTACGGTAAATTTGTGACAGCATTTTTTCTGTTCGTGCTCATTGCTATGTAAATAGTGCACCAACAAAAAACAAGCAAATTTGAGAGATCGGAACCAACCGACCGTATCGGCAACTCCAGGGAAAAGTGAAATATTTTGCATTACCAGCTCGAATCTCACTGGGGACTGAAAATTAAGTTAAAACGCGCACTTTCGCTGTCATTTTGACTACGGTCATCCCTGCCGTTACCCTCTGTCTCGCGAACACTTCAATCTGTTTACCAAAACTCGGCTTAGTGGCGGATCACAGCAAATATTTGCCCAGAGATGTCGTTCACTGTCACATTTCACAGTTGCCCCTTTAAGGTGCAGTATTGATTTTAGGGTCCAACAGTTACCGGTTTGATTGAGAGATTCTCAAAGATGCTTTTAAGCGGCGAACGAAAGGAAATATTTCAATGACTTTCTTCTAACATCATCCTGGAAATGCCACACCACTCAGCACCTGGACACCTGGGACACATTTCAAAGTTTGGTTTCACTTAAAACATGCAGTTTTAAAGATTCCAGGAACAGAAGCGATTTGTAGTCTACCCCTTACTACAATGGTTTACTATTCAAGCAAATCTCTCAATTGTTTGCTAATTCCAGAAAATATACAAATTAAATATTCACAAAAGCGTGTAAATCATGGGGGGAACAAATACACCCAGCCTTGGCAGAGAGAGAGAGAGAGAGAACGTTTTTCCCGGGTTCACTGTGCGTGTTACCAACATTATCGCATTTGCCGCCCCAACACGGCTGTCCTCAATAATTGAACAGGTGTGTGTTAGCACGGCAGACTAACCATATTAGTCCTTACGTTTGAGGCCGACAATTGCATCATTAATAACTGCAGAGAGAGATCAAGAAGAATAGCAGATTAAACATTTCAAGAATAGGGCGACAACTCTCCCACTAGAGCGCTCTGCCATACTTCATAAGAACATTTGAGGTAGTTGCGAATAGGGCGACAACTCTCCCGCTAGAGCGCTCTGCTACACTTCATAAGAACACATCTCAAGGCCTTCAGCTGTTTTAAGAGCAGTGCGATAATTAACTTCGGTTATTTAAATGAACTCAAGACACATTTCAATCTGAGCCGGGCAATGGATCAACTGGTGAGTTTCCCTCAGGCGTTCAGTTACGGTAAGCAATCGGGTAATAAGTTGATAAGGACGAGAATTCCGCGATACAAAAAAAAAAATTATTTCTGTCGGTCCTGGTGGTGTAGTGTTAACCATACTCGCCTTCTGAACCCAAGATAACGGGTTCGAACCCGGCCAGGACCAATGGATTTTTTTTGGTGTAAAAATCCTAAGTGTGGCTTCCTTCGGAAGGGAAGTAAAGCCGTGGGTATGTGTCGTACATTTACGGCATGATAAAGAACCTCAAACCTGAAAGAAAAAATCTCTGAGCAAAATTTGTCGGCCGTTTCACGCCCTGATTTGAATGGGACGCTAATGACCCGAGATGTTAAAGAGCGTTCGTAAATAAACAAATAAAATAATAAAAATGTGTAGTGCGGCCGAGATACAAACTGAGCTGAAGGAAGCTCATGGGGCCTCTGATCCAGCTCTCAAGATATTTATTAATTTAAACGTGGGTGTACGGGCACTGAAGATGCTGTACGTTCCGGACGCCCGATTATCCAGACAGAAGGTCCGTGAGGTTGCTCAGACGGTAGACATCTCATAAATTCTGCATATGAAGTGCCGCGTTTGTTGACTCCAGACCAAAAACGATTGAAACAGAAAAGAGTTAAAAGAACCGGCTGTTCTACGCAACGTTTGCATACGACTCTTTTCTGTTTCCTAACCTCAAAAATTTGCCTGGGGGAGAAGACATTTTTGTGGAATGATGAGGTGAAAATAGTACAGTAATTTTCTCTGTAATTTAAACATGGCGTTGAAGAGTGAAACAATTACGTATTAAAAAGTTTTGTGTGGCGACTTACACCTTTGGGTGTTTCTTGCATCCTCACCAGATTATCTTTGGAACTGTAAAACATAATCGGAGAATACTCTTTCAGTTTATTAATTCATTTAATTTCGTGAGAAATGAAGCCGTTTGCGGAAAAAGAAACGCACTTCTCACAAGTGTTTTAGCGATGGGAAAATTGAGAGATTTAAAGTAACACGTGCTGCAGCATCCTCCCTCTTCCCAGATTTGGCTCCATATCCAAAGCTGAAAACTTTTCGTCGCTAATTGGCGATAAAGAGGTGACTGCAGCTGTAGAGGAGAATTTTGTAGACCTTCCGAAACACTGCTCCATAGATAGGATAATGTCATTTGAGCATTGTAAGAACAAATGTATTCACCTTAAAGGAGATTGGTTAAAGTTGAAACTCGTTGCTTCATTGTTAAATCCAGAACAGTGTTAATTGCCAGATTGTCACACTTTACCCTAATCTGCATTTTTTTTCACAGAAGGCTGAAATGTGGACTAGTGGAGGTTGCTCTGAACACGCAACCCGTCGAACTAAGACATGCCCTCTCGACAGAGACTCCAAGTCTTGTAGTCGAGAGCACTTAGCTCACGCTCCCATTGTCTTGTCATTTGTCTCGATAACAATAGAATCTCAGCTATTTACTGCTACTGGCATTTCTGAGGTGGGGGACCTATGCCAGGCGGTAATGTAGTGCCCATTTCAGCACGTTACAACTAAAAGTTAAGTTGTTAATGACATGTGTGAAAGATGCCAACTTCACGTTAGGCCTCGAGAATTTCCCACTCCAGACCCCGCTTGCCCTTTTGACCTCCAGCGTTACACGGAGCGCCTCTCACGGTGAATTTATAATTTAGAGAGAAGCAGACTGCAGTAACTTCAATAATGAACGTCAGTATGCACCATTTCGGTCTCCCACAGAGCGGCACAAACAAAATCGCATCGACGTACGTAAAATACAAACATCATTCAATGGTTAAGGCGGGATATTCAGTTTGAAAAACAATTTCCTTTGGGTATAGATACCGACTCTCAGCAAAACGAAACATTTTATATCTGTCACAGCGACTAATTTTAAACTCGATATCTACGAAAACACAAGTCGTGTACTTCAGAAAAACGAATGTAAACTTGCAAGCTACAATCGTTTGTACTAATATGTGAAACGTTTATATTTTTAAAAAATGCACAACAGCAATCTCCACGTGCGGTTGTTTATAATAAGGAAATCGATAGATCGTTCAGAACTAGTATATATGTATAAAATTTTTTCTGAAAATAGTCGATATTTGCAATTTTATATTAAAATTAATAGTTTTTCAAAATACAACTATTAATATGTTTATTTTTACAAAATATTTATAAAAATAAGTTGTTAATTACATTCATTCCGAAACTTGTTTGTTTAAAAAATATAGTTTGAGTATGTCTCAATATGTAAATATATTAATGATTTTGCCCAGTAAAATTACAAACTAAATTTTTATTATTTAGTATTTGAGCTGAGAAGACAGTGCAGATGTTGTGTTTGAGTAGACTGTATCAGTTACAGTGGTAAAGTGATTAGCAAGAAAATATCCAGGTTCGAAACCGCATGAAAAAAAGTTACATAAACTACATATATGCTAGCAACGTATTGTCTCTGAGGGGCATCATTTTCACTTCCCCAGTAAGAAGAAGCGCTCATGCGGCCTATAACTCAAATTTTCTGTTTAAAATTTTAATTTTTTCCCTAATTATATGCACTTCCCTCGTTCTTATTTTCTTCCAGCCTCACATGGTTCCAGGTCTGCCAATACGGCTATTTATGCTAATAATCTTACATACAAATTTAATAATTGTTAGCCAATATCATTAATTGTATTACAGTCTGATTTCAAAATCGCCAATAGGAAAATTCAAAAATATAAAGTACATAATTCGTACCCTTTTAAATAAACACCACATTCCGCATTAAACCGAAATTGCCAACAATGAAGTGTTAGGGAATTACAAAACGTGACATTCCTACCGCTCCTTTGTTACGAAATGTAATGCAAAAATTACATACAATAATTTGTGTCGGGTTCCAAACCAGACACTAGGAATCTGCTCCTCGTGGCGGTTCGCCTTGCTGTTATCAGCCGCCTCTACTTACACACACTCTCGACATCAATGACCAGTTTGCCTTGGTCTTAATCCCTTAAAACCCCCCCAGGAATTGCCAAGTGCCGCAGATATAGGCAATCAAACAAAGGTTGGAGTTAATACCGCGGTGTGCGCCCCTTCCTCTTTTGTCTCCATCTCCTTGACAGTCTTAACACACGCATGTTAGTTAGCGTTTTTTATGCATTCCCATTATTAGTGTTTGTTATTACTGCGTTAATATTTTCCTTGTCCATGTTTATGTATTAGTACACTTTATTTATCTACTTATGTACTATGCACTATTCAGCGCACATCTAAATTATGGCGTAACTCTGTGGGGAAATACCGGAGAAAGGAAATGAAAAATATACTTAAAATACAAAAGAAAATAATAAGATTAAGCAAAAATTTAAAAATTATCAGGAAATGTGCAGAAGTAGCTTTAGAGAATTAAAAATCCCAACATTTCATTATATATATATATATATATATATATATATATAATGCGTATGTGTGTGTGTTACTACAAACATACACTCTCATTAAACATGCAGCAATATTTTACAATAAATTGCCAAACGATATAAAAATATAATTGGGACATTAACAAAGCAACCATTTTATTCAGTTAAGACATCTATGATCTTAAAACATAAAATAATTAATATATATGTAAAATAAGTATTTCAATTTGTCTCACCCAGCATAAGTCGAATGTATTAAAACACTCCGTTGATATTTTCACTTGACTTATGCTTGTATTTTAAATAAAATGAAATGTTTTACATTGTATTATAATTGAAGCTAAAACTATTATTAGATTGGTAAAGCAGAAGAGAAGGCCTAATGCCTTCACAATAAAGAAACAAGTAGTAGCTACAATTTGTGATAGATTATCATGAAATTGGTTTTTACATATGTTGGCAACCCTGGAATCATGTTAGTAGCGCTTCGTTGAGCTGAAGTGAATATTTTAGCACCTTTCACTACGAATAAATTACATCTTTAAATAGCAATTTCGCATAGTATATAAAACATATAACATTACCCCGCCAAACCCCCCTAATTGTCGCCGCTGGTAAAGTGATCTACATGTACCTCCTACTGAGAAAAAATACTCGAAACCATTTCTTTGAAAAAAAAAAAAAGTTTGTAAAAGACTGAAAAAAATTTAATTTTTGCTTAATATAATGTCATGAAATGACAGTTGTCGTTCTATAAATCAAAGCAACAAGGCGATGTATTTTCTACCTGCTCAACAGCATACAAAAATGTTCCTTTTTACTATGAAAGTATGAGTATCGCGGGCCATACACGATTCGTCTCTTCTCCACAGAGGAAAGTCCGCGATCTCTGCTTTGATGTCCTTGTAGACAACAAAATCCTCCTTTTCCAGTTTGATCTACACCCTCACAGTTTAATAATACACACGTTTATTCAATATTTGTCTAATATTCCTGACAATAATATTGCATTGATCATAAACAATATAATTATAACTTGTTAATTGTTATTGGTGAAACAGAGAGAAAATGCTGAATCCATATGAATTGTATCCTTCACTCTCCATACATCCAAAATTAGCCCCGTGTGATTCTTTCCTTTTCCCCAAATTGAGGAAACTCGTTGGTGTGAGGCATTTTTAATCTCAGAATTCTGAAAACCCTGTCAAAAATGTCTTTAGGCTGGGGGATACTTCGAAAAAGACGATACCAAACTTGAGCCTGCCTATAAGTGGAAGCATTTACCGACTACCGCTGGATGTTCGAAACGGAAACACAGGCGAGGCTGTTTTAACTGTAAGAAAGTGGGGACGTCATGTTTTGATAATTTTTCACTGCGCGTTTCTCTAAAGTCAGTTTTAACGTTTTCTCTCCGCTCCGCTGTGAAACGCCGAAACCATTAAAATCCCTTTCACAAATAAAGCAAGAGAAACTCTTTGATCCGTTTAAATACGTCAAAAATTTCTTTTCCGGCTGTAAGCTGATTTCCCTGTAAGAATATTTTAATCCCCTTACAAACCAAATCCTTGATGACATTTTGCAGGAGTTTTTCGTCATTAACAACTGCAGTGCGTGTAGTGGCCTGCGGCCTGCGCCTGTTGAATAATGGAGCAGGCCTGGATGTTTCTTGTAATGTGCACGACTTGTTAGCCTACGTTAGGAAGGTCATTTTTCTTTACTTTAGTGCGATGGATTTGCTCCCATTTCGTATTCCTGGTGTGCGGCTAGTCCCGGGGGAACTGTTGCTCCCTGACTGCTGCATCGCAACAGTAGGAAAATAAAAAACCACCGGAGTTTTGTGATGTTGAAAAATCGATGAGGACGACACGCAAGCGCCAAGTCCAGATAACACATCACAGTGGACAAAGGAATCTGTTTCACTTATTACCAACCTTAGCGTGTTGTAAAGATCAAAACATGTCTCGAGTATCAAGAAATGTCAAATTTTAATTGCCGCACAGTCTCCTCCCAAAGATCCTAAAACAAAAGAATAATTGAGCACTTTGACAAACTTGGAGGGTAAAGTCGTTTTAAGAAAGAAAGGAAGAAAAACTACAAAAAGTGTGGAGAAGTACGTCGCTAAGTAGGTGAGAGAGAAGATTTGTCTTTGTGTGCAGTTGGGAAGTTGTATCAAGTCTGTTATCTATTTAAACTCTTCAATTTTGTATTATCGGATCTTCTTCTTGTCCTAAGCGTGAGACTAAATGTCTGTTGTTTATAACATTTTCTGTTTTCCAAAACAAGTCACATTCGGCAACTTGCTAAATGTCCCTTACAGTTGGTCCTCAGCCTGCCTAAACTTCACATCATTGTCATCTCTGCGCGAGGGAAACTTGCTTCAGGCGACAATACTTGCAGCCTGCCATGGCTTCCCTCGTCATTTACTCCAATACTACAATTGGATATTTCATTGCTGTGTGCGGCACCTGCATCTTCTGAGGAAAGCTCGCAACTTTCATATCTGACCGCCAGATTTCTCCCTCATCTCATCCCTTCCTCGCGAAGGAGTCCCAAAAGGCCCATAAAAATGGACGAGGTATCTAAATATCCTTCCGCAAAAGTAACCAAAATTCTTTAGCAGTATTTCAACTGTTTTCCAAACGTGTACAGGTTTAGAGTTTCAGGAAGGACGTGAAGCGATTGTTTCACCCGCCCCCCCTATAAAACGAACCACACAACGACAAAATCAGGACTGGGATCCGAACCTAGATACATGTAACACATGCGCTGATATATCACGCAACAAGTCAGAAATTGCTACTACGCTCTGAAATCTACCACTCATTGGTTTGCTTCTTCCCATAATCCACTCTGAATGAACAGATAAAAAAATACATGGAAGAAAGTTTCACTTTCTTGTTAAGCGAATATGCTAGAGAGAGAGAGAGAGAGAGAGAGAGAGAGAGAGAGAGAGAACGAAAGCGGAAAAGCGCGCGCTGTTCTTTGTTGGCAGCTGTCTTAAGTGATCGGTGTAACCGTTTCGTAGAAAGTGATTAAGACATGTGATAAAACATTTTATTTAAAATAGTGGGCAGATACAAACTGGGCTGAAGGAACTCTGCACCAGCACTCAAGATCATTTATTGCTGGCTAAATGAATTTAAACGTGGCCGTACTGGCACTGCAGATACTGCATGTTCCGGACGCTCGAGGTTTCCTCTGAAGAATTGGTCGATAAACTTCGCGGTATCGTGATAGACGACCGTCACATTAAGACGTGTGAGATTGCTCAGATGGTACATGAAGTTCTGCATATGAAGAAGCTGAGTGACTACAGACCAAAAACGATCGAGGAAGGACTTCAAAACTGTGTTTGGGAAAGTTGCAGCGTAATCCGAATGACTTCTGTGACTAGGTGAAACCTGGATCCACCACGACAGTCAAAACTGGTTTGACGAAGTGAAAGTGCACCGATAAAATTAAAACCGTTTTGTCAGAGGAAAAACTCTCTCTCTCTCCCCACACATCAAGCTGGGCTTGAAATGCTTCCCTACCCACCTACTCTCCTGATTTGGCCTTTGTGACTTTTTCTCTTTCCTTGCCTCAAAATTTGATTTGGGGGGAATGAAGAGGTTATCTGTGATGCAAACAAGTATTATGTCCAGTTCGAAATATTTTTTGAACGAGAGAGAGAATGCAAAAATTGGAATCTAGATGGGTAGAATGTATTGAGCTGAAAGGTGTCAAATAGAGAGGTTTGTCTTAGACAGGAACTGCAGTCCGAGAACGAGTCTGTGTCAACTTCCAATAAACAAATGAGACAATCTCGGCCCAGCTCACACTCGGGACTTTAATTCCATTATGAAACTTGAAATCTGAAAAGTTGAATGACAAGTCGCTAAAACCCGCAAACTTGGCCCCAAACTGTTCAAAAACATAAACAATAATAACGTCCCTGCGCAGTTAATTACCAGCCGGCCACGGGTTGTAGCGTGTACATTAAGCCGGTCCTGACCCTCAGAGTCGTGACCAGGGTCTGTGATTTCCCATCCCACCTCCCGTTCCGCACCGCTACACCGAACTACGTGCCTAAACAGTGGAAGGCCTAAAGTTAACACCCAGCCAACTTGTGATTGGCTACTTTCACTTAGTGCACAAACTTTCCACTTTATTTCGCGAACCCCACAGCGTTTTATTTAACAACGATATGTTCCTGTAACGACATCGCTCAACAAGTCAGTTAACGTTTGTATAAATAAAAATAACACTATCTTCTTTTATAAAATAAACTTTATTTATAAGTAAACAAAGCAATAAATATAAACATTGTCAGCTTTTTTTCTTCAGTCATTCACAAGGAACGAAACAATTTTACATACCTCTGAGGGTCAGATTTCGATAGGCCAGGCAATGATGTAATTTTGTTTCACTTGGCAGTGACACATCATTTGAAATCGTTGTTTCATAGCAGGAAGTTCTTTGTAAAACATTCACACTTGCGTTTCATTTCAGCGATCAAAGAAGGAGTTCTTGAATTTAAACATGGCGTATCAGCCTTGAAGTTCACCCAATAGAAGAACGTCCAAAAATTGCAACACATGACCGGGGAGTGAAAGTGAGGCAAAAGGTTTGTGCACCGTACTTCCGAACTAATTATTGAAGAATATACAAAGTTAAGTAAAGTCTTCATTTGAAGTCCATTTTTCATCACTTCGGAGAAACGACCTCATTTTCAAGTTCGGAATAGAAAAAGATCATTTGGAGCTAAATTCGCACAATTGTGACTTCAGATGAAAGAACACTTTTTTGTGTGCAAATGTTGGTCGTTTTTCATTCATATTTCAAACGACCCAACAACAAAGCATAATAGGCCCCAGTTATGGTTCAGCCTTTTTCCAAGTAATATATGATGTTTGGAAATCCCAAAAAAAAGCAATGATCACCTTCCCAACCGACCTTGACTTCTTTGGCGAGTTCTCATCAGCCTTTGTCCATTATTTCGACTACTGCTTTAGTCCTGCGGATTGCGGTTGAACGTGTTCAAATGTTCTTCCGGAAGCGTTGCACTGGTTCACTCAGAGTTTTTCAATGACCTCAACAGGGTATCGGTAACTTCAGCAGCATGACGAGGGATATCTGAAATTGTTTATTACAGGTGATGACTTCAGCTCAGTCTGGTTCATCGACAGGAAAGGTTATCAACATGAACAATGGTTTATGGGGAGATTGTTGGCGCTTAACATTTGGCCAGAAAAAATATTGAATGTTTGCCCCCATCCTCCATACAGCACGGACCTGGCTCAGTGTAACGTTTTTCTGTTCCCTCGACTCAAAATTCTGCTGCGGGGCTCATCAATGGCACACGTGAAGAAGGAAAACGATACCAGAAAACTGTTTCCAGGACTGGCACACACTTGCGAGGAGTACCAACCTTGACCTTATCTCGAGTACTTCGTAAGTGAAAAATGTTGTCATTATACAATACAGAAGCGCATTTCCCTCAATTTTTATTTTTCAAAACTTGTAGGTCATTGGAACATTTTCTCAGTTTGCATGTGTCCTAATTGAAATAGTGACTATATTAATTTATAGTGTAAAATAAATTATTAACAGAGAAATTTTATTCTGAACGTATGCGCACTAAATTAAAAAAATGTCGTTTTCTTTCATTCATTCTGCTATGCAAGCTAAATGTGTGTAGAAACAGATCGACCGCGCGATTCCCGTTTAAGACTGAAGTGTGTGTTTGGGTGCTATGCATACATACAAACTGTCCTCAGCCCCAGACAGATGCACGCCGATAGTTAAAAGCAATGAAAACTACCAACCCTACTCACATATTAATAGTTTTATTTTTGCATATATTATGTTTAGTAAACAATTGGTAATTTAAATTTCACGGAATTGTGTTCACTGAAAATGCGTAATCTTTATTTTCAAAATAAAGAGGAAACGAATAACCATTTTGCATGAAATAAAACAATTTATTTTTTATTTTTATTTGGTTTTTTAAGGTGTCGTTTATTTTATTACGAAGATGATTAATTTACGTGTTTGTTTTTGAGTAAATATGCCTTAAAATTCAAATACATATTATTGCGTATATCAAACTTCGTTTTACTTGCAAAAAATAAAAAATTCAAGCATAATCAAGAATCGAACCTAGGCACGTGCTTATGTCCGCAAACACACTTCCTGTTAATGGCGCATTGTGAACCACAGCATCAAATAATACCGGGTACCAAATCTCCATCGGGAAGTGCGGTTTTCAGTACGGTTCAAACCCAAGACGTTTTAATTGCTAAGAAACTGAAACCAATAATTTGTCGGTAGTGCCACTATATAAAATTACTGTTGTACTTATGGAACAATGAATGAAATGCCTCAAAAGGATGCAGTCATATCTCATGGCAGGTACAAAAAAGTTTCCTTTGTTACAAAGAAAAAACTTCATTTTGAGCACGATCTCCTTGGGCGGCGGTCTGCATTTCGTCAACGGCGATCATTTGCCGTACCCACTACTGATGTCGTTGATTGACTTTTTCAACGTGGTTTTCGTCGTTTCCCGATTTTGGAACGGCTGTATTCCTCATGCATGCTGAATGTCTCCACTTAGTTCTTTGTTCCAACTTGCTGTCCATGACGAAATTGAGGCACGAGGTGGCAAAAATCCCAAGCGATGTTCCTTGGCACTGCTAGTTCAAGGTTAGAACTCCCTAGCGTTGTGCTGCAATCTGTTGGAGAACTTTTTGATGTCACCTCGTACTTTGAGCATCTGTAATGATGGTGAAACTATTTACCAATTAAGGAAATTGCGCTATGAGCTTTGACCGCGACACAGAACACGGTAACAATTGTGCATCACGTGTAACATTTTCAAGTTTTTGAGACATATTTCTTAAAAATGCTACGTTATTGTCAACTCGTTTACATTTTACTGCCGACAATTAGGAGGATATGCGGGTGCTAGATGTTGGTTTTCCTGGGCAAAGTGCCACCTTCTGCTCTTTCCACATACACCTGCACCATTTGGTTTATGAATACCAACTGTGGCAGAAATCCAAGATTTTGACTGTTTTCCATTAGACTTCATTACTTGAGAATGAACGCCTGATGGAGAAATAAAGTAATGATAACTTTGTTCGCACATGAATGACAAAGTTGGTACACATGTAAACTGTAAACCCATATCTCCGACATAAAACTGTTTTACGTTTTTAATTTTCTAGGCAAATGTTTGCACGGATTTCCACGAAACTCACCGCGACTCTTTTTTTATATATTTATGGAGTATGTAACAACAATAAATACGAATAGTTTTATATTCTGTAAAGAACTTTTAGCTAAAGGAGCGCTCAGCTGATGTCTCTAATGCGCACCACAAAAACTTGGTAAATTTCCATAACCTGAGCAGAAATTTTGTTAAGCAAACAGAATCGTTCCTTTCATAAAAAGGAAGGAAACTTCAATTCCACACAGAGATAAAATATTGTTATCTTGAGAACACCGCGCCAGGGTTGAATTTAATTATTCATTAGTTTTATTTACGAACGCTCTTTAACTCCTAAGATCATTAGCGTCTCATACAAATTAGAGCTTGAAACAGCCGATAAATTTTGCTCCGAGGCCTTTTTTTTCAGGCTTGAGGTAAGATACGGGACCCAAAATTTTGCTTCCCTTCCGAAAGAAGCCATACTTAGGATTTTTACGCCTGAAAAAATCCATCGACCCTGGCCGAAATTGAACACGATCTTGGGGTCTATGAGGTAACCAGCTATTTGATTTATTTATGGATGCTCTTAACATTTCAGGTCATCATCGTGCAACCAGCGAGGAAGATTATTTCTGTATAAATGATTTTGAATATGAACTGCAGATGAAACGCGTTCAAATTTAAATGTGAGACATGTGGGTGTAGGGACCTAAAATGGAGGCTGCAGTCAAAGCGTGAATAAGTTTGCCTCCTTGTCGCTTGGCGAATGCAGATCAACTAGGAAAAAGGTAAAACAATAAAATCAACCTATTATTCAAAGTTTTTGAAAAAAGAATTTGAGGAAAAATATCCAAATTTATAAAGCGTTACAGGACAACATGTCGTCTCGTACATGATCTAAGCACCACTGGATTTCCTGTGTCAAACTTAAAAAATGGCTCTGAGAATGCCATGATTTTTCTTGGTTTAACAAAAACTATTTTTATAACATGAAGAAAAACTTCCTAAACTCGCTGTAACAAATAAATCACGCGTGCATATTATTACAAAACATTTGGTCCCTATTTTTGAGGAGTGGAAGAAATGCAAGCTTTCTGTTGATCAGTTAACTCAGCCCGGTATCTGGCAGATCATGAAATGTTTAGAGAGGACGGAGCTTCTAAACAGAAAGTTTTGTTGTCTTTGGGTGCTATGCAACCCCACAGAGGAACAAAAAACAGCATCGTTGTTTCGGCATGAAAGATGGTTGCCAGATTCTTCTCACAACCATTGCACTCCTGGAACAAAGAACAGTCATTGCTATTGCCTGCTCAGGGTCTTCGGGTTCGTTTGTGAGGATTGTTGTCTCTAACAACAATGGAATATTTCGCAAGAATCGGGAATGATACTAGTAATATCACCCACCGTACAGTCCATATCTGGCTCACTGTGACTAGTCAAGGAAGCATCAGTTTGTGTTCCCTGACTCGTGCTAGAGTATGAACAGTAAATACTGAAAGTTAACAGAGGAAATATTTATGGCAGATAACGCATACACATTTTCAAGTGGAAACGAATTAAATTCACCACATATTTCAGTACCTACCACAAATAAAGTTTTCTTTTTCAGCGTGTATAATAATTATGCAGACTATTTCTTGAAAAATGCTTTCCTTTTCTGTAGTTTTGCACTATAAGAAGTTAAAATACTGTGTCGGTCCTGGTGGCGTAGTGGTAACAATACTTGCCTCCTAAACCCAAGATCGCGGGTTCAAACCCGGTCAGGATCATGGATTTTTTGGGGGTAAAAATCCTAAGTTCGTCTCCTCAGTACATATGTAATGCACGTGTCCTTCCGGCTGAGAGGTGTAAAGTTAAATTCTGTTTTCCTCTCAGCAAATCTTCAGTTGCGAGCTATGGAGAATTTGTTCTTCTCTATAGCACAGCTCGGAGATGGTTTCAAGTGGTGAGACAGGGTAGTTTGTGCTCTAACGGAAGAAACGCCGCTACTGTCACTATGAGAAAACTTTCAAACATAAAATGTTCATTAGTGGCTGATACGTTGCACATGATGCATGGTGGGTTCAAAGACTGTTAGATCCAGGATGATTTCGAAGATAAATCACTGCTGACTACCACTATTTCAATTCTGAGAGCATCAACATAAACAAAAAAGCAAACGAAGGAGATACGCTGTTTTGTGCTTGGCAAACACGGTAATGTCAGAAGGGAAGACTGAATATTCGTGATGCGAATTGCGTGTTTTAAACCTGATTATTAATTTCTAACTTACTTCCTATACACGGCTAATGTGAAAGAAAACTTTCCATGTATTTTGTCCCTTCTTTAGTTAATGACTTTATTTTCTATTCACTGCAAAAGCATGCGATTACAGGAGAAAAGCCACACTGCTAGTATTTATGACCAACACTGTACACATACCCTCTAAACAAATGAAAGTCTACGACCAAACTAAATCTGTAATGAACAGCCAGTTCATTTGTTTCTGTTTTATTAGAGCAATGCGAAAAGTTACACTTACTGCCGTGCCGATAAACATAACTCACATTCGTGTATATCAGAGTTCTGAAATATGAACAACAGGCCCTAATATGATATGCCATACAGCTTTTCTGCATCAGTGGCGGGTAGAATTTCACCAATGCTGCATTTAACAGAAAAGTACCATTTAACACATTGATAATGCACCAGGCGATTTATCTATATTACTTGTTCCAAATCATGATCACCTCTAGTATTAATATTACTGTTAATAAAGATCGGTCATGTATCAGCTGATTTATCTGTATTCGTTGTTCTAAGTCATGACAACCTCTAGTGTTAATATTACTTTAATAAAGATCGGTCATGTATCAGCTGATTTATCTATATTTGTTGTTCTATATCATGATCACCTCTAGTATTAATATTACTGTTAATAAAGATCTGTCAAGTATCAGCTGATTTATCTATATTCGTTGTTCTAAATCATGATCACCTCTAGTATTAATATTACTTTAATAAAGATCAGTCATGTATCAGCTGATTTATCTATATTCGTTGTTCTAAGTCATGTTAACTCTAGTATTAATATTACTGTTAATAAAGATCGGTATATATCAGCTGATTTATCTGTATTCGTTGTTCTAAGTCATGCTAACTCTAGTATTAATATTACTGTTAATAAAGATCAGTATATATCAGCTGATTTATCTGTATTCGTTGTTCTAAGTCATGACCACCTCTAGTATTAATATTACTGTTAATAAAGATCCGTCATGTATCAGCTGATTTATCTATATTCGTTGTTCTAAGTCATGTTAACTCTAGTATTAATATTACTGTTAATAAAGATCTGTCATGTATCAGCTGATTTATCTATATTCGTTGTTCTAAGTCATGCTAACTCTAGTATTAATATTACTGTTAATAAAGATCGGTCATGTATCAGCTGATTTATCTATATTCGTTGTTCTAAGTCATTTTAACTCTAGTATTAATATTACTGTTAATAAAGATCGGTCATATATCAGCTGATTTATCTATATTCGTTGTTCTAAGTCATGCTAACTCTAGTATTAATATTACTGTTAATAAAGATCCGTCGTGTATCAGCTGATTTGTCTACATTCGTTGTTCTAAGTCATGATCACCTCTAGTATTAATATTACTTTAATAAAGATCAGTCATGTATCAGCTGATTTATCTATATTCGTTGTTCTAAGTCATGCTAAATCTAGTATTAATATTACTGTTAATAAAGATCGGTCATGTATCAGCTGATTTATCTATATTCGTTGTTCTAAGTCATGCTAACTCTAGTATTAATATTACTGTTAATAAAGATCTGTCATGTATCAGCTGATTTATCTATATTCGATTAAGCGCACGCGCTATTTCTAGAACGGCTGCTACATTAGAAAGACGTACAGAAAATTGTGGAGTTCTTGAAGAGTTTGGTACTTCTAACGAAAGTGTTAATTTAAAAATAAGAACAGTAAAATACTGGTTAAGAATAATACGGAGAGTACAAGGCAGGTTGTCTGAGGGAGCAAATAAGGGAAAGCTGGGATATGGGTTGGGCATAAAAAATAAGGAAAGGCTTAGACAAAATTGAAATAGGGTATATTTGGTTAAGGGGAGAGGACATTACACAAAATAGTTGGAAATTTGTTAACATTGATTGATTTGTTTTATTTATGGACGCTCTTTAACATCTCAGGTCATCAGCATTCCATTCAATTCAGGGCGTGAAACGGCCGACAAATTTTGCTCAGAGGCCTTTTTTCAGGCTTGAGGTTCTTTATCGTGCCGTAAATGTACGACACGGGACCCACGGCTTTACTTCCCTTCCGAAGGAAGCCACACTTGTGATTTTTACGCCCGAAAAAATCCATCGATCCTGCCGGGATGGAACCCGCGATCTTGGGTTTAGAAGGCAAGTATGGTTACCCCTACACCACCAGGACCGACAAATTGTTAACAGACGTTTGCAAGATATAGAGAGGCAAAACACTGAGATTCAATGCGCAGAAAAGTATAGTTTAACCTGCAGGCTCAAATAGATCAGGTGTGGTGGAGGGGAATTATCTAAATGTCTGTGGTAGAGAAGAAACAAGTGGTTCAGATTAGCGGCTTGCAAAAGAAATAAGAGTTTGGGGAAAGGTTTTGCCCACTGTGCGGAGCAAGCGACACCTGGCGGCAGAATGTAGGGAAATAGAGATTTTAAGAAATGAGCACTTACCACCCCAAATTTTTTAATGACAACAGAAGTTTGAACATCTGCCGGGGAGGGTTGGTGCATGAGAAATACAATTTGGGAGTATTTCTAACGAAGACTGGACAAAGAAGATTAATGACTATAGTCAAGAGGGTGTAAGTAAATGGAAGGGGGTTATGTATTTGTATATAAAATTACTCATGCAAAACTGTTACAAGGATGGTGTATTTTAAAACTGCTACAATATTCATTGTTCCAAGTCATGATCACCTCTAGTATTAATAAACCTAGGTCATGTATTTATTTATTTTCGTTGTTCATGACAACCTCTAATATTTCTTTTGCTGAACTCAGAAAGTGTTGAGGGTAAAATCGGTCGCTAGTACGCGCATCCTCTTACACCAGAGTTGTCAAACTTTCGCGGTGCATTCTGACTTTCACACGTGGCGCCCATAAGTCACTGTAAGGAGGGGGGAAGGCCATTTTACGCCCGACGCCGATTTCTCCAGCCTTTAAAGAAAAATCGATGTGAAGTGCTGTGGTCAGAACTTGGACAGGGCGCCCCTCTTGAGAAATGACTCCATTCTAGGTCTGTTTCTGTCTTATGAAGATAATGACAAATCAATAAGAAGGCCTATCGCCCTTCCCGCTCCCCTGCATCCATGTTGAAATGAAACTTTGATATGCATCACATTTTGACCTCATGTCCCGTTTATACTGCAGAATACCTGCAGGCAGAACTTCTCAAACATCTATTTCCGGTCGACATGCCCTGGAACAACAAAAGAAGACCGCTAATCACGTCAGCTCTGCAAGTGGCCACTTGCACGCGATAGCTTGCCCTCGTTA
Source organism: Metallyticus violacea (assembly GCA_030762175.1). NCBI lineage: Eukaryota > Metazoa > Arthropoda > Insecta > Mantodea > Metallyticidae > Metallyticus > Metallyticus violacea. The sequence goes on from CM060839.1 coordinate 1,287,575, forward strand.
ATGATGACGCTCAGATAGTACTCCCTTATTGTTGAGAACATGTAGGATCAGCAGTAATTTAACTTTTCCACGCACCCACCTTTCAAAATATGTGTGTGTTTTATGTTTTGACAAACGAACCAAAATCCTACTTTTAAAAATGTGTAAATGCTCATGACGAACGCCTCTAAACTGGTTTGGTCTCTCTTGCAAATTGGAGGCATTCTAACAACTTTACACCGCGCTGTTGTCTTTATATGACACCGTAACAGTTCCAAGCTTGCTGTGACGAGAGTTGTTACAAAACCTTGTGCCATTCATTCCGTGTTCTCGGGACGCATCCTACGTAATATTTGAGTAAAAAAACGCATATCTAAGTTAACACTGGCTTTTAGTGACCGCTCCAAAAGTTTTCGATAATTTTGCAGAGTTGTGATCTTACCATTTGATAAGAAACGACTTAAGAGTGCCCTTGAAACATTTTCACCGGCATTTAATATCATGGATCCAAAAATGAACCAAAATAATGGAAACTACATGTTCTTGCAATACAAAGAAAGTTCGTATTAAAAATGGGCAAGAAAATATCACGATCCATTTATAACAAGGAAACCTTGCTGGGTAATGCATCTGCTAACAATTAATTATTCACCAGATCCGATAATTAACTTCGAAAAGAAGCTTTGGTGATAGCTACTCCGTGAAACTAAATTAAAATAAACTCCTAATTCGAAAACCCACAGTGACGTCACGTCGGAAGATACTCCATGCAAATTTAACAGCCAGGTGCACAAAGTTTTCGCATGCATGTGATATTAGGTAACGCGACCTCGGTCCACAGATGGCACTGCTGTAGTTTATGCGCGGCCCTAAATCTTAGCGGTCCGGACCCATGTGTTTATGGGGGCGGTAGGCGGAGTACTTTTTATACTTCTTTGATTATATTTTATCCACGGTCAAGATTTTAGAGCCTACTTCCCGTATGTGGTTCCAATGCGGCAAGTGCTAAAGCAAACACTTTTAATATTTCAGAACCGCATGGTATGAAGGGAAATGTGCTCGTTTTACGCTATTTTCCCTTGACACTACCCATCAAGAGGACGGACTGACAAGTCAGGTAAACCAAAAATATATTTCTCAACATAATTCGTTTAAACTCAATACATTTCTTCCAGAAAGTATCCATTTGTTTATTTCTTTAGAAAAAAAAACCACTCGAACTATGAATGACTTGCTTACAGCACGGATGTCTTCCCCCAAGCCAGTTGTTGAGGTTAGGAAAGAGCAAAACTGAGATGTCGAAGCCCGCCCAGTACGTGCAAGGCCGACGCATTGCTCTGCACATTTTTGCGCTTCACCTCGCTATGCATCACTTTTCCTGTCCAGCACTTTCACCCACTGGGTGTCGTCTACAGTCACAGAAGTCATTTGGATTATGCTGCAACTTTTTTGCAAACACCTTCTCGAGCGTTTACAACAAAAATGTTTTATCACTACACGAGACTCGTCTTTACACCGATCACAGAGTCACACTTACCAACAGTCATTGTGTTTAACAAAATGCCGTTGAAATTTAGCAGACCCCGTCGGTCGGTTTCTGTATTCACTAACGTGAGAAACTTTATGCTGGTAAGGAAAAGATGGTGCTCGTTACAGCGTCGCCTTCAGCTGTCTCATGTATCGATGCTATCCACTATTATTGGTTGGGGGTTTCGTTGTCTTCATGTTCCTCAGTTTGAATCATAAGCTTCAGGGTGCTAATACTTTGACACTGAATTTATCAAACAATTCCACCCTACCCTAACTGTACGTCATGTTCTAAGTCAGAGGAAGTTACACAATTTTTTTAAAAAAATTCTGTAATAAAACCAATAACACGTTAAATATAAATTTTATAACAATCTGCTTTTCCCAGTATCTACCAATAACATTCTTAAAGAACCCCCCCCCAAAAAAAAACACCGGCCGACAAAACGTCTCCTGACAATCGCGCACTCAGTCGTTATGGTGCCAGGAGCGTATCTCATAATGGCCAGTCCTCATTATTTTCATTGAATGTCCGTCGTCTAAATATTATGTGATTTTTGCACATTTTCCGTTTCCTCCAATTTTTATCGATGGCGTTAATGGTCAACTTCGTGAAAGGACATTATGCCCACAATAATAGCCCTTAATAAATTTTCGTGCTATTTCATGGAAGTCTATAAGACATTTCAAAAAAAAAAACTTCTGTTTATAAATTTTTCAGTAACACATATCAGCTGACGAGTGTTCTTGGAATTGCGTTCGCTTTTGACAGCTAAAATGAGACGGTAAAGTGCGCTGTGCCTTTCAAGAGACGAGTACCAACCTTGGCGTGTATAATCGATACCAGCTGGCTGTGTACAGTCGAGATATCTCGAGAAACTCACCTGGAACAAACTAGACAGATGTCGCTAGAGTTTAAATACAGTATAGTTGATCACTCGGTAAGTGCTAAATACACTTGCACTGTAAATCCCCGTTGCAATTATTTGAAGATAAAATATCACTGTCTTACAAAATTCTGGGGGTTAGCTCTATTTCAACATTTTACCAAGTTTCTTGAGATATGCGAGGAAAGTCGTTCTTTAAGGTAACCCCACCGTTAAAAGTGGAGATCATATTGTTGTAATAACAGGTTTTTGCACCAGGTAGGGTCAAGGTTTCCATTCAACATATCTGTCGGTGCTACCACAGCCGTTGATGAATCAAAACGCTGCCCCAGAGCTCGTTTTTGAGACGAGATCCGGGCTGTAAGCAGGATGAGGCAATCACTCAATGTTTTTCTAGTCAAAAACATTGTTGGATCAGAACGCTAAAAACAACCTGTGAAATAACCCCCCCCCCCCATTAACCGTTGAACGAAATCACCTTAACCTTTCCTGCCGATCGAACATCTGGTCGGAGAACTAGATCATTGCCTGTTTGGGATCGTAATGATGAAATTCAGCTACGCCAGAAGCATCGGCACCAGAGAGGTCTCATGTGATTGTGGAGATCATCATTAACACGACAGCAGTGGTTGGAGCGTTTTGTTGTTGGTAACATTGCGTACCGAATTTCTGCAGACGGAAGCAAACTGCTCGTTATGAATCACGTGAGATCTGATCATCTCATTAAAAACAAAGTTCATCACTTATTTCCGCCTAATAAAAAGCCCCATTTTATGACTAGCCCTCGCTTGTCAAAATCCGTGCAATTAATCAGATGTGCGATGGTGCAGCATCTTGCATGAAGATTAAGTTCTCCAGTCTAGTGATGAATTAAAAACTGCAAAGTGGAGTGCGACTTTAATATCAAGAAGAACTTGCTTAATTAAAGTTCGGGTCCAGTCGGCCATTGATAATTTGAATCTCTGCCAGGACAATTAAAGGGAAATAAAGTCGTTTTCACTTGTAAAGATGTTTTCTTAAAAATGGTCATATTTAATTTTACCATTTCTACCTTCCGTCCTTTAAGAGGAAAAGCCAGTGTCACTTCATTGGTAAATCCTCTCTCTGCCAGCAGTCGGGTTGTTCTCCACTGTGACTTCCACACGAGTTATCTTTCTCATTTGTTTAAACTGTGCAGACTTGTGGGAACGTTGCTTACAATCGTAAGAAAACGCTCTATCTCAGAACACTTTGCTGCAACTGCAACGCGCGCTGACATTCAATAGAAACATATGTAGGTAATTTCAGGCTAGCTCATATGTTGAGGGTGTTCTATCAGACCTTGAGAGAGGTCTCTATTCTTTCAATACAGCATTGAGCCACATGTATAAATGATGCCTTCTGAGCTCACAAGGTTCTTCAGTGTGTTGCCATAACTACAGACCTCCTTTCCATCTTTCTACAGCAATTATTGGACAGTGCGGAACATTGCTCTGGACTCAGGGATTCTTGGAGTTGCGGTAGAGATGGAGAATCATTATCCTGGACATTCTAGGCATAGGGAAGTGCCTTGGACTCGCAATCAAGTCTAAGGTTCCTCACCTTAAGGTAGGCATGAAATGTTATGATTTGGCACATTGCACACATTCTTTCTGTTACAACTACAAAAGACTTTGGTGAAATCTGCTGAGCGCTTTCCAAGTAGGTGCATTTGTGTGCCCGTCCGTGTTTTAACTTATTCCCCTCCATTTAAACCAATTTTGTGTTCTTGTGATTAATTTATCCAGGGAACTACCCTCTCACACACAGTGGTTTTCCCTCTTTTTCTCCTTTTTTTTTAAATTGGACCGAAACCTGCGTTATGCCCTTTAGTTTGACTAATAATTGATGACATGTTCACGACGACCTGACGCAGTATTTTTCATGGCAGCCAACCCGTTCGGCTTTCCATTCCATTTTCCCCCTCTTGGGAAAGGGGGTGGGAAAATGTTAACCACTTTTCATTGGGCCGGTCGGATATCGAGACCCCGAATCCTCTATCACTTATCCGCCTCGGAGAGGAATTAATGTGCAGCTCCGAGTGTCGGTCAGACTGCAGGGCCCTTCCTCAGAAATGTAAGTGCACCTTGAGTATGGTCAAACAGCAGAAATGCATTCACAATCAACCAATGGATACATAAAAATCAAACAGCATGTCCTTTCACATTTAACAATACATCACATCTTCCTCACTTTTACATTTGTACGAATATTATTCAATAAACAATTTCTGTTAGTCTTCAAACACATTCTCGAAATAATTTTTTGACAGGAATCGCCTGCTCAACCTTCAACGTGCTTATGATTATGAAAAAGCCTCCCATTAGTGAGAAAAGGTAAAAGACACAAGGGGCTAAATCTGGAACTGTACGGAGGATGCGGGACAAACCTTTGCTATGTATATCCGGCTTGTTGCACGGAAATTTATACGGCGTGGCTCTTCAGGACATCTCTGTAGTATTGCTCAGTTACGGTTGTGTTTGTTGGTAGGACATGCCGGTAAATCATTTCTTGAAGATTCCTCAGGACATCTCTGTAGTATTGCTCAGTTACGGTTGTGTTTGCTGGTAGGACATGCCGGTAAATAATTCCTTGAAGATTCCTCAGGACATCTCTGTAGTATTGCTCAGTTACAGTTGTGTTTGTTGGTAGGACATGCCGGTAAATCATTCCTCTAAGATTCCTCAGGACATCTCTGTAGTATTGCTCAGTTACAGTTGTGTTTGCTGGTAGGACATGCCGGTAAATAATTCCTTGAAGATTCCTCAGGACATCTCTGTAGTATTGCTCAGTTACGGTTGTGTTTGCTGGTAGGACATGCCGGTAAATAATTCCTGGAAGATTCCTCAGGACATCTCTGTAGTATTGCTCAGTTACAGTTGTGTTTGCTGGTAGGACATGCCGGTAAACATTTAAATAAAATAAGGTGAGAACAATTTTCCCAACATATGAGACAAAGCTTTGCTGTTTCCTCTCAGGACGGAAAAGCTGACTCAAGTTGAACCAGCAGCGATTTCTTTTGAAAGAATCTCCCCATCTTCCTGCAACTGTACGTAGCATTCCCGGAACAAACGCGTCTTATGTGCATCTTTTCCGTGACCATCGTTTGGGTGGTAACCAGTAAATTTTTCACACTTTCTGAAAGTATTCTTAACGTTAGTTTATGATTCTCTCTCACAATGACAGCATACTCCCCTTTTGAACATTTTAAATAATCTTCAAGCCGTGTTATAGAAAAGAACAAGCTCTCCATAAGTTTCAGTTAAAGGTTTGTTGAGAAGAGCTGCAGATTGTTCATTGAGAGTCACCGCTGTAGGCGGAACTGAACATGTCTCAGCTTGAACACCTCTTAAAGGCAGCAACCGGAAGTTACAATGAATTTTGTACATTATTGTAAAGTTAAATTTTAGTGTTAGAAATTATGCCTGTAAAATTTTATATTTCTTTCTTTAGTAGTTCCCATCTCTGATCGTAAAATTAAAAACTCTGCAATCTCTTATCCCACTTTAATAAAAGAAAATCTACTCCCCATAATTTTGTCTGATACGACACATATTCAGTTAACCAATCACTTTATCTTGTTTTTATCTGCCCCATACTTTAGTTAAACGCAAATCTTCTCTGTGTCTTTCTATGCCAATTTCTGGAAGGTTTTTCTTAGTTTTATTTATTGAAGCTTCTTTTCTTTTGATTATTTAAACATTGATAATATTCTCATTGTTAATTGTTCAAATTCTACAGCAGCATTTTGCTTTTGTATTTTATATTTTTAGTTTCGTTTGGGAGAATATCCAGATAAAGCAAGAATGAGTCTTCAAATCGATATATTTATTTTGTCTCCAAACCTGATAATTGATCTAACCATATTGGTTTTTTACATTTCACATCTGTTCGTACCTTCCTTGCTAGGTTTCTTTTTTTTTTATTGGTGTTTAACGCCCTTTTTTACTACTGAGGCACCACAGATGGTGAACACTGGAGATACAAGAAATGAAATTATATATTCGGAAATGATTTTTTACGGAAGGAAACGTTCCAGGCCTAAGTTTAGGGTACTTTCCCGGCATTTGCCAGTTATGAGGACTGAGAAAAACCTGGAAAAAAACTCAGTCAGAGAGGATGGTCCTGGCGGGATTCGAACCCCAGACCTCCCACTCCCGAGACCGCGCCTTGACGACTTCGGTCACCCGTGGCGGTTTGCTTATTAGTAAAACTAACTGCAAGTATTTCTAATAACTTCCCACCACAATTTTGTAGGCTTCATATTTATAGCTGACAGCTTGAAATATGTTTTCTATTCCGTTAAGTAACATTATTAAATATAATTTTATTTCATTGGCATGTTGAACAAGACCTGAACTATAAACTAACGCTCATAAGGGATGCTTTTTTTAAAATGGTGTTTTCAGTACTGAGGCACCACAAGCGGCGACACTGATTAGAGCCCGGATTTCATGTAATTTATGCAAGAACAAAACACATATTTAGGTATGTTGTCCTTAAATTTTTGTTCTAATTTTTTTACATATTTGGTATAATTACATATTTCAAGCCATGATGCACTTTTTACATATTTTAGCATTATTGCAGAATTATTCGGTTTATTTTGCGCTTCTATTGAATTATTCAATACCGTAGCAAGACATGAAAATTATTATGTTATGCTCATTACAATGAAAGCTGAATTTCACTTGTTTCTTTATTATTCCCTAAACGCATCAGAACTTGTAGCAGTCAACACATGGATTTCTGTTGACAAAAGATAGTGAAACAGTGTTCTTGTGTTCTGGTGTGTGCTAACCAATCTACACGCATGGCCAACAAACTTCAAGTACCTGAATTTAAACATTTCTTACAAAAAAACTGCAATGGCTTAATGTTATGTCGACATATTGTTTCATGGCGAATCGAACTGTGGGACTTGGAGGCTTTCCTGTGAACCTTTGAAGGCAACAATTGCAAGATTCATTAATGGTGCTATGCGTTACACAGACATGGGGAATCGCTTAATATGCACATTTAGTGCAAGTTACAGATAAATATTGATTCTAGTGCCTGTGATCCTTGACAGTATCAAAACTGCAGACTTCAGGTATGTCTCACTGGGGTAAACACATTGTCAGACAGAAGACGGTGCATGACATACAATTAACTTTTGCATTCATTCCGAAGTTGTAATTTGTAGCAGAAATGAACGGATTAATATAATCTTAATTAAATATAATTGCTTCATTACATATTTCTCATATCGATATTACATAAAATGCGGGCTCTAGTAACAATACTTAAGATAAATTAGAAAAGAAAATTTTGAATGCAGCCAGTAGATTGATGAAAACTGGAAAAAACCTCAGTTAGAAAGAACATCGAACCACAGACCTCCTGTTTACGAGTCCGGTCATCCGTGTCAGTGTAAGAGTGAACACGACTGTGTGAAGTGTTGTTTACATTTTTTCCAACATAACACAGCCTAACATTAGCAATTAGTCAAATCTGCTGCTTAATTAGACAAACCTTCCTAATTAAGGCTCTCTGGAGTTTCAAGTCTGACGGATATGCATCTTGCAGACAAAAACTACTACCCGAAACAAGAAGCACATCTTCGGAGAGAGGAGTTGAGAAAATAACGGGGTTCGAGCATGCGACCCTTAAATTACTTGCAGCCAAACACTGCAAAGTAAATTTATGTTTATAACTATGTTGCCACGTCTCTATACAATATTCAAACTAGAAACTATGATGTTTATGTCTCACAAAAGGACCAGCTTGTCACTGTTTCAGCTTAATCGGGCACATCCCATCAGGATATAGGAATCAATCTAGCAAGAGAACAGTCCATTTGGAGTCCTTCAAGCGTAAGAACCTTCGCTACAAGCAGAGCACTTCATTTTGTGTGACACTTTACATTTCAGAGTAATGGGAAATTTCTTTAGCAAACAAATCGAGGTAAGTGATGCTTGCATGTCAAGTTCCTGGGAAATTGATGCCACTTAAAACAGCTACACTAAATGTATCTGAAACCTGGTACTTTGTATTAAAGATTGCTTTTTAAGGTGTCTAAAGCAGATATGTCCTTAAGTTCTTGACAATGTTTAAAAGTGACTCAAGATTAATTTTTAAAATGTTTATTCATTACATGAAAAAGTTGTTAAGTTACGAAATGTTCACCCCACAATTCTACAGATTTCTGTTAAATATTTTTACAGTGCAAATTGTGGACATCTCCAGAACAGAAAACGTTTACTCCATGATGGTGGTCAATTCAATAGTTTCGAGCGCCACGTGACCTCCAAATCCTTGCCGTTCAAATTGGCCGCAAAACTCTTGTTTTAATGCATATGAATGCATTTCCGGTGCCATCTTCAAAGATGTCTGTCTTGAACGTCCTTCAATGGTTGTTGATTTTCCCCAAATTTGCACCGCCTTGGGTAGCCGAGGTCGTTAAGGCGCGGATTTGTGAGCAGCATGTCTGGGGTCCGACTCCCACTAGGACCGTCCTCCCTGACTGAGGTTTTCCTCAGTCCCCATAAATGGCAAATGCCGGGAAGGTACCCTAAACTTAGGCCTGTAACGTTTCGTTCCTTTAACATAAAAAATCCTTTCCCAGTTTATCATTTCATCTCATATATCATCGGTGTCCACCGCCTATGGGAAAATGAGTTGGTAACATTGTCATATGGGTTCCATATCCATTGGTGGTTGATCGTTTTCTTTTCCACGGGTACCTAGAGGTTTTATATCCGTACCTTTACTATCATTATTATTATTATTAACATCATCATCATCATTATTATTATTAACATCATCATCATTATTATTATTATTTTATAAGAACGCTTTTAAAACTCATGTCACCAAAGCCCCATTTGATTCAGGGCGTGAAACGGCCATACATTTTTCTTCAGAGGTTCCGTTTTTCAGGCTTGTGGTTGTTTTACTTCTTTTACGTGTCGTAAAATCTACGAGACGCACCGAATTACTTCCTTTCCAAAAGTAGTCATACCTAGGATTTTAAGCCTTAATATATATATATATATATATATATATATATATATATATATATATATATATATATATAAATTAACAGTAATTGTAATAGTACAAAGGATAAAACAGTAAGAGAGAGTCACACTTGAAATTACTATATTTCGAACTACTGCGAGTTCTTCAATGGCAAGAAGCTAAACAAGTGACGGTGATAAAAGTAAATATTGAGTATCGAAGGTAACGTTATGCATGGAAACAGATGAAACTAGAAATGATAATGTGGGAGGAAAAAAATTAATACGTAATATTTAAACCAGGTGGTATACGCGCTTTATGTAAAAATATAGCTGCCATTTCTCTATCTCTGAGTAAACTTTCAGAGTATTGTGTAGGTAAAGCATCAATAAGAGTTAGACTAAAAGCATCATCAAAATCCTTACCGTGAGATGAGGCATGTTGGGCAACCGGCAAGGGAGAATTGGTTTTAACAGAACGTCTATGATTGTTCATGCGTAGCGAAACAACAGTAGAAGTTAAACGAATATAAAATGCTTTGCAAAGCTTACAAGATAACATATATACAACGTTCTTGGAAGAACAAGTAGCAAATTTGTATTATTATAATTACTATAGAAAGATTCCACGAGTCCGAAATATAGCGATCTCAAGTGTGACTTTTTCTCGGTGTTTTATCCTTTTGTATTATTATTATTATTATTATTATTATTATTATTATTATTATTATTATTATTACTGTTAATTTGTTACATTGTTAATAGTGTTACTTTATTTTATATATGTATACACCCTTACCGAGTTTGAACCCCTGACTTTGTAAGTATGGTTATCTCTAGGTCGGTCCTTGTTTACTCTGCTGAGGTAAATGTTCAAAAGATTTGCACACCTCCTCTATTTTTTCTTCCATTTTCTGAAAATGCCAAATACAGGACAAAATATTCCTCTACATTTACAGCTGGAATAATAAAAAGAAAAAAGAAATTTTCTTCGCGCTGTGTGTAACTTGGCCTATAACCGATTTTAGCTCATAATTTCAATTTTCAAACATGATCTTGTTCAACTTTTACATTTGATGCACGTACGATGTGAAATTAAAAAGCTGGTTCTGTAGCTCGCCAACAGATGGCAGTACCGAGTTGCGCGCGCATATATTTTTTTTAATGGTGTTTAACGCCCGTTTTTACTACTGAGGCATCACAGGCGGTAGACACTGATGATACATGAGATGAAATGATAAATTGGGAAAGGATTTTGTTTTTGAAGGAAAGTCCCAGGTCTAAATTTATGGTATCTTCCCGACATATGCCACTTATGACTGAGGAAAATCTGGAAAAAACCTCAGTCAGGGTGGACGGTTCTGTTGGGGTTCGAACCCCAGACTTCCCGCTCACGAGTCCGCGCCTTAACGACCTCAGCGTGTCAAGCAACATCGGGAGTAGTGCAGTCATCATGGACATGCTGGACACCGTAGACGAGATACAACGTGAATTTCCTACACTCACAAACAATGACTCTGATGTCATATTCCAAAATGGGCTGAAACTCTGGAGCCGGTATATTGCTGCCCAAGGAGATTGTGTTCAAATTTAGAAAAATTCAGTATTTTCTTGGTAACAGAACCAGTCCAGGAACTTTTTGATAGCACTTCATATTTAGACTTTTAAGTATTACTAAAAACACCTTTACGATACAGAAATGTTACCCCAGCGTTTTGCCAACAGAGCCTGGTTCTCCCTTTACTCCATAAACACATAATAGAAGGGTTTACTTTGAGCCGTTAGTGATAACTGCACGGGTCTATAAAATCAGTCCAATGGGTGTCCAGACTGAGATCTCAGCATATTCAACACATATCTATAAGGGGCACTCTCAGGAGCTGATAGAAGACCCCATAGTTTCCGCGCCTAAGTACTTGTGTCAAAAGTGAACTTACTTAAGGAAAACGAAGAAGTATATAAACAAAGCAATTAATTACTAAAGTGGATGACGGGGAGCTGATATTTCCACCAACATAAGAAGAAAGATCATGTAACATGCAGAGAGTGTTAGGTCCACTTTGTGGCGCTTCAATCGTTCGCTGAGAGAACTTAACGGCTAACTCCGAGCGGAATTTGAACGTAAGGATTTGGTCACGTTGGAGATATATAATTGAGTAAGGCAGAATTTTCGTGGCCAAACATTTTTTGGCATGCCATCCCCTTAGGATTTTTACGTTCGAAAAAACCATCGGTCCTGGCCGAGTTTGAACCCGCGATCTAGGGTTTAGAAGGCAAGTATGGTTACCACTACACCACCAGGACCGACAACTTTTTTGTCACAGACATTTGGGGACCCTTTGTAAAATTTGAGAGCGACAAAATATGCATATAAAATGAGGGGAGAAGTGACAAAACACCAACAGCGGTGGCTTTTTTTAATAATGGGGCAATTGCTCTCCTCTGAACCCAAGGTTCGCGGTTAGAGTCCAATAGATTTTAAAGGCCGTGCAAATACAGGTCACAATTTCAGGAGGTTAGAACCCTGTAACTGAAAAAGCGAGGTCCCTGAACAAAACTGCTGACCAAGCAGCACTAGAGGGCACTTAAGACGGTCAGCTGAGTGCTAAATGAAACGCTTCGGTCCATACGGCTATTGCGAAGACTGCAGTGACAGGTTGTGTCTTCTAGAGGAGCTAACACCCACCCTGCAGCCCAGAATTGGCACTCAAAACCGAAGAAAGTTCATTATATAAACAAATAATGATGCGAAAAAAATACATCAAGCCTCTGAGCGCGTTTGGACACAGGCCTACCAAACGGTTAATTGGAAATTACCTCGAAAACCAGTTTCTGATAAAGTAAACAAAAAAAACTTTCAGTATTTTCTCAGCACTGCGGCATGTGAAACAAATTGAGTTGCCGGTCTCTCAATAAACCGCTCGCTCTTAGAGGCTCTTGGAATAAGTAAAACAATGGAAAACCACTTGCGCGGAGCGGAAAACAATGTCCTAAGTTTGGAAATGACACACAAGCCGCTATACATTATTCATCCGGGGGTGGGGTTACAGAACCTGTCCCCAAATTGAGAAATGCATACGTAATGTCCTTTCTCTCGACAACAACAGAGATGCATTTCTGTTGAACACGACGTAACAGTTTCAATCTTTCCTTGTCTGCCGGCAAGCGGGGCCACAGATGACATTTGGGCGCTAAGAAAATAATTTTTGGTTAAGAAAATGAACGCTCCCCCTCCTGTAAATTTAATTACGTGCGGGAGAGCAGCGGGGGAGGTGAAATATTCTGCTATAGTGGACTCGGATGTATTTAAAACATTCCATTTCATTTGCGATGCGTGTAAATACCTGCAAGAATTGTAATTAAAATGAATAATTAACAAGGGCCGCGGGCCAGGCCTACAATTATATCGTAAAATATGGCTCAAGGTGTTTAGGGCTGACCTTATGGCCATATTAATATTAATTTATCTGCACTATAGCGCTAAACCTTGCTAATTAATTTCATCTCCCTTATTTACATCCCTAATTCAAACTTTAGCTTTTTAAGGGCCGAAAATAAACATAGATATTTTCAAAAGCTTACCTCGGGCTTATGACTTATTATCTACTGCAGGTAGACAGACTGGAAAACAAAGCTACGATTAGACGTTCAATTTGTGAGCCACTTGACTCGAATTATCTCATAAATCAAAGACGTTACCATAGTATCCGGTCGTCAAATGTACTGCTGACCCAGTTGAAACTCAAGGTGATTTAAAATATTCTTTAAAAATCTGTTGACGAGCGCGTCACATAATATCGAATTTCCTCGCCAGGTCACGTGACGTATCGTGTTGCTCCTGGAGGGGACAAAAAATGCGTGACGCACGAGAAGTTGAGGTCACGCCCGTGCTGCGGACAGACTCGGTGGGGGGAGTCGTAATGACTAGGTAAATATCGCCCATTGTTGACGGACTTGATCTAAATGGCGCCCGCCTTATTCCTCGTGCCTGGTTACCATAGCAACGCCTGCGCATGCCGCAGACCCCACGAAATATTACAAACATAAATAAACTTCCGTTGTCCACCTTAAGACAGAATTTATCCCTATATATTGTTGACTTGAAAGGTATTTGATTGTTTACAGTGGTGACGTTGATTTATTTCCCATTTCTACTTCTCATAACCCATTAACTGCATGATTCGCAAAAGAGTATGCAGTGGTGTCTTTCAACTGGAACGTTCTGTTGCTAATCCAAACTGATACCATGCTCGGTGACGTAATAGTTTAATGTTCCATGCTAAAATAATTACAAACTTTAAATACATAAGCCATAATTTTTACAGATTCCGAAAAAAGATGCAGAACTTTTTAGGGCGTTCCAGGGCCCCGTAATTCCTTTGTTTTAAAAGAAACAAGAATGCGATGCTACTTTTCCCACAAGAAAAACCCGAAGCTCTTAGAGTTTGAAGAACTCGTAAAAAGATACATAACATTAGCATTTTACTACAACCCGCGGTTTAAAAAGACGATAAAACGCTCCTGTGTCCTTGCATGCCTTGCAAGGCGTAGTTTCAATTTGGGGCTGTGTATAACCAAATTACATATTCTCTCATCATTCCGCGCGCAGGGGCAAGGAAGTTGTAAACTTTATGTATCGGCCGCAATCGCCGCTTGGCACGAACAAGCCAAACCAAAACTCCGCTTTTCTCATTCTCTATCGTCAACTGAACTGGTAGAATCCCCGTGAATGTACACTACACGCAACACATTGATGTTGGAGAAGTTGCCTACCACGCGCGGCGCTCAAATTCCACTCTCGGAGCAGAAAATTCTTGCAGACCTCAGCGGAAGTCAAGAGTTTATTAAATACGAAAAATGTCAGACATTCCTGTCAGCTAAGAACTAAAGCACTTACATTCCTAGTGAAAATTACCCTCGTCACTGTTCCATGTGGGTACACGTGTTTTAGTATCACATCACATCACATGTTATATATTTTAGTTCACTTTAAGTTTTCTACATTTTTAATCATGTTTAACGCCCGAGGCACCACAGACGGTGGACTCTGATGATACATGAGGTGAAATGATAACTTGGGAAAGGATTTTTAAGAAAGGAAACGTTTCAGGCATAAGTTTAGGGTACCTCCCCAGCATTTGCCATTTTTGAGGACTGAGGAAAACCTGAAAAAACCCTCCGTTAGGGAGGACGGTCCTGGCGGTTTCGAACCGCAAACCTCCCGCTCACTAGCCCGCGATTTAACGCCCTCGGCCACCTGTGGCGGTAAAAATTCTACATGAAATTCAATGCATTTGTTCCAACTTCATTCTGAATTGCTTTCCTTGTCAGCACGAATCTCAGTGGAAGGAACACAAGCAAAGCTCATGGGCCAGAGTATTGTCATAATGCAGCAGTTGATTCCGTCGCACATTCACAATGAATTAAAAAAATCAGCCAATCAGAACACAGCTGCTCTGTTTGTACAGAGAGCGGAAGATCAGTGTGGCTCTGTAGACAGACTGGCGTCAATGGATAAAATCTTAATTGCATCACATCCCTGCTTATATGATCAGTTGTTGCACTTTGCATAAACACCACCACCGTCTGCTGTTAGTTCATCTTGCCTACATTATTGTTACGTCATTTTCATTGTCTCGAATTTGCAAAACACCAACATTTAACGATTTTCGTCGTTTCTGCTTGTTGAGGTCTTTAGTTCAATGTCGTCATTTTTAAAAAGTTAAACCACGCACTTTTTAAATCGCTATCCTTAAAAACTTTTGTTCCTTGTGGTCACCTATCACAAAATTCTTGAAGTGTCCTGAATAAGGACGCGCACAAAATATAATTATAGTTATTTAGTGTTTCGTGTGCTTTAATTAAACATTTGAAGGGACTTGGGGTCATCCTGCCGTACGTTTAGAGTAGCGGCTAACCAGAAGAACTAGAGACGGAACCATCGAACTTTTCCTCAATAAATAAGTGCTAGAGGTAGAACATTTCAGTCTGCATACAGAAATACACAAGATGCAGGTTTGTCTCGAACTTTCAGATAACTGCCCTTTGGGACAGAAAAAACAGCGCTCTCTCTCTCTGACAAGAAGACTCTGCAGCATGCAAAGATCCGGTGTGCCTGGAAGCTCTCCCTTAGTTATTTCATTTTTTTTATCAAATTTACAATTATTGAAGAAAACTGCCCCAACTCTTGAAGCACTCACGCCATCCGTTCATCGACCGAGTAAAAACAGGAACGGGTGGCGAGGTAGCTAACACAGCAGAGTCTTGCTGCTGAGATAAAGAATTAGGTTTATTACTCACACCCTAAGAAAAACAAAGCGTTAAGTTCTCCTCTGCAGCAATGAGAATGGCTCAATTGTTTCAGTAAAAAATAATACACAGCTTCCATACACACAAAAAGTAATGTTTGTGTTCAAAACAAATTAAATAAAGGTTACTTTTAGCTTTTAGTTTTTCACTTTAGACTATTTATTAATGCGGCATTTGTTTTAAAAACAAAGAAGATTGATTTAAATCTTATGTGCGAACATAATACCTTAAAATTCAAATATAATTGTCCATTAAAATGTGCTATTGGAGTACATTAAACAAGCCCTAACTAAGGATTCAAACCCGTGGCATTGTTTGTCTGTTGGATTAAATAATTTTATAAGATAGGACCTTCGGGGTTAAACCGAACATTTATAGTTTTCATTTTTATTTTTGTGTTTATAATAAACTGGTGCTAGTGTTTTATTACAGCATTTAATTTATAACTTATTAATATAATTACTTATATTTAAAATATTCTTTTTTTAATTTGTATTTTCATGCCTGTATATAATTTTCAATAATGCTTAACGCGGGTTTTTACTACACAGGCGGCGGACACTGATCATACATGAGATGGAATGAAATGATAACTTGGTAAAGGAAGGAAGAAGCTTCCAGGCCTAAATTGAGGGTACCTCTCCGACATTTGACATTTATGAGAATTGAGGAAAAATCTGGAAAAGAACATCAGTGGGGGAGGACGGTCCTGGTGAGAATGGAACCCCAAGCCTGTGCCTCAACGACCTCAGCCAATTGTGGCGGTCCTTAATACAATGACGTGTCACATGTCTGAATATACAGCTAGCCAAGGAGGACAGAACAAACAAAGCACCCCATCCACTTATCAACATTTCCAGTTTCTTGATGACCTTTCAAATCGTGTAAATAATTTGGAAGTTTGTGGCAATGGATGGGGACATGGTTTAGTGGTTTATAAGCAAGTTCTACAGTTAACAAAAAGACAAGAAGAGCCACATAGCTAAAGTGATCGCAGGAAATGCAGACTGATGAACCACGTCAGAATGTTAAGTTTCAATATTAGAAATGACAGCCTAACCATGTTACCGTCAAATATTTGTAGGGGTTCTTGAGTTTTCCAAATTAGGTGCCTACTTATTTATCTGTCCTGGGATTTTTTGAGAACGCCTTGGATAGGACAGACCTTTGTATTAAATGCTTTTCATTTTTTCATAACATGGTCAATTTCGGCTGAGAAGGCTCTAAAGGTAAATTGAGGTGTATTACCTCTCGATGTCTGTCAGGCTAGAGAAGAAAATTATCCATTCTTAAAGGTTTTCACGAAACTAGCAGAAAATTGTACAGGAAGTGATACAAAACGTGGCTTTGACGACATATAAGCAGAGAATTTTAAATTAGTGCATTAAGCAATGGCGCACTGTTGCTACACCGATAGTAAACGTATTTCTGTTTTTTGAAACAACGAGAACGTAACTAGATCTGAAACGCTATTGCCGCAAGACTGAACCTGAAGGACCCTGTTACACAGCATTATGTTCATCAGGCTGAACATTCACTACACAACAATGGGGCACTTTGACCGGCCCAGCGTAACGCAGCCCCAGGCCAATCGTATCTCCTACACAAGATGCCGGCCGGCTTCGTCTTTTACGAGCGCTTTGCGAAATTTGGGACTAATGAGATAGCATTGCTGCTTTGTGCAGTCTGTCAAGATTTCCGACCACGTCAGGGAATATTTACATGCATTTAAAATTTGAGTTTTCTCTCACTAGGCGGGTTGCACTTCTGCACCTTCCTTACCAACTGCAGCATCCTCCCCAACTGCTATAAAAGTTGTATCGACACGTGCGACCACTTCGTGATCCGAAAGCGAACTCTCTCTCTCATTACAGGGGCAACTCAAATAACCATTAACGCGTAGAAGTTCAGCAGATGAAGAAACTTCTAATGAACAGCACAACTTGTCAGACGTTTCTGTTTGAGCACAAAGCCTGTCATTAGACCTGTGTGTCACACGAGGCGATCCCAATGGTCCATTAGTTCGCTGGGCACCTGTACATACTGCCATTGTCTTTCCATTACTTATGATTTAACTTCACTTGTTAATTTTCTGTTTAAAAGTCCGCATTAATAATGATCTGTCCTTCGCGGGGCACTCCAACCGTAAGTCGATTCAGGCTGGTACAGCGGTGAACGTGGGTTAGAAAGTCCGTAGCTGGTTATTACCAACACTTAAAAGTTACATTTTCTCACCTAAACAAGCTGGAACTGTCTCCCTCCATTTTCCTTATGAAATTACTCTCTGTAGTTCCCTCTGAGAATGGAAGAAATTTCTTCAATTCATCTGATGTGCGTGTGAATTTGCCTTGTACACTTTCCAGAGATAAAAATAGCATGGCGTTAAATGGGAGGGAGCCATGTGTTGTTAGTGATGGCATGCAAGTATACGTGGGCAGTGTGTGCCGTTTCCTCGCAGTTCACGGAAAATGTTCTGCAATACCTATCACTGTTTCTTTAAAAATTGTGCTTATTATTCTCTCGCCGCTAATAGCGTACCACACCCCTATCTTCTGATCATGAAGGGTTCCTCGTGAAGAGGTTACGTTTTTCTGAATCCAGTATCGTAAGTTTTGTTAATCAACATACCCACTTAGGCGGAACCAAGATTCTTCCGTAAAGAAAATTAGATTTCAGTCAATTTCTCCTCATTCACACTATTCAAAATCCATTCAGAAAATTTACTCCTGGATGCAGGGTCACCCGGTTTAAGTTCTTACACTACAGTAATGTTATAGGGTTTTAACTTCAATAGCTTTTTAGCAGATCGAACAGAGAAATAGGAAATGTCCGCTTGTTTAGGAAACCTTCGAAGTGATTTTTCAAGTGATCATAAATAAATATCTTTGTGGAATAAGAGTCCCTGAACTGAGCCATACTAACGCAATTAATACGCTGTCACACAACATACAAGAACATGCCCGTACCTTCCTAGAATTAAACTATACTGGCCTCCAGCTCCAGCGCGGGAATGAGACGAGACGGTTAACTGCACGTAGATATCAGTATTTAGAAATTAAGTTCACTAAGTAAAAGTCATTTATTTAGAACTATCTTCCAGAATTTTCTTGCCCAATATATTTATTCACTTTTGATTGATTCTATTAAGTGCACACTGAAGTGAAATTTTGAATACTTAAACCCATAAATTTTATATTATTGTTAAGGCATCAGTGTTACCTATACAACGCACGGCTTAATTGTAAGCTTTTTCACTACTGTTACAAAATTAGTAACTGACTATACCAAAATATTTGTTAGAAAAAGCTTTTTTACTCTTATCTGGGAAATAGTACAAGAATATTATGCTCCCTTTCAATATGAATTACAATTCCTTTAATGTTTTAAAAACTAAAATAAACACCTGTGCTTCATGTAATATAAAACGAAAGTTTTTGACTTGTGAAGTAAAACCGGCCAAAGTATTACGATTTTTTACAAAAAATGCACGTAAAATTTTATGTAGCAAACCTTAAAAAATGCAAAAAGTGGGGGGGGGGGTAAAATTAAATAAAGTTAGGTTTTAGTGCAAGCAAACACTCTCAAAAAGCTGAAACAGGGAGAAAAGGGTGTTGGATGTCTAAAAGTAAAAGGCAAAGGAAGGTTGGCGCGGTGTTTGGTATGGAATCGCTCTACCTGAGGGGTTCTAGGGGGGAGGGCTTTATCAGGAAACATGTATGAACTTCCTCTCTGAGGTGCCCCGCACAAACGGTCAGCCGTGAGCAAGGTCAAGGTATCATTAAGAGCAGATATAATCTACATCAAAACCAATTACACAATGTAATGGAATGACGATACGAACCCTACAGACGAAAATGAAAACAAAACACTGACTGCCTATTTCTTTAATTTTGGTTTTATAACATGTCTCCAGTAGCACTATGAGACATTATCTTAATTACTTTTTCCCCCATTACTAGAATTTTCTGCGTCCCATAATTCTTCACATTGCAACAAGCTAAACATTTTAGCATTGTGGGGTAATCACCAAAGTGTAAACAAATTCATCCCGGTGTTTAAAAGACAACAGAATGCATTTCCTTTAAGAACTGGCCCAAAATAATTGAGAAGTTTTAGAAAGAATCCCTTTTTTGAAATCAAATATTTAGAAATTTCCATGACAACTTCAGATAGTGTGGTTTCAAAATAAAAACTTTAGGCCTTCTCAGCTGATGTAGAAAAAATATCAACAAAAATTATGAAATAAAATAAAATTAAAACTTTTAAGAGAGACAAACCGAAAGAATTTAAAATTAGTCAAAAATAAAATTTAAGTTTCCAACGATTCAAACTTTTCAACTCAATTGATCCGCAAAAATGTTTCTTCAGTTTCCAGAAAATATGAAGCAAATCAATTTCAGACGTAAAGAGGTGGAGGAAAGTTTTATTTACTTCAGAAAATGTTTTAAATGGTTCAAGGCGTGACATTTGCAATCTAGAAATACCAAACTTTGTTGCGAAAAAAATAAAGTTGAGAACCACTCGAAACCCCAAAATGAGAACGCAGGCCTACGAATGCTACGAATGTTCGGACAGATGTGAGAGCCTGCAGGCGACGCTAAGCATTTTATCATTAAGCACATTTATCAAAGTCGCCATTATTCATCTAGGTCGTAAGTTCAAACCCAGCGTGCTGTATTTTGCTTCTTGCAAAGTGTAAAGTGTTTTGAACCTGTTAAATACAATTAATGAGTCAAATGAGGCACTAGACCAAGGTGTCTAACAGAGGCATTATGTTCCATTAGCAACCCATTTCTGAGGTGGGCCGCCTCCATCAGGCAAGCCTTCAAATTTCCACATTTGCATTTTTTCCTCCCGGATTATGATTTTCTTTACGTTGTGTGCCAAAAACACGCAACAATAACGGGTTGTCTGTCTCTGCCGCCTTTTATCATACCTTCTCCCTATTTCACGTTTAGTGCCATATAAATAACTGCCTCTCTGTTTTATGATCCGATATAAAAGGCGATTCTTTTCCCAACAAACCGAGTGATATCGCATGACTGGTGGGGGGTGACGGGAGCATAGGCTGAGTGAAGTTCTGTTTCGGCTACCACCCCCAGGTTTATCAGCTGTTTGTTATTCCTAGGTAGCCGTGAGTTTGTATCTCGACTCTATCCTGATGTGAACAAGAAAAGGATTCAAGTTGCATGTGGCAAGATTCAAATGAAGAGTGTTCTAAAATAAAATTCAAATAAAGGGCTGCACTTTGTGTAAACCGCAAACTGGTCTCGACCGTGTAGCTATTTCCGTTTTGGCAGAGAATGCAACGGTCCGTAAGTGGATATTTGCAATAGAAAAACCGGCTGGTTTTAATACCGCAAGCCGTCTATAGTGAAAATTGACTCTCTCTCTGAACTTGATTTCGCACATTAGAAGACCTACGGCATTCAAAAACAATCTAATTCGGATATGAGGAGAACACCGGAATTTGGTGTATTTCAGAAATAGAGAAACACACGCCTATCTCCAGTTTTAAACGAAATGATTGTAGAGATTTTCACATCCGTTAAATGCTACACACTGTCTCGTCCGATCACTACCGCATTTAATGATTCACCGGTAGTTTTTTCCTTTTATTTATGGGCAGATTTGGACTGTAGGATTAATGGGGTAAACATTTGACTTCTGCAATTGTGGGGTGCAACAGCTTTGGAATCCTTCGTTCTTAATGCATCGAAGACGGGCAGGTATTTTGAAGTGTATCATCTGGCAGTGACAGATTTTGTCCCTCAAGTCTGAGAAGAAGAAACAGACAATTTTCTTGCTCGTCTTGCTGGGTGAATTCTCAAACTGATGATTGCCGATCATATCCAGCTTTCGTGATGCTAAATATAAAATCTCCCTCGATCAACGTTTTCCATTTCCTTGCAACAATCTGCTCATCTGTGAGGGGGTAGGAGATGCAGAGTTTCCCGACATGAAAGTCTGCTGCCGATTCTTGTACAGCGATTTTCTCGCAATATACACTCCGATTTCATCCGTTGTTCTGACCACGCTGCTCAGGATTTATCTTCGAACGAGTCCCTTCATCTCAAGCAAACTGCAAGTCATCGAACGACAAAGATCTCCACATTTACGATGCAATCATTCTCCCCACAACTTGCAAATGCTCTCACTTGAGATCCATATTCGCGTACACTTCGAGCGTTTCCGGCCTCGCCAATAAGAATTATCGCCTTCACAAAACCCTTATCTGGTGTCATACCTTACCTGTTAAGTAAATATTTGCAGCTGTAATTTTCGCTCTGCTGTGTTCACTTGTTCAGATATAGTTGCATAAAGAAGGCTATGTGTAGAAGATTGTGACATGTTCAAAATGGAGTACCGAACTGTTATTAAGTTTTTCACAAAAGAAGGACTTACTGAAAATGAAATTAAACAGCGATTGGATGGTGTATATGGGGAAGCATCCCCCTCACAAACTACAGTAAAAAAAACGAATCAACATTTTCGAATGGGTCGAGAAAGCATTGAAGACGAAGAGCGGGTAGGTCGGCCCTTGGAGGGCTCACTTCTGAAAACATCGCTCTTGTGGAAGGAGAAATTATGGAAGACCGGCAGCTCAAAGCTACAGAAATAGCAGCAAAGTTGGGCCTTTCTAAAACAACAGTCCTTCGAATTATTCATAAATATTTAAACATGAATAAGGTTAGTGCAAGATGGATGCCTAGACTTCTTTCCTCAGTCCAAAAGCAGCAACAGTCATATGTTGTCAGGCATTTTTGGAGCTCTGCTGTGGCAACGAGAGAGAAGTTGTACAAACCATTGTTACAGGAGATGATACTGTGATCCTCTACTATGATCCCTTGTCCAAAAGAGAATCAATGGAGAGCGTAAACCTGGCGAAGCCTCTAAAGTCCAAGGTCACTCAGTCAACCAAGAAGATCATGACCACAATCTTTTGGGACTGTGAAGGAATATTCTTCACTGACTTCAAGGAGAGGAGCACCCTAGTAAATGGGGAGTACTATGCTGGCCTACTGCAGACTACGTGCTTCCATCAAAGAGAAAAGGCGAGGAAAGCTGAGTGGTGGTATGCACCTTCTTCACGACAACGTGCCTGTGCACACATCTCTTGTTACAAAGAAAAGTGTGAAGAAATGTGGCTTCAAAGAGATCGACCATCCACTCCACCCTACAGCCCAGTGACTATTTCTTCCTCTCAAAATTCAAGAAGGACCTTCGAGAAAGGAAATTTATGTGTGGCGAAGAAGTGATGGGTGCTGTTTATGCCTATTTTGCAGTCAAGACTTCTGACTATTTTTGGGCGGGAATTGAAATGTTAAATCAAAGATGTGATAAGTGTATTGCAATAAAGGATAGCTATATTGAAAAGTGAAATTAGTTTTTGTCTTTATTATGCCTATAAAATGGTTAGACAGGAAACTTATGGATCTCCCCTCATGCACTGAACTTGTATGTGTTGTTATCGAAACTTCAATCTAAACCTAGCAAATCCTGCAATGCCTTTCAGTGTGTGACCCAGTGCTGTATTCTTAAAGCACAACTTTTTTCCCTCTTCGTTGAGCTTGCGGAGCCCCCAAGCAAGAAGAAAACCTTATTTAATGGAAAAAATTAGACACTTTCCGGGATGCTCTTACGATGTTTGTTGCAGTCAATGCCACACTTGAAAGATTTTGTTCCCTCATACATTTCATGAAGCTGTTGCTAATTTCAGTTCTTTTTAAAATCGGTAATGTACTCGCCAGCTTCATTGCTTTTAACTGTATGTTGATGTACAGATAAAAGTGACTTAAGTCTGTGAATATGTTCAGTTCCTTGCTTCATGCGCTGTTGACTTTAAAATCTTGTGTTACTTTGATCCACTGAGGGGAAAGGCTCGTTGTCGAACTGTGATATGTTAAATGTAATAACAATATGTTCCTTACGTAAAGTTCCGTTTGTCCCTATGGTACCAAAGTTAGATATGAAGACCATGGCGTGGCATGTGGCAGCCCGCAGCGTTCCTTGTCAATCTACTTTTACATGCAGCAAGGGCAGAAAAACAAACGCCGATATATGTAGAAGTTCACATTGTAAACCAAACAATATGGCAATGTAGTATCCCACATCAGAAATCTATTCCTGCGAACCCATTGTGACCACATTTACACAGATATTGCATCATAAAGCGATGGATAAGCACAAAGTGCGTGTTCAGTTGGTAACATTGATAATTCGACCTCATCACGCAACTCAGAAACAACTGTCTGTATTCCTTATCGAAACCGGCCAATTATGGAGCTATATAACCGCGCCGGTAGTTGAGTTAAGCCAAATGTGCAGATGCGGTTATTGAATTTGGCTCAATTTTGCTTAGCCCCTAATCAATCGTGAACACAAGCCTTATTGTGTTGACATACCGTTCTGAAGGGTTGGTAGAACACACGGCATGTGTACGGGGATCTCAGTAGCGGCTCGTGCGAAACTGTGCATCTCAGTGGCTGTTAATGAACACATGCCTTATTGTGTTGACATACCGTTCTGAAGGGTTGGTAGAACACACGGCATGTGTACGGGGATCTCAGTAGCGGCTCGTACGAAACTGTGCATCTCAGTGGCTGTTAATGAACACATGCCTTATTGTGTTGACATACCGTTCTGAAGGGTTGGTAGAACACACGGCATGTGTACGGGGATCTCAGTAGCGGCTCGTGCGAAACTGTGCATCTCAGTGGCTGTTAATGAACACATGCCTTATTGTGTTGACATACCGTTCTGAAGGGTTGGTAGAACACACGGCATGTGTACGGGGATCTCAGTAGCGGCTCTTGCGAAACTGTGCATCTCAGTGGCTGTTAATGAACACATGCCTTATTGTGTTGACATACCGTTCTGAAGGGTTGGTAGAACACACGGCATGTGTACGGGGATCTCAGT
Source organism: Metallyticus violacea (assembly GCA_030762175.1). Lineage (NCBI taxonomy): Eukaryota > Metazoa > Arthropoda > Insecta > Mantodea > Metallyticidae > Metallyticus > Metallyticus violacea. The sequence goes on from CM060839.1 coordinate 1,312,218, forward strand.
AGCGGCTCGTACGAAACTGTGCATCTCAGTGGCTGTTAATGAACACATGCCTTATTGTGTTAACATACCGTTCTGAAGGGTTGGTAGAACACACGGCATGTGTACGGGGATCTCAGTAGCGGCTCTTGCGAAACTGTGCATCTCAGTGGCTGTTAATGAACACAAGCCTTATTGGGTTGACATACCGTTCTGAAGGGTTGGTAGAACACACGGCATGTGTACGGGGATCTCAGTAGCGGCTCGTACGAAACTGTGCATCTCAGTGGCTGTTAATGAACACATGCCTTATTGTGTTGACATACCGTTCTGAAGGGTTGGTAGAACACACGGCATGTGTACGGGGCTGGTATGAGACCGATAATCTCATTGGAGGTTGGTGAATACAAGATTGTGTTGACTTATTTCTGAACGGTTTGTAGGACTAATATACGCGTAGGCAGTGGCGACTCTCCGTTTTTCACTACAATAGCTTATTATGTTAGTCTTTCAAGTAGCGCAGGAGGTAGAGCAGAGTAAGACGCCTTTCTACCCAGCGAGTCGAAATCGCGTTGTTTCGTTAATAGTGGTACTCGTTTTATGGAAGACAATGCGAATTTCTTACCGACTGGACTGATATTTGCAAGTGACTGTACATGCATTGCTATAACAAGTAATTTATCTTGGGAATAAATTTATTAAAATTAGTGAAAGAGCCGCGCAATTTTCCTAGGCTTTTTCTTAATTGTTTTTGTAATAGAATGGGCCGAGACATTTTGCCCAAAGAAATAGAAAGTACCTGCAGCTGGGCAACTTGTCAACCCCTCATGACATTATCTGCAACGGAAGTTTTTGGGAAATAACAATCCGAAAAATCCGTTATACTTACGACAAAATGCTAACACGTAAAATTAATGAAAATCCAGAAATAAATGAAAAACTTGCAATCTACGAACCGTCCTGTATAAAACACTTGCAATTAAAACCTGAGCATCGCACCAGCTTGTCTGCTTGCCTGTGTAAACATGCGATAGCGACAGTCAGTTGTTTGTACTCTCATTCAAATGTTATTTCAAGAAACACAGCGTTTCTGTCTCGCCAACAGTTTTAAAAGTTTTTTCTTGGTAATTTCGTCAAAAGGCCATAATTTCTAGAAAGAGTCCAACCCAATTAAATGAAATATCTTACATCTTTCTTGTGCAATGGAAAATACACAACGTCTCTCCTCCCAATAGTCCGTTTAATTAGTAGTAGAACAGCGCAGACATATTTATTGATTATAATTTTTAAAATGGAGATGCTGATCACATACTTAGGGATTCGGTCCTGGTGGTGTAGTGGTAGTACTTGCCTTCTAAACCCAAGGTTGCGGGTTCAAACCCAGCCAGTATCGATGGATTTTTCGGGCGTAAAAATCCTAAGAATGGCTTCCTTTGGAAGGGAAGTAAAGCCGTGGGTCCCGTGTCGTACATTTACGGCACGAAAAAGAGCCTCAAGCCTGAAAGAGAGGCCTCTGAGCAAAATTTGTCAGCCGTTTCAAGCCCGAAATTGAATGTGACGCTGATAACCTGAGATGTTAAAGAGCGTCCTTAAATAAAACGAATAAAAAAACACATTTAGGGCTGTGTAGGGCCTCTAATACTTTACTGTGGTCCTATTTTGCTCCTAAACAAACATCTAACTTATTCACTCTATCGGGCCTATAATTTTTTTCAAAACAATTAAATGACTGCCTTTATTTTTTACTTCTTGTTCATTTAGTTTATATACTAAGATCTTTTAACATCTCAGGTCACTAGCGTTCCATTCAACTTTGTGCGTGAAATTACCCATGATGCTTTACTTCCCTTCAGAAGGAAGCCAATCTTAGAAATTTTACGCCTCAAAAAATCCATCGATCCCGTCCGGGATTGAACCCGCGATCTTGGGTTATGTAGACGATGATAAAGAACCAGTCATGTCTGTGCTTCTGCGTTAGAGACGTTTATTCCAAGCCATTTCAACACGAACATTTAATTTAAAAGACTGAGTTAGTTAATATCATTAATATGATTAGTCGAATGTCACGGTCCACTTACACAGTACAAAACATTACTCAAAGTCGAACGTCGAACTATTCCAAGAGAATTTAAACTCGCTTAAAAGTTCGCGACTTGGAATTCAGAATGAGGGCAGCGAATCGAACGGGGCGGGGTTGGGTTGGGAAAAAATTTAATGTAATGAATATCCAGCTCAGGTCTTGGTGATTAGGGGTTCATTATGCAAAGTAACACGCTTCGAGTCCTGGATTCAGTCTACAGAATTAAAATTTTACTTTTGGCGTCAGTAATTCCTTTCAAACGCCCCATAGAAGACGGAACATGCGAATTTATTTGCAGTTTCGTTTGGCACAATCCAGTAAGCAGAGATGTGAGAGAACAGCAAACAAACGCATATCATGTCTTTGAAGCGGTGAATGTGAGGAAAGAAGAAAAACAAAAGACAGTTCATTACTTTATTGTTTACAGCTATACATACGTTGCAGAGAACTTAGCGTGACTCGGTTGTCATAGCAACGAGGTCGCTTGGGGAATTTGACTGATTATACGTCTGTAAACACACAACACGGGACCTGTTAGAACTTCGCCTTAGAAGTGCAAACTGCGGCACAGTTGAGCAGTGTCTATTATAGGAAAAGTTCCCTCTAGTTAAAAAGAAAGTAACTTCTTGGCATGGTACGGGATCTTTCACAACTTCCTAAAAATAATTCAGTGAAATTTTACGCAGACATATTTTGGTATATTAGAAGAATGGCTACGAAGTAAACATGTGACGTTCGGCGTCCTGCGCAATAAATGATCTGTATCTACGTCAAGCAATACACAGAAACCTTGTGTTAGTGAATAAATGTCCCACAGTTGGGGATTGAAAAACAACCGGCAAAATACAGAGCTTACCCCTCGCAAAGGAATTTGCCGGTCTTGCGCTAATTCGTGAAGAGCAACTATGATGAAAGAAACCACTCACAAGGTTTTGTCCAGAACGCACAGCTTCGTTCAAGATTTGAGCCAATTTAACTTAAACTCCTCAGTTCTTCGTCGAAAACATTCATATTTACTTACTCTAAAGTCAACTGTGCGAATGCTCGGAAGTTCAAGGACAGAGAGAAGCCGCCCTCAGCCCTGGAACTTCCGAAACCAACAATGCACGACGGGTTCTTCTGGGGATTGAAACTACTGACGGAGTTGCTGCTAGTGGAGTGCACGTCAGTTCCACAATACCCAATACAAAACGATGACTTGGAAACCTGGGGTTTATGACAATACTTTCCACACATTAACGTATGGGGTACCGCCACGGGTGGCTCAGATCGTTAAGGCGTTGAATCGTGAGCTGGGGGTATGGGGTTCGATTCCCACACGGCCCATCCTCTCCAGGTTTTCCTCATCCCCATAACTGGCAAATGTCGGGGAGGTACCCTAAACTTAGACCTGGAACGTTTCCTTCCTTAAAAAATAATTCATTTCCCAATATATCATTTCATTTCATGTATCATTAGCGCCCATCGCCTGTGGAGTCTCAGTAATAAAATCGTATGGGGTGCCCCTAAATACTGATAATCGTTCAAGTGTGTACATGTTTATCATCCTAGTGACACTGCAGGCCTGTTTTCATGAAGTTACTCTAGAAAAAACAAATCAAGATTTAGGTGTTGGAGTAGGCGCCTACCGTCCCATCTTGTTGAAACACCAGTCTGTGCTTCTGATGTAAAATGATGCCGTGGGCAGACACAGCACTTTCTCTGAAGAAAATTAACATTTTGCTTATTTATCACCAGTTTTGAAGACAGGATCTTCATACATGTTTGCAATATTAGACTGACTCCTTCAGCTGATGCAATACTGGACTGATCTCTTCAGCCAATTCAATACTGGACTGACTCCTTCAGCTAATTCAATACTGGACTGACTCCTTCAGTTAATTCAATACTGGACTGACTCCTTCAATCAATTCAATATTGGACTGACTCCTTCAGTCAATTCAATATTGTCAGTCCAATATTGATATATTGAATCCAATATTGGACTGACTCCTTCAGCTAACGCAATAACGTCCTATGGTAAAAATTACTTAGAATACAATTTTTGGTCACATATTTTTGGAGGGTGCGGGGTCACACTCTATGACGGAATTACGTTCATTAGTTTGAAAGCCATAGAGTAAAATCGGAGACCGAGAGCAAGTGTTCATGTTTGATACAGCCCCACCTTGTTATGTGGGCGATAAAACGTTCTGGTGCATTCAAACATCCCGTTATTGATGGCTTTCGTCAGAAAATGAACTTCTGATCTGCGTCAGTCCTTTAAATTATTTGACTGCGTTCCCCCACAAAATCTGCGATTACAAAGCAGTGTTTTTAGAGCAAACCTTGTTTCTGTCAGGTGAAGTTTTCTGAGGTCCTCCACGTGATTTAGTTTGTGATCTAAATGTAGGCTTTGGTGTATGCCGTTTGGCATTGGAACAAATTCAGAACTATTAAAAAACTGATTTTTTAAACTCTTTGAACCTCAAGGAGGTATTCATTACAATACATACGGAGCGTCGGAAATGATTCACAATCTATTGGAAAGTGCATTCATAGGGGTATGAACTGATACTAGTATGCCATGCAGACGCTGCATGAACAATCCTCAATTAGAAGAAGAATATTATAAACAAAGATATCTATTGTGAAACATTTCCGAGTGCCCCTCGCATTTTTCTGGTATTAAAAAACTTTGAACGGCTGCATTTTAGTAAATAAATCTGTGAGCTGGAGAAAACGCCAAACTGGTTGCTGTTGCAGCAGTTGGCCTGTTTACCTGAAACCCAGTAATTTGTATGAAGAATTGACATCCAATTAACATGCTCATTAGCAAAGTAGTGACATATCACCGTGGAAACAGTTTCCATGGTAACCAGGGACAGTTAGGATAGTACGCAACTCTACGCATTTCTCCCTTCTTCTGTTTGTATTTCTAATTACACAGCTGGGGCCTTGGTTTCCATTTAATGCAAGGCCCCATGGCGCCTGCAGCCCAAACACTTTAAAGCGCAATGGCGTCTTGCAGAGATAAGCGCGAGACTGCAGGTGCCGAGATAGGAAACAACATACAAGTGTTCGGGTAAGTTACAAATACATATATAACATGTATTGCTCATCCAGCCCCTTGTTTGGGGCGCTGTCTACAGCTTCATCGTCGGGAAAATGTTCACCCGAAAAAAGGTCGAACAAATGGAAATAGCTTGGAGCAAGTTGGGGCTATACGGACTTGGCACTTTCGCAGCGTTTGTATGGGTAAGCGCATTGTCATGCAGGAACAACACTTCTGGTCCCTTACGAAGTTTCTCTAGGAGTCGGCATTTGTACATTCGTGACCCCATCACTTTCCACTGCGCGCTGGAAAACTTGCGACAGTTCGTTGAGATGCTGGTTCACTTCTGTGGCAATCTCACCGTTGATGGGAAGCATTTCTATTTCTTTGCGTGCTGCTCGAGGGTTGCACACCCACTCAGAGGCGCCGCCGTTGTTTCGCTATTGTAAACATCGACTGTCTTGCCACCGGATATAACTCGACATATGTATGTAAAGGCGAGTTTTGAACTCATGTTTCTTTAAATAACCCTAAAATGAAGTTTTTGGGTAAGTACGAGTTACATTTGATTATTACTGAGCATCACGTGTCGTCAACCTGAAGAACATGATAACGTTCAACGCTTCCAAAACTCTGAACCAAATTCGTGTAGCGTTGCACTGTCAAACAATGACAGTGATGATTGTGCTATTTTGCCCTCACTTTTCCTGCTGATGATGCAACTTTCGCTCTTGGACGAGAAAACGTTGATTTTTTAGCGATATTGCATTTTTGTTCAGTTGGGATGCCTTCAGCTTTAGATGACACGCTTCATCATGAATCCACTTATAAGATGCAACGTTCCGTAATTCTTATCTTTGCTTTTTGTAGTTCAACAATCGCGGAAGGTGGACGAAGCAGCGGTTACATAGCCATGTCTGAAGGTGTACCTATCGACAATGGCATAGGGTGGCGGATTCAATGAGGACATGTTTTTCTGAAATGAATGTGGGGCTGTGAAGGGGCACAGTAGCTTGTAGAAACAAGAGGAAATTGGGGGCATGGAGTAGTGAAGCGGGGCCACATTTTATGAGGCATTGTGCTATCATAAACAGCTAAGGATGACATGGGACTTGAAACAATAAGGCAGGTGGCGGGTCAGGGAAATAGAAAGTGCACATGAAGGAGAGCTAGGCAGCAGACAATTGCGCATAGCACGCAATAATTTTGCTGGAAGTACAGTCAGGGCTAAAATTTTAATGGAGTGTAGAGCAGTACATGAAAACAGGGCCAACCTCACTAGACAGGAACTGTGGGGTATGCCTGAGGGGAGGGGATACTGTACAAGTGCGGAAGAATGAAGGAAACAGCATCTATCACATTCCTTAAAAGGATCTGCTGGCAGTCAGGTAAATTTGTGATGACAGTGAGACAACTCAGGTCTGAAGCCGGCGCGGGCTATGTGTCATTTCTTACCATTTCATACGTGTTTACTTTTTAACAATTAATCTCTTTTTAATTGATTCAGTTTTATATTATTGTTCAATACAAATATTATAGTTTATAATGAAATATATGCATGATTGGTTGATTGTACATACATTCTAATAAGTAGCGTACACCAGGCCAGTGGCATTTTCAAGAGAGAAACGCGAATATCTACTGCAATGACTATTTCAGCTCTGAAATACATCCAGCCCAAAAGGGATTGTTGTTGTTAAAACGAGCGAGTAATTATAAGAAACAAATGAAAAAGTAAATTAGTCCGGGAGTTTACCTCTCGCGCTAAAACATGAGCAAAATTTAGAAGGGATATAAAAAATGTTTTGTATTGTCGCATTTTGATATAGGAGAGCTAAACAAGCATTAACCACTTGCTCGAGTTTGTTCTCAGTTGCGCAGTTTCGTTTAGATAATACTACGGAAAACTTTTCTTAGCAAAATATGAAAAGTATGCTTTACATTGCAGAGCAAAACACAAAGGCAGGTAGTCCAGGGCGGAGAAGTCAGTGTCATTAGGCAAATCCGAAGCCGAAATCAAAATTTAAAGCAGTTCTCGAAAGAGAAGAACTCGGGACTGGTGCAAGAGACGACAAAATTAACCTATCGGAGATCGTCGAACCGATTCAAAGCTCAAAAAAGGGCGAGAAGACAGCGGGTACACAACGCTGGTAAGTCGAGTTCTTTACAAATTGGGAGACCAGTTTCGAGTAAACTTTAACAAAATATTTGAAGCAGAAGAATACCCTGAAGCGTGAAAAACGGCCATTAACCAACCACTTTAACACACCAAGCAACTACAGAGGGATCTCATTGTTGTCTGCGTTTGCAAAAATTTACAGCACAGTTTTATACGCACGAATTAACGAATATGATAAAATCTCTAAATTTCAGGGTTGTTTTAACGATGGTTTTCAACAGTTGACAATGACTTAGTTTTGAAATTTTTTATTTATGAGAACCTGAGAAATAAACGAGGAAAGTTTTACAGTGTTTTTGTAAATTTAAAAACGGCGTTCGATACAGTAGAACGAAGCACTCTATGGAAAAATTGAGACGTAAAGAGTTTTCTGAGAAAATGATTAACGTCAATAGATAGTCAAATTTGTTATTAAGACTGGTCGATATAACAGATCGGAGTACAACTTGGCGCAGAGGGGGGTTCATCGTCACTCTTTAATTTGTTTATTGATGATACCGTTGATGTGATAATGAGAATAACAAATATCTGATCTTTTATATACCGACCGCATAGTAATTCTCTCTAGGACGGTAAAGGCCTCCAAACTGACTGGCCTAAACGCATTGCAAAATGATTGTCAACAGTGGGGTGTGCAAGCAAATAAATTTATCTCATTTTTAAAAATGGCAATCTGGAAAAACAGACTACTGGGGAGAAGTGGTCCACACCGTTAAACAGTTTGACTATCTTGAAGCAAGATTTACATGAGTGGAAAATGAACACATGAGGAGAAGTGATCCACACCGCTAAACAGTTTGACTATCTTGAAGTAATATTTACATGAGTGGAGAATGAATACATGGGGAGAAGTGATCCACATCGTTAAACAGTTTGACTATCTAGAAGCAAGATTTACATGAGTGGAGAATGAACATATGGGGAGAAGTGATCCACACCGTTAAACAGTTTGACTATCTTGAAGTAATATTTACATGAGTGGAGAATGAACACATGGGGAGAAGTGATCCACACCGTTAAACAGTTTGACTATCTTGAAGTAATATTTACATGAGTGGAAAATGAACATATGGGGAGAAGTGATCCACACCGCTAAACAGTTTGACTATCTTAAAGTAAGATTTACATGAGTGGAGAATGAACACATGGGGAGAAGTGATCCGCACCGTTAAACAGTTTGACTATCTTGAAGCAAGATTTACATGAGTGGAGAATGAACATATGGGGAGAAGTGATCCACACCGTTAAACAGTTTGACTATCTTGAAGCAAGATTTACATGAGTGGAGAATGAACACATGGGGAGAAGTGATCCACACCGTTAAACAGTTTGACTATCTTGAAGATTTACATGAGTGGAAAATGAACACATGGGGAGAAGTGATCCACACCGTTAAACAGTTTGACTGTCTTAAAGTAAGATTTACATGAGTGGAGAATGGGCATATGGGAAGAAGTGATCCACACCGTTAAACAGTTTGACTGTCTTGAAGTAAGATTTACATGAATGTAAAATGAACATATGGGAAGAAGTGATCCACACCGTTAAACAGTTTGACTGTCTTGAAGTAAGATTTACATGAATGTAAAATGAACACATGGGAGAAGTGATCCACACCGCTACACAGTTTGACTATCTTGAAGTAAGATTTACATGAGTGGAGAATGGACATATGGAGAGAAGTGATCCACACCGCCAAACAGTTTGACTATCTTGAAGTAAGATTTACATGAGTGGAGAATGAACACATGGGGAGAAGTGATCCACACCGTTAAACAGTTTGACTATCTTGAAGCAAGATTTACATGAGTGGAGAATGAACACATGGGGAGAAGTGATCCACACCGTTAAACAGTTTTACTATCTTGAAGCAAGATTTACATGAGTGGAAAACAGACATATGGGGAGAAGTGATCCACACCGCTAAACAGTTTGACTATCTTAAAGTAAGATTTACATGAGTGGAGAATGAACACATGAGGAGAAGTGATCCACACCGCTAAACAGTTTGACTATCTTGAAGTAAGATTTACATGAGTGGAAAATGAACACATGGGGAGAAGTGATCCACACCGCCAAACAGTTTGACTATCTTGAAGTAAGATTTACATGAGTGGAGAATGAACATATGGGGAGAAGTGATCCACACCGTTAAACAGTTTGACTATCTTGAAGTAAGATTTACATGAGTGGAAAATGAACATATGGGGATAAGTGATCCACATCGTTAAACAGTTTGACTATCTTGAAGTAAGATTTACATGAGTGGAGAATGAACATATGGGGAGAAGTGATCCACACCGCTAAACAGTTTGACTATCTTGAAGTAAGATTTACATGAGTGGAAAATGAACACATGGGGAGAAGTGATCAACACCGTTAAACAGTTTGACTATCTTAAAGTAAGATTTACATGAGTGGAGAATGGACATATGGGGAGAAGTGATCCACACCGTTAAACAGTTTGACTATCTTGAAGTAAGATTTACATGAGTGGAGAATGGACATATGGGGAGAAGTGATCCACACCGCCAAACAGTTTGACTATCTTGAAGTAAGATTTACATGAGTGGAGAATGGACATATGGGGAGAAGTGATCCACACCGCTAAACAGTTTGACTATCTTGAAGCAAGATTTATATGAGTGGAAAATGAACACATGGGGAGAAGTGATCAACACCGCCAAACAGTTTGACTATCTTGAAGTAAGATTTACATGAGTGGAAAATGAACACATGGGGAGAAGTGATCCACACCGCCAAACAGTTTGACTATCTTGAAGTAAGATTTACATGAGTGGAGAATGAACATATGGGGAGAAGTGATCCACACCGTTAAACAGTTTGACTATCTTGAAGTAAGATTTACATGAGTGGAAAATGAACATATGGGGATAAGTGATCCACATCGTTAAACAGTTTGACTATCTTGAAGTAAGATTTACATGAGTGGAGAATGAACATATGGGGAGAAGTGATCCACACCGCCAAACAGTTTGACTATCTTGAAGTAAGATTTACATGAGTGGAAAATGAACACATGGGGAGAAGTGATCAACACCGTTAAACAGTTTGACTATCTTAAAGTAAGATTTACATGAGTGGAGAATGAACATATGGGGAGAAGTGATCCACACCGTTAAACAGTTTGACTATCTTGAAGTAAGATTTACATGAGGGGAGAATGGACATATGGGGAGAAGTGATCCACACCGCTAAACAGTTTGACTATCTTGAAGTAATATTTACATGAGTGGAAAATGAAATAATCACGAGAAGCGGTCCACACTGAGCTCCTGGGACTGCTAGCGATACAGTCTACAGCAAAATAAATTTAATTAGATACTGGCTAAGAATAATTAAAGGATAACAAACATCGTGCCAGCAACAATCAATCCACATGCATTGTCCAAAAAGATGGGCGGCGGTTAGACAGCGAGTTTGGCAGAAGGATATCGGAAACAGGTATGGCATATTGAAAAACTTCAAAAGACGCCTGTCTGACGTGTCAGAATGACGTTGCCCTCTCTGGACCTGCAGTCAACATTAAAACCAGATGGAATCAGGAGACCAACATCATGGAGCGAGGCTGAAACAGCTGGAAGGCACGTCAGGTTGTTGACGAGGAAGATCAATGTTCTCGGAACCGAAAGACTGGGTGCACATTTTGGCTAAGTGCACACAGACGGAAAATGCTAAATAAAATATCATTTTTGACTTCCTGTAGGGGGAGGATGGCATTAATTGTAAATGGACAAAACTGGCTAAACGTAGGCATTTTCTGAAATGAAATACGCAATCTTAGGGACAAGAAATATCTATAAATATTGTACATAAATAAGAAGAAGAACTAAATGAGTATCAGAATTATTGTATGTTTCGCGCGCGTGTGTATGTACGTTCTAATTAATTTTGTTTTTCTTTTGATGGATTAATTTAAAAAATGAAGTAATTTACAGGAACATTAAATGTCGTGCGACCTATGTGACTGTGATGTGCAATACATGTGTATTTAGTTTAACTGGAATAATAAATGCCACCAACACTCCCATATGTCCTGATGCACATGAAGTTTACACACCCCTTTTAACTTTCTAGCAGCCCAGCAAACGTATTATGAAACCGCGTAAGTGGTCGATGCTTGTATAGTTCACACAGTAGAAGTAAACCCGCAACGATGATGATGATAATGCGTTTACGCTATTGGAAGATTGTTACACAGCAGTGAAATAAACGGCGGTCTGGCTATCGACTGTTTTTTCTGGTGGTCTAGTGATAACCACACTTTCCTCCGAAAGACAAGATTGATTCTGACCAGAATTTTTCGGGCGTAAAAATCCTAAGTAAGCCTTCCTTTGAAAGTAAAATAAAGCCGTGGTTCCCGTGTCTACATTTACGGCATGTAAAAGAACCTCAAGCCTGAAAGAAGAGACCTCTGAGCCAAATGTTTTGCTGTTTCACGTCCTGAATTGAATGGAATGCTGATGACCTGAGATGTTACAGCGTCCGTAAACAAAATACATCACAAAAAATATGCTAAAAGTTTATGAACGTAGTAATAATAACTTGGATGACTGGATCAAAACTTGACAGAGCATATTTTGTGATGTAAATCAGCACACAGATGTTGCGATGATCTAAGCCACTAAACTGTAACACAGAACCTGCCCTGCAGGTCAGAGGTCAATTAGGGTCTCGCACATTGTACGGGAAAACCGTTAAAATATTAAAATGCTCTGCAGCGAGATGCCCTCACGTCCCGCAAGTGGGCTAACAATATATGCAGTTTATTTTACACAAACCGTTTGCGCTATGTGCATTTTAATACGTGTAGTTTTTCTTTTGTTTCTAATACTCGGAGCAGTTGGTAACGCCAGACAACCGGCTGTTTCCTTAACATTTGCCCCCTTCGTTATCTTCTATTTATTATTATAATATCTTCGTATTTTCAACATATACAGTGTATGTTTAAATTGATATTATACGTTTTATGTGCTCATTCTTGATTGGAAAACCTGGCATGAATTTTTTATAGAGTTGCACGCCAAAAGTACAAGTTATAAATTAAACACCACAAAAATTACTCAAAGTGTTCCTTCGCTTCTATGCATTCTCAAAATGCATATATGCTGAACTTTCCTATAACAAGAGACGATAATGAAAGGTATTTTGATGAAGTGAGTGCATAAATGACATCGAAGTTAAAAAGCTTAAAATTACACTTCCCACGTTAAGGAAAAGTTCAGAAAAAAAACTTACCCGCTTAACTCACCATACGGGATTTGTAGACATACGCGCCAATTAAGGAGGCTGCGTTCCATTCTTTGGTGTTCTGAGTGTTTCATATTTTCTGAGAAGCAGTTTGGATACGATCTCTCAGAAAGTCAATGTCAGATGCATGAGGGTAGTGCCAGGTACAACATGCTAGTGAGATCATTGCCCACTTTTGCTTCTTGATCACACAGAGGCTTGCTGTTTCCTCGCAGGATCGAAATGTTTCATCAACAGCGCTTACTTTGAAATAATGTCTGCCTCTTTATGTAACTTGCACACAGCATTCTTAAGAAAATACATGTCGGTTACACACGGGGGTAAAACTTTTAGAATGTTCGACCATCCTCCCTCGCCGACAGCAGCATCGCTGATGACCTGAGATGTTAAAGAGCGTCCATAAATAAAAAAAGCAGTGTTAATGTTTCCTTTTCGAACATTTATCCTCCCCTCTTTAAACATTGTACACCATTATGGACTGTGCTAGAAGTAGTGCATGCCCCTTCTCCGGATATTTTTATTGCAGATTGCTGTATTATTGACGTTTTAAGCGGTAAGGGTAGCCAATACTAAATACGCAGCTGCATTACCGACTTATTGCAGCCTGCTTCCTTACTTACCATTGGTGGTATGCAAACCTCCTTAGCAAAGACCATGCGGAGAAGGGGTGTTTTTTATATTATACCAATAACAAAATTTATTAGACGAAATGACGGCAATTTGTTTCCTTGCTCACCTGAAATAAGATTAGTTTGGAAGTAGAGAAGAATTTACTTTCTTACCAAACTTCGTGGGTTTATTTAATTTAGTATACAAAATGGGGAAATTAGCTTCATTTCCGACCTTCGAAGATCTGGAAAGCAGTGCATTTATTTTATTGATATGACAGAATATTAATTAAATTTGGTGGGTAAGCGTAGATTCATTGGTGAGCATTATTTTTATTGAATGTGGGATATGAAAAATGTTGTGTGTTGGAAAAATATACTAAAGTTAATGCAAAAAAATGTGTATTGTGCAATAAAACTTTTATTGTGAAAAAAGTTCTTATTATGCAAGAAAGGGGTTCCAATGCAAAAATGTAGTTTTTCAAAAAAATCGTTATGATGAAAAAAAATTACGATCCGAAAGAATAACTTTGTCACCCCTATGTACATAAAATTGTTATGTTGTAATATTAAATTGTGCAAATGTTTATTAATTTCGAACATTTTAGGAAAAAATATACCAATATCATTTACGACATACCCTAAACTAAATACTGCCGTGTTGGTTCTAGCTCGGGTTCCAGCGACCTCCTGTGCGTGGTGATAGCTGCGTTAGCAGTCTGAAGAATTCTACCTTCCCAGGCACCCCGAGGGATCATTCATGTTTGAACAAAACTAAAAGCTTTTTGTCATATTGGATTTTCGCCCTACCCAGGGTCTTTCACCCTCCCCAGGGTCAGTCTATTTTAACCTATTAATGAATTTTCAACATTTTCCTTGGGTCAGATATTTTTACCTGCTGATGGATTTTCAATGTTTTCCTTCCCCAGGGTTTGTTATTTCTGACCCTGTAAAAGTTGTAGCCTGTTAAATGCATTTCGATGTTTTACAAATTCCTGATAAAAGGCTTTTCTGTAAATGACATTTCGGTGTTTTTTTTAAACTGCAGTCAGGTATTTCTTACTGGTCTCTTCATTCTTTAATGTTTCGGGCTAGGAGATGCGGAAAACAAACCTCATTGGCTAAAAGCCAAGAGGGAACATGAGGTATTGCGCATGCACAGTGGTGAAAGTCAGCCATGCTGAGTGGTCGAAAAGATAAAATTTTCCAGTATATAAGTATGTCACACTAGCACGATTTATCATGCGTGTGAATCATAACATTTCGTGTTCCTGGTTTTGAAATACCCGCTGCATCAACTTCAAAGAATTTCTTTCTTTATGACTTTACAGTATCGCTGTAGCATTGTCAGGTGCGCATTCGTATGGTGCGTTAGGGGGTTCCAGGTGTGAAGTACTACGTAAACGAGTGTAGTGAATATTACTGCAAACATTGTGACCCAAATCCACAATTTGTGTTATGTTTGGAAACCATGCAGTGAAACGTATAATAGATAAACTCCTGTGTGTTTACAGTGTCACTCTACGTGCTTGTAAACTCTACAATATGCAAGGTCTGTACCCACCGGTACAAATACATAACTGGGGAGCTTGCTAATGTCTTCGTTGTGCATGCATTTTAGTTAATTTCTCTGTTTATTGTGTGTTTATGTAATGCAAATAAATTTCATCTATAAAGGCATGACAGTTTCCTAGAAAGAAAGAAAGAAAGAAAGAAAGAAAGAAAGAAAGAAAAAGAAAGAAAGAAAGAAAATGTAAAGTAGACTTCAATCAAACGGTCTAAAATTTCTTTTAATGAATGCCCCATTTTGTTTGTGGAAATCATTTCTATACATTGGTAAACTTTTAACTTGAAGTTATACGAACATTCTGAACATGTTCTATAAAAGTCTGTTTGTAATGTTAAGCGCTCGGAATCTCCATAATGTTATAGTATCATTTTAGATATACACAACAGCGCAAGGGTAATTCTTATGTGTATATTTAATACAAAAATGTGTTTTGTGTAAAGAATATCACGATTTTCCCTGTGCTTTTTCTTTTAAGCCACCTTCTGACGCATTTTAAAATCTAAAATAAGTTATAATTTTTAATAATGTAATCATTTTACATGATTCCAATACAGTGTATTTATCAACAGTGTAATATGTCAATTTTATAAAATTTGTTGTGCAAAGAATTATCAATCAGTATTAATATTTGCAAATCTACACTTGTAAGTGCAAACGAATCCACAATAACGGACAAAATGCTATTCTCTACCTTTTAGGTACCCCCCCCCCATATTACACTGTGTTTAATATACATACTCATGTATCATCTGCAATATTCTTATTTTGTGTCGGATTTTCTCAGTTTACTTGTTTTTGTTTCTCTCGACCATCTCTCCCTACTTGCCGATCCGTAAGTATTTCATCCTGAAGTACAGTAGTTTCTTAAAGTTTCTTTAATTATTTCGGAGTCTGCGTACAACTGCAATTATAGATAGGGACTGCCTCAATAAAATAATAGAAGAACATTTTTGTGTTTATAACGATAATCTAGTAATATGATTAAAACGTGTGGTATACGATGTTTAACTTGCAAAACAGAAAGCTATAGTCCACTTTTAACGCAGGACAGTGATAAAAAATTAACTTTTTGTAAAAATAAGCTATGTTAGCGACCAAAATAATTTTGTAGACCGTCGCGGCGTGTACTACCTACTTTTACGTTACCGCCAAGGGTGGCCGAGGTCGTTAGGTTGCGTGCTTGTGAAGTCTGGGGTTCGATTCTCGCCGGGATCATCCTCCCTGACTGAGGTTTTTGCAGGTTTTCGTCAGTCCTCATAAATGGCAAATGATCGGGAGGTAGGTAAACTTTGGCCTGGAACGATTCCTTCCTTAAAAATAAATCCTTTCCCAATATATCAATTCATCTCCTGTATCATCATGTCCATCGCCTGTAGTGCCTCTGTAGCAAAAACGGTCGTTAAACTTCACTCATTTCTTACTTTTACGTTACAACTAAACATAATTTCAGGCGGTATGTGACATTTACTGTTTTTCGCCCCTTATGTGCTAAAAACATTTAAAAATGTAAGGAGGTAGGCACATTGTGTAATTGTAAAGTATATTTAAATAAATAATAAAAAACGTTTCTCACTTACTTTGAAATAATAAGTTGCAAGTAAAATGTGTAAATGTTTGTTAATGTCCGATATTTTACGATAAGGGTGCGAAAACATTTTACGACATATCCCACACGAGGAGACCTTAACGTCCTCCCACCTAGGTCCTAATGCATGCACGACAAACGAACAGATACTGATTGTGGTCCTCAAGGGTGAGGCGGGGGCGCCACTTCGGCTGGTGACGTTCAGTGGTGGGTTTGGTGGTTATGGTGGGGGAGAATTGGGTACGTTCTGATACAATATAAAAATATTTCACTTTCTGTAAAGTAATCATCATTCAAAGATACATTTAGAATAGAAATGAATGGCTTTGTATCATTAAAATAAACTATATAATTAGGAAACAATCGCTGTCTCCCTGTGTTTGATTATATTCGGCGTTGCCAAGTTTTCACTATTTTTAGTACTTTTTTCTTCAAATAGGTAATGTTAGTAAATATGAGAAACTCAAAACTGTTTAACTTTGCAAAAATGTGTTATTAAAGAATATTTTCAGTGACTTTAAATTACAAATTAATTCAAAGATATGTTTTGTAATAGAAATTAAGTGATTTAAGCCATTGAACAAACCCATACAGTGTTGTGTTTACCATAATTCTCGCTGTATTATTTACAATAATTAATATTTAAATACAGAATTGATAATAATTATATGTATTGATAAACGCAGGAAGCAAAATGGTGTACTGATAAAATATCTGTTAATTAAATACCAGCCCCATAATATGTTCATAAACAAAATATACCAGATTTCTGAAACATATGGCATACATTGTATAAGTTAGCAAAATTGATGTAATTGAAGAATACTTTCGCTGACTGTAAATTAATAATTCATTCAAAGATGCGTTTTGGAATAGAAATGAACATTTTTAAATCACTCAACAAAACTATATACTTTAGAAAAATATCTCTGTATCCCCGTGTTTAATTATCTCCGACGTAGTTCTGTGTCGTGTAACAAAACATATTGAATGAATGAATGAATAGTGTTTAACGCCTGTTTTTACTACAGAGGTACCACAGGCGGTGGACACTGGTGATGAATGAAATGAAATGATATATTGGGAAAGGATTTTATGGAAGGAATCGTTCCAGGCCTAAGTTTAGGGTACCTCCCCGGCATCTGCCATTTATGAGGACTGAGGAAAACCTGGAAAAAACCTCAGTCAGGAAGGACGGTCCTGGCGGTATTCGAACCCAGACCTCCCGCTCACGAGTCCGAGACTTAACGACCTCGGCCACCCGTGGCGGTCTGTAATAATAAAACATATTGTAAAGCAGAGACATTTCTTGTATAAAATAACGCATCATGTGTGTGAAAACAAATTCATTTTGTTTATAAAATATGCTGATTTTATTCTACACGTCCATTCAATTGTAACTGAGAATGTTATATAATAAATTTATTCTAAAACCACGTTCGGAGTTGACGCACAATGGTTCGTTTCACTGTTTTTACTGCAATGATAACATTTGGTGTATGATTTCTAAATATTTTATTACCGTAGTACGGTACATCTTGAACATTCACTGTCATCTGCAGCATTATGGTTGACCAGGATTTATATTGAAAGTCCAATCAAATGCTCACATCATTGCTGTGTTTTATAACAAAAAATGTATATACAGTAAATTGTATTTTTGCTCACTATGATTAACATCAATATACATTATTCTTTACATTATTTAATTTACTCACAGTAATCCCCGAAAGTAATAACGAACCTCTCCGGAAGAAGAAATCGTCTATTCGTGAACAAACCTATGTAGGGATTAAACCGCGCTTTAGACACGAAGCTAGAAGTTGTCATTTTTTGCCCATTCTAATTGTTGTAATCTCGGTGATATCTAAAATGCCGCACAGTTTGATTCATCCAACACACTAGCGACTCAATAACACGTTGCTGTGCACTCGTCATCTTTGATACAATAATACCAGCTGAATGTTGTTAGGAATTCTTACATATATATCTCAGCTCCACATCTACATAAAATGCATTCTGGTTTAAAAAAAATGGAAAACATACCGTTATCATACACATGTCATCATTTAACCCACTTTCAAAATACCCTTATTATTTTAACAGAACGGATATTTGTTTTGCGAAGTGAAAGTTATGGTTTTTTATAGACGGATGGGCTGTAGTTAAAATACTCGCGTACTCCTAATCCCGGTCATAAAGTTGTACACCAATGAAATGTGTGGAATGTTGTTCGGGGCAAATCAGATGTAAACTACAGAAAATGGCATGTGTATGCAAAAAATATTTTCACAATGATTAACTTCGGCGACGGCGAGAGCAAAAATATATGGCAGCACTTAACTTTTGCTACTTAAGCAACTTAAGAAGAAAATCCACTTTAAGAAACCTTGATAGAGCGATTGATCGGTTATCTTATTGTAAGATGAAAATACGGTTTTTTAAAGGAATAAAGGAATTTGCATACACTTTCCCCAAGTCATAAAGTTAAAAACAATTAAATATGCGGAATCTTCGGGAAAAGTCAGATTTTAACTTTAATAAAATGTTTTTTCCAAGTAAAATATATTTTCCCACATTGAGTTACTATTGCGAAAAACATCAATAAAGTAAACAATGCGGCAAGTAGGTGATGGATGTGGCATTAGACTCGCCCCAAGTAGCGAGACATTAATATCGCAAACGTGTTGGATATCTTGCGCATATGAAAATGTACACACATGTTATCGTTAATATAACGAAATTGACTAAAAGTCGTGACTAATAAATTATGCATACATTTACTGTGATTAAATAAAATTTACTTCGAAAACAAAATCTTATTGCTACACAACCTCCAACAAATTTTTAATTCACGATTTTAAAGTAAACAAACGTCATATGTTGCTAATTACAGCATGGCTTCTGTGAAAAAACATGACTTAAATATAAAATATGTAAAAAATTCTTGGACATAACTTTTTATGTATTTTTTATTTCATTCATGTTTTTCCACAGATAGCTGGTATAAAAATGATTTCCACAAACAAAAGTAAAATGGGATATTCATTAAAAGAATTTTTAGACCGTTTGATTGAAGTCTACTTTACATTTTCTTTCTTCCTTTTCTTTCTTTCTTTCTTTCTTTCTTTCTTTCTTTCTAGGAAACTGTCTTGCCTTTATAGATGAAATTTATTTGCATTACATAAACACACAATAAACAGAGAAATTAACTAAAATGCATGCACAACGAAGACATTAGCAAGCTGCCCTGTTTTGTATTTGTACAGGTGGGTACAGACCTTGCATATTGTAGAGTTTACAAGCACGTAGAGTGACACTGTAAACACACAGGAGTTTATCTATTATACGTTTCACTGCATGGTTTCCAAACACAACACAAATTGTGGGTTTGGGTCACAATGTTTGCAGTAATATTCACTACACTCGTTTACGTAGTACTTCACACCTGGAACCCCCTAACGCACCATACGAATGTGCAGCTGACAACACTACAGCGATACTGTAAAGTCATAAAGAAGGAAATTCTTTGAAGTTGATGCAGCGGGTATTTCAAAACCAGGAACACGAAATGTAATGATTCACACGCATGATAAATCGTGCTAGTGTGACATACTTATATACTGGAAAATTTTATCTTTTCGACCACTCAGCATGGCTGGCTTTCACCACTGTGCATGCGTAATACCTCACGTTCCCTCTTGGCTTTTAGCCAATGAGGTTTGTTTTCCGCATCTCCTAGCCCGAAACATTAAAGAATGAAGAGACCAGTAAGAAATACCTGACTGCAGTTTAAAAAAAACCCACCGAAATGTCATTTACAGAAAAGCCTTTTAGTCAGGAATTTGTAAAACATCGAAATGCATTTAACAGGCTACAACTTTTACAGGGTCAGAAATAACAAACCCTGGGGAGGGAAACATTGAAAATCCATCAGCAGGTAAAAATATCTTACCCAAGGAAAACGTTGAAAATTCATTAACAGGTAAAAATAGACTGACCCTGGGGAGGGTGAAAACTCAATATGGCGAAAAGCATTTATCTTGCTCAAACATGTATGACCCCTCGGGGTGACGGGGCAGGTAGAATTCTTCAGACTGCTAACGCAGCTTTCACCACGCACAGGAGGTCGCTGGAACCCGAGCTAGAACCAACACGGCAGCATTTAGTTTAGGATATGTCGTAAATGACAATAGTATATTTTTCCTAATATGTTGGAAGTTAACAAACTTTTTCACAATTTAATATTACAATATAACAATTATATGTGCATAGGAATGACAT
The DNA here is from genome assembly GCA_030762175.1 of Metallyticus violacea. Taxonomy (NCBI): domain Eukaryota; kingdom Metazoa; phylum Arthropoda; class Insecta; order Mantodea; family Metallyticidae; genus Metallyticus; species Metallyticus violacea. The sequence goes on from CM060839.1 coordinate 1,332,805, forward strand.
AAAATTATTCTTTCGGATCGTAATTATTTTTCATAACGAATTTTTGCATAACAACATTTTTTGGATAATAAGAACTTTTTCATAATAAAAATTTTATTGCGTAATACACAACTGTTTTGCACTAGCTTTAGTATATTTTTCCAACACACAACATGCTTTACATCCTGCCAATATTCTGTCATATCAATAAAATAAATCCCCTCACCACCATATGTTTGAAGATCGGTAAGGAAGCAAATTTCCGTCATTTTGTTTAATAAATAAAATGAACCCGATGTTTGTATAACTGAAGTTCGGTAAGGAAGCAAATTCCCATACAATTCCCACCAAATCTTTTTGTAGGTCGGTAAGGAAAAACATTCATGCCATTTTGTAAATCAATTTTGTAATTTGCATAATAAATTTAAAAAAGGTTCCTTTTCCGGAAGGCCTTTGTTTCGGGGGAATTGCATACCGCGGAAGGTCGGTAAGGAAGCAGCCTACTTGTCGTAATGCAGCTATCCAAGTCGATAATGTAGCCACGTGTTGCGGGATTGCTACCCTTACCACTTAAAAGGCCGGAAATGCAGCCACCTGCAATAGAACAACCGGAAAAGGGGCATACATTACTGCTAGAGAAGAAAAAGCTCTCTATACACCTCAGCTGAAGATTTGCTGAGACAAAAGTAGCGGAGAGTATTGTTTGTCGCGTGTTATTCTGTAAGCGAAACTGGACATGTACTTTTTATAGATGCAAATACTGTTGTCTGGGTCATGTATTTGGAAATGTTCCCCCGTACTTATTTTATATCGCAAATTTGCAATCTTTTGTTTTCTCGTTTTCATTAATACGTTCAAGAATAAATGTTCATAGTATAGTCCAAACGTTACATTTTGAGAACATTAAAATTAAGATATTTTAAAAGTTCGTATATATGTTCAAAAGATCCGCGAAGCCCATTCGCTGAACTCTCCTCAATCAATGCATCTTTGCAGAAAAGATGTCACTATCAACTAAATTGAGCCGAGTTCGGATAATGCGAAAAGTTCCAAATGGCAACCATGCTGTACTCTTTGCTGTTTCTAGATCCAGATACCCATGAACAAGGCGAATGCTTAGAATCCTTGCACCAGGTGAAGGTGATAAAGAGCGAGGAAATAGTCACTTGGTCTTTGCCCACTTTACGAAGCATGGTCCTGTAGATTCATCCAAGATATTCCTCTCAAAAGAACATGTCTCGTGCAAGTGCTAATGAATTCTTGCATTTTGGATTGATTTATTTAAGGACGCTCTTTAACAGCTCAGGTCATAAGCGTCCCATTCAACTCAGGGCGTGAAACGGCCGACAAATTTTGCTCAGAGGCCTCTCTTTCAGGCTTGAGGTTCTTTTTCGTGCCGCAAATGTACGACACGGGACCCACGGCTTTACTTCCCTTCCGAAGGAAGCCACACTTCTGATTTTTACGCCCGAAAAAATCCATCGGTCCTGGCCGGGTTCGAACCCGCGTTTTGGGTGAATTCTTGCGTGTCGCGGCACTCCTATGTCTGCCATTTCAATCAGAAAGAGAACAGGAAATATTAAAGAAGAAACGAAGTATTCTTCAAGGGCAACTGTACAGAAACAGTTTTCAATTTTCTATTGTTCCTAAATTATGACATACAATGAAGATGCGAATTGTGCCGTCTTTGCGTTCTCTTGAAAAAAAAATGCAAGAAGCTGTGAATTAGGTGTCGTTAACAGAATGTGGCAGCGCACTAGTGGGCAAGTCCGGATATTCTTCTCAAGGATCTACGTTTTGTTTAGTTACGTTTCAACAACAATATTAACCTTCTTTCACTCATTGGTGAAATCTGCTCAATCTGGAATTGCGGAATTAATGGGGTTGGGACAGTGCCTTGGACTTTCCGGGTATTCGCTTTATCTAATCCTACACCTAGGTTTAGATGCAAACGAAAGTCATTTCAAAACCATATTAATAGTTTTGGAGCGTCATTTAGTTTAAACATACTTCGTGAAATAAATAAACGTACTGTAATTCATGTTGATCAGAAATCTACAGGTTGTAAGTCATTGCGCTGCTCTATTGTTTCGGAACGCACTGCGGCACTTGAGCGATAACTCACCAGATGGTGCTCATTATTTACAACGTTATCCGACTCTTGTGTGCAGGTGTTAATCCCTTCTAAAATCGGCTCAAGCGAATACCTGCAATACTGCCACAACATAAAACTGTCTTTTCCGCTTTCAAAATAAAATTCTCACACCCCTCGCCAGACGTAGCGATGAGTGTAAAATATTGCGCTAGCAGCAACACATGTACCCCGGAGAGCGAGGAACGGCACTGCCTGCTAAAGCAGCAAGAAATTTAAAAATGTATTTCCAGCCAGGTTTTTACATGAATTTTGCATTAGCCAAGGAGCTCTGTAAAGTGCATGTAATTTGTTATTTCGCTAGAGTGGAGAGAGGGTCGAATATTCGAGCAACTGATTCGGTATCCCAAACACTGAATCCTGAGGGCCAAATAAGGAACTGGAACTATTGTAGCCTACTTGCTTCGGCGTCAGATATCACCTTTTTATGGTTCAATACAACTGCTATTTCTTCTATTGTTTTCAGACTTATTATTGGTTGCTAAGCGACTATTTTTTCCGCAGCACTCATTTCATTTTCCAAGTTAAAGACTCGCGACTGTTGTAGATCCTGTGACGGAGTTGTCTTAAGAATGCACACGCGATAAGTTCAAGTGAAGGGTTAGATCTGCTAACGTTCCATGGGGTGAAATCCTAGCGCGAAAGTTGTTTTCATGTTAAAATATTGGGCCTTACTCAGTAGCTGTAAACTGCAACAGGGGTATTGTCTCTTTTATCAATCGAATCTTTTGAACAATAAAGCTATTTATTTTACCACAAGTTGATATTTCCGGCTACGGTGAAATTTTGAGACATCCAATAAATAGGGAATTTCACCTAAACAGTTGCCACTTAGGGAGAAGTTAGATTTGGTTGAGTTGGCAATTCGTGTCGAATTTCGTTCTCGTTTGTGCCTAACCTCAGTAGCGCTTTGACAATCATGGGGAGAGTTGTTGAAGAAGACCGTCACATTTCTCGACGGAATTCTTGAACATTTACTGTTCTCAATATCGAGGGTCTTCGTCTCAAAAAAAGTGGTGCACAGAAAACAAGATGGAACGTGAGTTCGTCATTCCACCTGAATCCAAAGTGGAAGAACGTGTTTCTGGTCCATACGATTATTGAAGCGCAAAAGACAAGGTATTTCGCATACACAGCCACGCCCATACTGCCCGTCAGACAGCTCATGTCAGAATTTCCCTCTCTCCCCTCATTCCTCTGATTTGGCACCCTCAAATTCCCAAATGCTGAGAACGAACCGGAAGGGACCAAGTGGCTTAGGCTTACATAAATATAATGCAGTTTATTTGTTGTTAATATTTAAACTTCTTATTAGCACATCTTCCGGAAGTTTCAAGTAATGAGATTCATGGGTACCGCTTTTGTTACGGACTACATTATTTTAAGGAAGCTGACTTGAAATGCCCCAAAACTTTAACATTTTTGACAAATTCACTTTATTTTTATCATATATTATTAAATTTTAATCTATCAAATTTCAGACAACTATGTTAAATATTGTCTGAGAAAAAAAAGAGATGATTGTTATGCACCCGGTAACAAAATGCCCCTTTAAAAATTATTTAGCAAATAAATTTCCACTTTTTCTTTTTAAAATTCCCATAAATAGAACAATTCGTGAGCAGATTTTTATTTGTCTGTTTAAATTTTCTCATCGCGACTTTTATTTTCCTATATCTCAAAGTCTCTGCTGAAAATTTCAAATTTTCAGGATAAGGATTTTTGCGGGTTCATGTCTGTGAACGTGTATACATTAAAACATTTTAGTGTGGGATTACGTTCGATCTTTAAAACAACCCCAACACTATTTATTTTCTGTTTTAAAGTTATTCATTAATTAGTTTAAATTTCGTGCTGTGGTTGAATTTGTTTCATTCTATTACTGTTATAAACAATATCCATATTAGTATTGTCATTATGTAAGTTTACATCCAAATTTTACATTGCTTCAAAATAATTGCATGACCTTTCCATAGACATATTCCTCAGCTATTATTTTGTGCATTTAAAATTCAATTTTCAGAATATAATATTTCTCATACACTGCGGTTCAATTTATAGATTGAGATGTCACTTTTACAGTAAAGAAAGCATTAAAAAAAACTGAAAATCTTCGGAACTATTTTAAAATAATTTTATACAAATTTAACAACAGATATTTTGATAAATGCCGTGATATGTAAGAATGTTTTTTTTTTTTTTTTTTTTTTTTTTTTTTTTTTTTTTTTTTTTTTTTTTACAAAATACAGCTTTTAAACATTTAGCACCATTTTAGTATGATTATAAATAAAGAAAGAAGATGTGAAAATAAAAAATGAACAATTGTTCAATACAAGGGAACCCAGCACAAACTTCACGAAATGAAAACAACCTGCAAAATATATAAACAAAAATACCGCCTAAAGATCCAGCATGTATTTCTCTTCAGCAAATGTTTAGAAGACATTTCCGAGATGTCCTCACAACGATTGTTTGGACATCCCTGAAAGAGGGAATGCCTATAAAGAAGCCATGCCCTCATGATAAACTCCCCCTTAAGGCACTGCACACCTTCCGGCTACAGCCTGGCAGCAAACTCAAGAATCCCCGAGGTCACTTGTCGGATTCGTTGACAAACATTCAGCATCCAGTTCTAGTAGTGACCCTGACTTTCAGTTTTATCAGACAAGTTTGTCATACACCCTTCTTGCAGCAAGGCAGTGTGATGAAGACGAAGTGGTGATCTCTTCTTGATGCCTGTTGTACACGAAACTTTGCAGTCTTGCTGCCATCTCCCTGCAGAAGTGAGAACCAAAGATCGACTGTACACTATCACAATGTCTTTGCTTACGGAACACCCCCCCCCCCCGGCACGGAGAAAATTTTTAAGAAATTCAATATCTTGTCAATTTTGTTAATATCAACAATGACGCAGGTAGAAGTGACTGTACTTACGGGTCTCACTGTGCATCCCATTTTACAAATCTGTCTTTTCTCCCCCTCTTTTGTAGCTCTCCGGTATCGCGGAGACAAAGCGGAACAGAAAAAAAACATCAGAATAGTGCAATCCCATTTCGAAACGACTGCCTCCCTTATCCAACAACCCCTCTCTGCCTACCCTAAGGGTATATACGTGGTAGTAGATGTCTCTCTCCGTAAACACACCCTCTGCTTGAATGGGTTTTATAACGTACCCCAGAGGATCTCCGGCAGGAGCCCGATGTCAACTGTTAGAACGTTACTCTGTAAATAGCGTCGGTGAACTTGGTCAGCAGTAGGAAGGCTGCCCTGCAGGACAGAGTTCGAATCTCGCCCTATACATTACGTCTTTGCTGCATGTTTACGTTAAGGTTGCAATATCGATCTTTCCATTGCCATGGCAACTGCGGGCTCTTTCTTTATAATTATCTCCAACAAGCAGGTGTTTCAGGTCCAGATGAAAAGTTTAAAATTTTATGCCCTTATCGCCTGCTTCAAGGTTGACTTGCCGAGATACGCCTGATGTTCCGAGAAAGCTTTCTCTCATCCTGAGACGGCGAATGTCATGTTTATTGGACCCTCAGCTCATTCCGCAGAAACCTCATTCACTGCATTATTCATCGCCTGGGACGTAGCGTGATAGTGCGCTGCGTTGCCGCTAGACTGCAGCAGTGTAGGCGAGGCCCGCATTGGCAGTTAAAGGGGACCGTCCAGTGTGTGACGGACAAGAGAACAAGCGATAAATCAGCACAGAAAGGGAATGTAGCTTTCTGAATCGTTTCAACACGCTTTGCGTCTAAACTCACCCCCAGTCGTGAAGACCCACGCTCAGACATTCGCCAGGACGTCTTCTACACCTGCCGTTTTCATGAACCCAAAGAAACAATGCAGCTAATGTTTTATTTCAAACACATTACTAACACTGAGGGAAAATATAGCGGCGAGGTTGGTATTTCTGACGAGCCAACTGTTGCCAGAGGAATATCCCGACTAAATTGAAAACTGAGGACAATTAAAGAGAAGAGGGAAGTAAATGAACGTTAACAACATGGCGACTTGTCCGACTCTGGTAATTAATGACTTTGATGTTTATCGGAGACTACAAATGTAGCATTTTAGTTATGACATGACATGAGCACGTGCCGAGCAGATGCTTTAAAGCTACGTTTTCAGCCTCTTCCCAACTCGTTAATGTTTCAGTTCCAAGATAATGGGCGTCAAAAGGCGAAGTAATCCAGGAAGGAAGGTTTAGAGTTGAAAGAGAAACGTTCTAAAAACTTGTAACCAGATCAATGTGTTTGTTTTTTTTATAAAAGGATGGCGCTTTGCACATGATGAAAGTACTCGCGGTCATCAATACCAACCTTTACAGGTACAAAAAAGAAAAAGTGAGTCGTCCCTGGAACGTAAAATTCTTCCAAGGCTGTGTAGTCACTGCAGCAGGTGTGTGTTCCGTTAGTTCTGTGGCAGAGTGTGCAGTTAAGAGATGAAGCATTTGTAACAAAGTAAATTTGTAATACACAGTTAATAATGAATGTTGTAATATTTCCTTCAGTATTTGCTCTATCTAAATGCAAAATGCTACACATGCTCGAAGACAAAAGATGAATTATAGACACAAATTCAAGAAGCCTGGGATGTTGTACTTTCTCGTTCACACAGCTGTAGAAATCTGACATCGTCTATGTCCCGAAGATTGAGGGCAGTTGTACATGCTTAGGGTTCATACACCCGATAATAATTTGTGTTTATTTCTGTGTGTTTTTATAAATGTTTCTGTTCATGTATTTATTTAGTTATTTATAAATGATATATCAGTTTGTGATCACGTTATGTGTGTACATACATAGTGTCATAAAACTCAAACGATATGTTAAAATATATTATAATATCAAGGCTACATGATGTTCTACATATACACTTATAAATATTAATAAAAACTGTTGTGTGGTATTTGAACCCAGGACTTTCTACACAGCTCGGTCACCCTAACGTTCTCTTTCCAGATGCTTATCATTGACCATGACGTTTACAGGCTAAGCGCTCGCTGCATGTGTTTGTGAATACAGCGTCCCGACGTTCTTGGATAGAATCTGGTACGATTTCTTCCCCCTTCCCAAAAGGGCATAAGTGCAAAGACGGTGATCACTTTGAGCATTTTCATAAAAGACTTACGCAAACTGTTGCAATAAAGTTCCAATAAGTTCATAGTTAACTGGGTCGCTCTGTATTTCAGATGTCCCGCTTTTAAAACAAGAGCGTGCTCTTCACGCTCACGTACGTAGGCCAAATGTTTCTTCGTTAACTGCTGACTTTCAAAACTTATGTTGGCTATAAAAACACAACCCCCCCCCCAACAAGAAAGTCAGCTGCCGTTATTAGAAGTGGCTGCGGTCAGCATACTGAACTGTGTAGAAATCTCCTGAACACTTAACGCGACTTTGCCGAAGATAAATTGTTACCTCGTAATTGGTGTTTTGACAGAAACACTTGCAATCCATCATGTACTCCCTTGCGCGAGAAGACAACGCCTCAAACTTAGGAAAGAGACTCCCAACCCAACTTCACAGTGTTTTCTTTACTGAACTGAAAGTAGGCTGTAAACGAAACCGATCGCGGAGATGGGAGAGCTGCCTTTTCTTTCTTTACGCTACTCATTTAAGTTATTCACATATCGAGAAATCGATAAAAGACGAGACAGTATCGAAAAATGATGAGAAATGCTAATGACTGTCAGAAAAAAGCAGCCATTTCGTCGATTACTTTAATAGCTGCATTTAAATACTGTGTTATCTGTAACCATGGCAACGACACTGTACGTTCGATCAGTATTGTTTAATTGCTTTTAATAGAATGGACGTTATATGAAAAGTTTGGTAAAATACCGAAAGCAACCCTCATGTTAGTAGAGAAAGCCTTTACACTTTGTACTCTTTTTAAAACTGAAATTTTGGAGCAGTCTATTGGAAATGTATATTCTTATTAGTCAACAAAACGACATTCGCCTTCTTCGGGAAACTTTCACACGTTTTTGTTGATAAATTCGGTTCGAAAAGAGGTACCCACAAGCACATAACCTTCTTATGTGTTCAATTGATTACCATTAAAATACCATGAATTCCTGAAAATGCAAATTTTCGTGATGTTAGGAACAAGTTTCATCTTAGGTGCATGTACAACATTTAATCTCAATTGTCGATATAAATCAATTAATGCCGCAACAGGATGTTGTTGATTTGGTCTATTTCTGCACACTCTTTAACATCTCAGGTCATCATAGTCCCATTCAATTCAGGGTGTGAACCGGCCAATAAATTTTGCTCAGAGACATCTTTCAGACTTGAGGTTATTTTTCGTGACATAATCTATGATACGGGACGCACGGCTATACTTGCTTTCCGAAAGAAGCCATGCGCCCAGAAAAAATGCATCGATCCTGGCCGGGTTTGAACCCGTGACCTTGGGTTTACAGGCAAGTATGGTTACCATTAGACCTCCAGATCGACCCCGCAACAGGATGGAACTGCGCCACAAGTTGTTACAAGAATATTATGCTACTTAAAGAAGTTTCAAGGATTTTGTAGGGAACACGTACAAGAGCAGATGGAAAAGTAACGCCCAACATTTTTACTAAACATTTAATGAATATAAAAAATAATGCTCAAAAAACTACACGTTTTTTCCATTTTTCAACATATGAACATTTCTCCTGCGAGCACGCATGACCGATTTCACTGAACCGAATTATTGACCAGCTTTATCTTCTATGACCCGCAGAAGTTAACATCTTATTATGCAACTTCTTGACTGCATGCTGGATTAATGTACCTCCGAGCCATGTTTTTCAGTTTCAGCAATGTGTGCTGTATTGAATTGGTTCCTAACTCAATACAAACACTTTTCCTTTCCTCCTTACCATGGTGGAATGTATACACGTAATTGCTGCGGTCACTAAACCTTGTGACCCCGGCAGTATTGAAAAGGTTTAGTACATTGTATTACTTTGGCCTAAAGTTTTCGTTGCTATTAAATGTCGAGGTTCATATAACTAAGAGAGAGCATTTGAAGTCTTTATTCATTGTTGAAGCAAGTGTGTATTATCACTGCAAATTGTTACTCCTGTCCTGAGGGTTTTATTTCCTGCCTACTTCGAAAATGTGCCTTGGCCACAACGACAGGTAACATAAAGAACGTCATTCACAGTTTTAACAAACTCCACCGTACTGGCCTGTTTTGTTTCTAGCGTGACGCCCGTCACCACATGTGCGCCCTGACTTCATGAAATGTTATTCACTTTGGAAACGTCTCTCACCTTGAGATCGACTTTTCTGTATGTCGATGCTGGTTAGCGTTCTTTCCAGGGTAGATGCCAAAACTTACTGAATAAACACATTTTCCGACTGTCCGTTTTTTTTTTTTTTCGATCTTCTCTAATATGTTTTTTTGTACTAAATATTGCCAAGTTATTAAGTGATTTTGCAAACTACAAGGTCTTCCCAAATTTGCAGTTATAGACATTATTAAACCAAAATTGAACGGCTAATCTCATAGCATTCTGAGCTATATTGTCATTTCAAAATCTACCTTCTTGGGGGAAATCTTAAATTTAGTTATGCATTCTAAAAATACTTAAAAGAGTTGGGGAGAAATAAAAAGACGGGGGGTACATAAAGAGAAAGTTTGAGGTATCGATAACACAAGATTATATTATAATTTTAAAAACTGAATGAAGGTCCACAGATGTTCTTGGTTTCCAAAAATACTCTTTTGAGAGAGTCTGGTGTGTTTGAGGAAATAGTGACAAAAGTCAAACTTATGGTATGAGCATTGAACGTTATTCAACTTTCAATGTTGTGTGATTCGTTACATTCACTAAACACTTAATGAGGTGCAGTTTCCGGACTGACGATATCAAGTGGGTGGTAGAAAGGATCAGCACAAGTTCTCTGACTCCCCTAACAGTAGGAGGAAGCTTAGAACTAGGATACTTCCGCCATTCCACTTTATGAGAAGATCCCACCACACGGCAAACTTTGATCAACGGCCGGTGTAGTCGTCATTTGGGTCAATCATCAGATAAATGCACTACATTTATATTATTGTGTGAACCTTGATAGATGACCCATTGACCTGTTTACACAAACACTAGTTTTAAATGTCACAGACAAGTGCAGATTCTCATTAAATTTCTTAGTGTAAAAAAGTACGCGTTTGGATATGTGGGGAATGTGTTATTGATATTTTAGTGCGTTATGTTTTAATATTAAACTCGTTAACCCTTTCGACTTTATATGAAGTTGTTTGGGGTGCTCATTTCAACACAACTTGCCCAAACTGTTCACTTCAAATTTTGATAAGGCTTGTCAACGGATATTTCAGAGGGAATTAGAGGTGTAAAGCCATTTATGTAATCAAAATGGAAATTTTAAAAGTCCCATTGCTAAATTATTTAAAAATTCTATAAACTGCAGAAAGTGCTGATAATTAATTTTAAAAATGCAAATATAAAATAAACATTTAAGTTCAAAACCTACAAGACTATAAGTGATATTAAATTTAATATTTTATTTAAATTGTGAACATAAACACTAACATTAACATTTCTAATTGCATGGCATTAAGAAATGTATAATCAATGTTAATTTCAATAAATAACTCTAAAGACAAACTTTTTATGCTTTTAGTAATTTTTTTATAAAAGACAATTTGCTCATACTTTTTTGACCGCAAGATTCAACTCAAAAGTTTCAAATTCTAATGTTGTATCCTATATATTTTTTAAAATTTGTAAATCAGTCTATTTTTTAAAACTTTAAGGTATAAACCAACAAATAAATGATTTTATTAAAGTAATGCACCATTACACAAAATATGTAGACTTCAACCCTTTTGCCTTTCTGGGTGTGTCGTCACATGTGCGCACATGTTTATCAGAAATCAAATCGTTATGATAAAGGTGTGCCGGGTTTAATGCTTCGGGATCGTGTGGGAGCAACAAATTTGAAAACAATTTTACCATCCAGGTTGTCTAGCAACGATATAAACAACTTCTTATCCCTAAATATCTAAATCATTAGAAAGGTTTATGCAAGTCCTGTACGTAATTTAAATATATATCGTTTAGAAATGTTGTCTTAATATTTGTAAAAATTCAGAGTAATACAATTTGTGCTGAAACTATTTACCTTTGTATTCCAAGCATATCTGGCACCTGTTGTTCGCATACTTTAATTACTCAATTTCTGTAGAAGCGAGAGGCGAACTACATTCTCTCCCGTCGAAGTCGGTGATTGTTACATATCGTGCTGTATATAACTGCAGAGAGGAGAAAATTGTGTATGTCTACAAGCTCATGAATCATGTGGAGTGCACATTTACATCAGTCCAAAACACCGAAATGTAGACATTGGCGTCCAGACCTAGATAGATCAATGCAACAACGGTTACCATCTCGAAATGGACAAGCAAAGCTTCTCAGAATTGCGGGATGTGTTACAATGGGTTTACAAATATCAACTTGTTGCTGAAAGCTCCAATCGATCCTTACAATTATTGAAGAGTGCGCTGAAGATGTCCCCAGCTCGCTCCACAACATTCTAAGAAAAACACAAAGTCCCACACACACGTTAAACTAATCTTTAGCAAATACAAAAAAATTATTCATTGCCTAGTAACTCAAAGATAAATGAAGAGACCGCACTTTGCTCTTTATAGGCCGTGTCCTGGAACTTATTGATAGCACATGGCATAAACGTCGTTTTATGTTTTTCTTCGCTTCTACATAAAACAGGCATTTTCCAACTTTATTTTACTTGTTTCAAAATCTAGGACGCCACACATTTTGAAAAGCATAAACAAATACAAAAAATTTTCCCACTTAATAAAAAGTACATAAAATAGCTCAGCACATAAACGGCAGTAAGAAGTTTATCTAAACTTCATAACTATAACAAAGCGTTGTTTACTTGTGCAAATCTTCACGGCAATTTATCAAACATGTGGCCCGCATTTCGTCCTGCCACAAACATTTTGCATTCTGTTCCCACAACGTTGCACTTTACCAATTAAAATAAAACCAATATTCATGTAACCAACGGGTACTCATTAGCAACTGTTGCAATTTTTAAAATTGAAATATTCTCTTGCCATGTTTCCATTGGCCCAAAGTGCTTTCTGTAAAAGGCTATAATTGTATCAAATAAGTGAGTCGGTCTGTAAAAAACACCAACTACTGCAATATCGATTCAGCAGAGCGGTAAACCACCTAACATGTTTTCCTTGTTGGTCGCTTCGGGACAGTCCAGCCGTCCACTATGACGGCTTCATTTTGACCCCTCTTAACCCTGATGAGGTATTACCATGGTTATTTCGATTGTTCGTACTTGTGACATATTAAAAAATAAAGCTTTACTATTAATGTAATTACTGTAGAATAAATTGGTGAAGAATAATTATGTTAAAAATGTTAACCAAGTCAAGCTCTTGTCCTGAGCCGCCGTGTCTCCTCACGCAATGCCCAGAAAACCATCAGTGTTGAAATAACTGGCAACATATTCACCCTAAACCCTTTTACACATGTGGTAGAGATATCCAGCACGGCTTATTGTGCTACCCCTTTGCGACAGACGTCTTCTGTTCAAGTTGCAATGTTGGCACCTTTCCCAGGACTTCCCTTTATAGAGGAAACAAGTTCTTTTCTTTCCAGGATTTGACACTCAAACAGGATATGCGAGGTGGATTCCTAGACTGTTAAGGGACAACTTTGACTGAACTTTCAAACCCCTAAACTAATCAATAAATATCTCTGAAATGTGCATAACATACTATAAAACAAAAGAAGTAATAATAAAAATGTAAATTACTAGCTTTAAAAAGTTCAAGATAGCATTGGGAAATTATGTGCAATATTTTTTGTACCTTATTACAACATGGGGTATATCAATGGTTGGCGAAGAATGCAGGAACGTATCGCTGCTGTCTGCAGATTGAACATGAAGGAAGGGACTCCAATTGCACAGATGTCCGACTGACGCACATTCAGTTCATCAAAGGAGATGCGCCTAATCAGACAACGTCATTGTTCCTGTTGACGGACGACCAGAACTCTCAGATTCCCTGCCGCTGGTGAACCCGTTGACCCAGAAGTAAACGTCTGCTGTACACGCCTTTTTGACCACACACCGCAGTTAAACGTTCATGAATTTATGGAAGTTTGATGCCTCCCTTCCAAATAAACCATGCAGTTCATCTTGATCACGTCTTTCTCTACTTTACAACAAACGAACACTGCTAATTCGCTACACATTCTGATTACAGCCGTCATTTTAGCATTTAAGCATTTATAATTTAGAACACGAAATATGCAGTAAATGACATTCGTAAAATTTTTAAATTCACGAAATAAAAAATACAATTTACGGTTCATTTTTAATGAAGCAGTCATATAAATAAAATTTAAAAAATAACTGCTAAATCTTTACATTCGGGTTATTAACCTGTTTAACGCAGTTAATAATAATAAATAAATGTAACTACTTGGAGAATAAATTTCATAATTTGACAAAATTATCTTCAGTAATTTGGCTTGCATACCGAGGGTATCAAAAAATGAACACACACTTTCACAGTAGGTGTCTATTCAATATATTTCAAAGTTTGACCGTAAAAACAACAGTAATGTGTAGTATGATGATCTGTAAACAGATGTGACTCGCATACATTATGATAGCATTGCTACGTGATAGGTAAATCAACAATGAACAAATGAAGTCAACATTATCGTAAATCAACAATGAACAAATGAAGCCAACATTATCGTATGATGTTCTGTAAACAGATGTGACTCACATGACGTTATGCTAGCGTTGTTACAACAAAATGGAGCCAAGATTATCGTTTGAACAGCGGAGCGCAATTTTGAAGTGGTATTGGAAAACCGAGAATGTTGTTGAAGTTCAAAGGCAATGGAGACGTGTGTACAGAACAGAACCGCCAACGTGAGTAACAATTGCATGCATTCGAGACAAATTTGAGACTCGTGGTACCGTATACCGTAGAAAACCAGCTACATTGGCAGCACTTCGGGAAGAAATTGAAACGGCATGTGCTGCAATCGCTGAGGACACTTACGCAAACGTTGCTCAATCAGTAGTTGAACGTACTCAGAAGTGTATCGACGCCGATGGTGGGCAACTGTTGTAACTGTAAAAGTGTAAGATGATTAGTGCTCATCATTTTCTGTTTGTTATGTTAACAGTGCTTGAAGTGTGTACACACTCTGTATATTTCTAAACCACTGTTAATACAGTCAGAAGGTTGCTCTATCCTGATTGGTGGCTGGCAGTCTGCACTCAGATACATTTCTGACTTTTTGACTTAGGGGTAAACGTGGCCCCTTGTTCTCAGTCCGTTTACGTGTGGTCTTTAAAAATGACATGAGGGGCGGTAGATGCTGGAAAATGTGTCGTGCAACAAGTTCACAGGACGGAGAGAGCACATGGCTCCTTCGCGGATGTCAGTAATGGTGGATTTCCAAATTGTTTAATACATTTGCTTACTGACACAGCGTAACGAAACGCACACGTCCAGGTTTATGAAAATTCCTTTTTGCTTTGTGATTATTTATTTACTGTTTAATGTTTCAGGTCTTCATCTTTCACGCAGAAATGAAATTCGTGAACTATCAAATATTTTTGAAAATGTTTTTTTTTGCTCTTTTTGTACTTGTGTTCGCATTGCTCTAACTATTTCTCTTTTAGTGTTTCATTGGCGGGAATAGCACGTTAAAATAACTCGCATTCGGCAGCCAAATAATGGGCAATACCGAAATAACAACGAAAAATGTTGCAGTTTTAGACACGCGATCATTTTATTGCATTCTCATACCGTCATCTTCATAGTAGCACGACGTCGCTCCTGTGCATATTTTCAAGGGGCGGTAGCACTTGCAATGCAGATTAAGATTTTTAAATTTTGCATTTTTGGCAGATCATACTAATAAGGGTGTATTCCCCTTTTTGTAACACATCAGTAAAATGGGTCAATTTGGATACAAAATAAGATCTTGCACGATGTTTTGTACATGTAAAAACAACCTCCGCCTGTTTCATTTTTGTCCTTTTCTCTTTTCGCTCGAGGACTTTTCTTATCACGTCTGGCCATTGTTTTATTCGCAGCACTTAAGTTCTTCTACTGCTGGTCCAATTTCTGAAATTAACGTTGTATTTGGAATCCTCGTATGGAGCCTAATTTCATAATGTACAACTCAAAATAGATGCCGCTTTGGGAAGTAAATGAAGGTGTTTGCACCTTGCATGCAAAGAAGACACTTTGCACGTTTAATTGAGATTAATGCACGACGCCATCTTATGTGCGCCCGGCACATCCGCACGCCATAAATCTCTTGTATGCATGACGAAGTGTTTTTGACATGTTAATAGGTCTACAATTACAATACTCAGCTCTATTATTAATTACTGTATTTTCACTTAGGGCTCTTCGAAGTGATTAAGTTTTTAGAGGAAAGACTTTCACGTGAAAACACTTGAAATGGTGCCTATGAATACAACCAGGCAGTGCTGCTCTAACACGAGTTGTCAACAAACAAACCTCTTCATCGCAAAGTCACTCCCCACTGTCAAGTTATCAATGTCTAAGAGTGTTGAAATTCCTTTACTCACTTTAGAATATTCTTCAAAAGGGAATTTAGAAGTTGGAACTTCAGTACCGCTCCCTATTTCTCCTTCATAACGCTCAAACTAATGAACTTGCGTATTATTAAGGAACAAAACTATTGGCGGTGCATTATACATGACTGCGAATGTAGGTTGTCGCCCTCTCTAGGCGGAGGGCAGCGTTCCATCGCAAGTAGCGCTATATCTGAGAAAGGGGTTCCATCGTCCACTATGCCGCCGTGATGCAGTGGAGCGTCACTCAGGACAACAATCGGGCCGTTTGGGAAGGTGAAGTGTTCTCGAAGTCTTCATGAAGAACTAGGAAAGTGTTGGCGAGGCCTTGGAAGAAAGTGAGTGGTTTGCAACCTACAAGAGACGAGGTCTGTTCTGGCATCGATTTCCTTCACGAACGAAAGACTGCATAAGCAGACTGTTGAGAGCCGTCTATCGCAACAAAGACGCCGATACCCTGGTTCTGCATGACAGCAGCCATAAGCCGGTATCAATTATGAAAATTTACTGAACACCTCTAGAACACCCACCTTACAGACCCGACTTATCCCCTTATGATAGGACGCGGAGCCTGAGCGAATTGTACATGACAAGACTGTTCCGCTTTTGCATTAGGAATCTTATATGCGTGATCCTTCAATAGTGACATCGATGTCAGCCACCCCATACCAAAGGGCTCCAGATCTGGTAACCTTTCTGACATGAACGCCGTATTGGTTCCAACAGAGAACTCACGTATGTCACTGTGCGTTCAGCTAAAATGATCATATGATTAAAGCCCAGCAGGCGGATCCGTTCGTGTCCATACACAGAGGGCAACATAAGTCAGCCTTTTGTCTTCATCCACTGTGTAATTTGCATTTTTTATGCTCTCAGGCGGAGCACAGGCTTCTTGTTAAGGAAGTTTACAATGTTTTTTTTTTTTTCTACCATTTTCCGGTCCCATGCCTTTAAAACTTGTATACTCAACGAAAAATTGTCTTTGTACTTACAAATCTTTATTTTCATGTAAGGGCTATTTACATGCTCAGCCAGCAATGCCTATAGTTAGAAGATCTTGAACCAATGAGCAGCACGGTAAGATAAGGAAAAACAGAGATTAACCATTTGTCTGTTGAATAACTATAACAGACAATATTCTCAATAGTTTGTAATTTGGAAACCACCGGCAAAATCTTTCAGTATATGATTAAGAAACTGAATGTGCACGAAGTAGAAGGGAGTATCAAGTTCGCCTGAGAGCAACAGCATGAAACTGACACTCTCCGTAACACGAAAAGGCATGTACACCCAGACTCTAGGTGTCGATCCGAGAACTTCGGGGACGCTCGTAACTCTGTATTCTCAAGCGCATGCAGCGAGTGTACACTGCAGTGGACGCTTTGCCTGTAAACAATCACAGTCATATGGAAAGAGAACGTTAGCGTGGTGTATAAATTATTGATTTTTGCGTAAGCTCCTGGGTTCAAATACCACACAACATTTTTATTAATATTTATAAGTGTATACGCAGAACATCATGTAGCCTTGATATCATAATATATTTTAACACATCATTCGAGTTTTATGACACTATCTATTTGCACATATAAACGTAATCACAAACTAACGTATTGTTTACAAATAACTAAACAAAGTATGAACAGAAACATTTATCTTATAAAATGAAAACACTAATTAATATTCGCATGTATAGCTGCCTTCAATCTTCAGGGACAAAGATGATGTCAGATTTCTACAGTAGTGTGGACGAGAGGCTACAACATCCCAGGCTTCTTGAATTTGTGTCCATAATTCATCTTTTGTCCTTCATGCATGTGCAGCATATTCAGATAGAACGAATACTGAAGGAAATATTATGTAACTGTTAAAGCTTGCTGTGCATGGGAAACTATATTACAAATAATTTACTATAATAAGTTACAAAGGTATATTAAAAAAAATTGCTTCGTGCCAAGAGGTGAACCTCGACATCACTGCACACTCTGCCACAGTTACCGTCTTTAGCACATGCCATATGATTGGTTACCTTGTGACCTGCGCTCTGTAATGAGCAGGACTTTTGCGTTTCTGTAAACACTCTTACAGCTTTTTTAGATCTAAATCTCTTTGGTCATTCATTTCAAGTACTTGGCGATTTTACTACTGAGCCATACCTTCAAGCATTGACAGTTTGAAGTCCAGGTTGGGAATACTGAAAGGCAAATCTTGAGCAATAATAACATTTCAAAAATTTCTCTCAAGCCTACACTGCCTTGCTTTATGGACTGGGCTCAATCTTGCAGGAAGTTTAAAAAAAGTCGTATTGAGGTTCTTCACTGTGACAATGCAACTTGAGGACACCACCAAACCTTACTGACAGATGTAGCTTCTTGTCAGTGAAAAGGCTGCTGTTAACTTGACACCCTATGCTGATTCCATTCCCTGCGTCTACAGTAAGAAGTCACAGAACTAGTTTCAAAATAAATGACTGAGAACAAGCGAAAGGTCCGTAAATTTTCTAGATGCGATGCGGGTTTCTTATAAGGCCCCACACTTTGGGAGCCAATTTGAAGCGGTTTATTGTTCAAGACAACAGAATACTTGGGAAATGTTCGCTATTTTGAGCCCCACTCAACAGGACTTTTCGCTAAAAATTACACTGCACAGTTTACTGTAACTCTGTTTACGTTTTTTAAACATCGGAAACATCACTAAGCACAACGAAGATGGTGTACAGGACGGTTGTTAGGTCCACTAGACGTAAGGGGCAGAAATTTGGGGTGGGGAAACACCAAGGAAACGAATTAGAAATGAAATTTAAGCAATGAGCATTTACCAACACAATTTCTGAATTCCAACGGAAGTTTGAAATCTGCCTGAAACATTTCTAGCGAAGACCGCACAAAGAACCTGCAACTATACAGCAGAGAGAGAGAGAAGCTGCAAGGGGTACATGTATGATGTGCGCTTATGGAGTATTTGTTATTACAAGTAAATCTACCACAGCAGAAGCATTGTCTCCATCTACGTATGCATTCAGCCATATCGATGACTAGCCTTTGTTTTCTGAATAAAGCTCATTCTAAAAACAAATCCTGAGGAAAAACACATCGTGACTAAAAAGACAGACTTTGTTTACTTTAAACTGCGGCCATTGCAAAAAGCAAGTACTTCAGGTTACTGAGCAAACACGCGACAACACGCCCGTGCTTAATAAAAATTGTCATCAAACTTATTAATGCCCTTCATTTTGAAGGCGCTCGCACGTTTCCCACATTATGCGATCGTATCTGAAAATGGGACGCCGCGATTTATCTCACAAAAAACTTAAAACAGACAAAAAAAAAAAAAAAAAAAAAGCCCGCCGCTTCGAAATTTATTTCTTTTTCAACGTTATGTATACTTTATTGAGATGAATCGACGGTACACGTTTCTGTCCCTAGATGGCAGCACGCCTGCTGTGCAAAACTTATAGCAGTAAAAAAGAAAGGGGCGGTTATTATATGCGAGAACACGTCTCTAGGCCTAAGGAAAGTTTCCAGACCAGAAACAGATAAAGAACAACTTTGGGAATGCACCAGAATCCCACAAGACTACAAAGTGGTCCCGGCAACTTTCACGTTTTGATGTAATATTAGAGGGAGGGGGTAAACACGGCCCTCTTCCCAAAGAAAAACTTTACACGGCAGCGGTAACACCTCTCTGACCGACTTCAATAAGCGAATTTGCAATTCAAAACGGGTATCGAAAGTCGATTGTTGCGCAATTTACTTTTCCAAGCTCAACAAAACTTGCACTGCGCTGTTTCCAATTAAACGTTTCAACTTAGACGTGTCTTGGCGAACTTTACTGGTGTGCAAAATGACGTTATCGCGAAGTGTTTCAAACAACAATTCTTGCATGTCACAACAGCTGATTGGTGTTTAACACCAGTTAGTGCTGGATGCAGCATTTTTGCTTCATTTGACAGTTCCCCACTGGCTCGCCGAATTTAAGACGGGGAAACCACCTTCAAAGATGTCGAGACGGGGGTTCCATTAAATACTCGTATAAGGATGTAACTATGCCGCCCGTTTCTTTTCAAAGCATTTCCCACCCCACCCCCTTTCGATACACACCAGCCTTCTTTAGGAACTTCCCTCAAAAATTGAGGCGAACAAAATTGGAATTCTTGCAACCTATAAGTATCACAAAAGAGAAACCACATTTTTATTGCTGTTGTTGTTGTTATTGTTGTTGAGATTAAACCACAATAATTATTGGTACACTATTAATTAAATTAAATATATGACTACTGATAGACAAAGCTACTGTGTGAGTATTTTTAAATGTAACCATGTTTATGAACTGAGACCTTCATATCATCTTTACATTCACTAAAATAGAGAGAAACAACAGAAAGTTTCGAGTTACATTCTGTGTTTAAGATGATGTTCATATGTTTCAATAAAACAAAAACATGTCACTATTTAAAAACAATTGCAATGTACAAAGCAAATAAAAACAATCGAAAGTTACATCGATTTTCAGTGGCTTTGAAATTTAATTTAAATGTTATTAACATGTAACGTAAACGTTTTCTGAAGAGCGCTCTTACATACAAATATAATTCTCATACACATATTAGATTAATATTTCACATTTGATATCTTCATGACGATACTTCTGTTAAATATAAAACATATGTATCATTATAAATACAGTTTATATGTTGAATTCATTTTTTTTATTTCGAAATAATTGAGGGAAAATTAAACCCAAGAGCCTTTTAATTTAAATTTTTGTTTTCCAGTATATGCCTATTCCTAATGGTTTATCTTCGCTGATTTTCGTAATTATTTTTTGATCACTTCCGTGGTCTAGTGCTCGCCAGGAGGTCCGTTTCCGATTCCCGCTACCGACTTAGGAATTTTTCTAAGTTAGGAAGGTCTAGAACGGGGTCTACTGAGCCTCCTGAGGACAATTGGGGAGCAACTTAATGGAGAGGTAGCGTTCTTCGGGCGTGATAGGTGCCGGCATGCGGATCACATGCCTCCAACCTGCAATACTGTCCTCTAGTCGCGGGCAGGCCAAGGTTCATGTCAAGTTGTAGTGGTAAATGAGAATAAGATTTTTATCATGGCACACACAGAGTTTCAGCCACCAGAGCTATTTTTAAATGTTCACTCTAACCCCTACTCTTTAAATTTCGATTTTTAGGTATATCCCCACTCTGCTGATTTTCTTGTTTTATTTCAATGGCATATACCGAGATTCGTTGAGAAAAAACAAAAATTGCGGCTGCTAAAGTGTTGCCAAACACACACACACGCGCATGTACAATCCACGTTTTTATGCCTAGTAAGTAGGAACGGTGGAGATTTGGTTTCAAAAATATTTTTATGGTACAACTGCAATTGGTCATTCCTTTCAATTCATAATGAGCCTGATCTGAACTGCAGAAATTCCATTTTCTCCAAAGCAGAGAGCACTTGGTTCGTTCATTTTCCTGGTGCCAAACTGTGATGTACCGGTTGGCAGTGACTGGAGCGCAATGTGGCCACTTGCTCAGAAGAAACTGCAAGTCCCATCCTCTTCATTGTTCTTGTGTAACTCAACAACAGGAGTTGTGTTTATTATAAAGAATGTTTACAGTAGAACAAGTGACCCCGATTCATCATCCTCATGCAACTCCCGCCTAACGCTGGCCGATTGTTTAAGGAAAGCTGGGTACACCCCGAAAACAAAAGCTCATCCATAGAGTTTCGTCACAAAGTATCACTGCAGACTTTTAGGAGGCACTAACATTAATTCTGTAAGACGCTGAAAGCACGTGTTCGAAGTCCCGACTTAAAGAGTTCTGCAGCAGTGGTTTCGTTGTGGCAAGTTCAAATAAAAGTTACTACACTGTTTAGAGACACGTTAAGTTACTTCACTGAGGCTTCTACATGAGCAATGTTTTCATCT
Organism: Metallyticus violacea; assembly: GCA_030762175.1. Classification (NCBI taxonomy): domain Eukaryota; kingdom Metazoa; phylum Arthropoda; class Insecta; order Mantodea; family Metallyticidae; genus Metallyticus; species Metallyticus violacea. The sequence continues at coordinate 1,354,507 of CM060839.1, forward strand.
GTTGTACAGCGATTTTAATACGACACTCTCCATGTTTGTTCAACAAAATACTCTGTGCCATTTATTGTTATAACTAAACGTCCGAGGTGCTAATCTTCAGTAACAGAAAGTCAACAATTACGCCGCTTTCAAGAGCAAAACTCCGCTTCCTTGTTTCCCTCATAACAACCGTTGTGTGTTACGTCATCTCTTTTCTGTGATTGTTCGTCTCTCTTTTTAAAGTCGACTAACAGAATCCCCTGTAGTCGTGGCCATGGCTTTACCATGAAACAATTGATTCTAACAGCACTCACCTGCCGACTGTTTCAACTCGCAGCGATTTATTGTTTTAGTCTCCACCAATCAACAAATGATGTATTTTGGTGTCACCACCAACTGGTGCTACAGGTGATACATCTTCTGCTTGTCCTAATCGAAATTGTTTCCATGAAGAGGTAGCTTCACCATACACAATCTAAAATACTTTTAATTTCTGAGAGATGAAATTTTTGTTTGTTTATTTATTTGCCCTTGCAAGAGTTAAGGTCATGGGGCCTTCTCTTCTACTCTACCAGGCCAAAAACAGCAAAAATACAGAGTAACGCATACATAGTTATCTAAAATGAATAAAAAGCCAAATTAAAGAAAAATAAAGTTAGGAAGATGTTACAGTTCTACTTGTTCTTCAGTAATTTAGCTCCAGTACAAGAGAGAGGAAGGAGTAGGTGAGAAATAAAAAGGGACCGAAGAACAAACAGTAAGAGATTAATCTAATTCTCGTTTAAATTACTTTATTGTCCGACTTCAGGAGGAAGGGAGTTGCAGATTCTGGGAACTGACGCGCTGCATGTGTTCGGTGACGAGGGATAAAGTCATATTCCGAGTTCCAGGTAGGGACAGATATACGAAAAGAAAGGCGATATACTGAGGGACGGAGGTACGGGGGATTTTTGACAGGAGCGTAAGGAAATGGAAAGTTCTGCGTTCTCTTAGAGGTAGCCATGACAGTTGATTGCATAGGAGTGTCACATGATCAAACGTACAAGAGTTGGAGGCATTGTCCAGTGTTCAGATTAGAGTACAAGACATCAAACAAACACTTGAATGAGAATGACGTGTTACATGTTTTAATGTGTGAATCAAAGAAAATATTTTATTGCATGTGTAGGTTACCTGACCGGGAGTCTAAACACCCAGAGTTTTTGTCGCGCTGTATAATTAATTATGTTGTTATCATGAAGATTTAAGTGATGAGATCAAATCTTCATTTACTACAGTCCCGGCCTCTTGGTAGACAGTCTTTGAAAGATTTTCGGAACGTTAGTTTTGGCGACAAAGTTCACCAATTAGAAACATTCGTCGGCTCAACAGCATCATTCACAAGCGTCCTATGCCACATATGACGGAACTCGGACTTGTGTGTTCCAGTTCCCTTCAGGGTTGCGCAGTGTTCCGCTTCTTACCGCTCGTTCCCGCAGCTAGACATCCATCCACCAGCGCCTGTGCTCCGACTTCGCTTCTTAAAATGTTCAAAAGAAGAAAATGGTTCTCTCTCGGCTAAACAGATATTGTAATCTGTTGCCAATCACTGTAACGTTTCTGATTTGTAGCATTGGTAGTAAGGGGGCATTAATAACTTCCCCCAAGGATCCCTGGGGCGCAATATTATTGAAACCACCCAAATGATTTCTTCAGTCAGATGGGCAAATCACACCAACCTGCAACTTTCCCGTCAAAAGAGAAGTTCAGTAGTGCAACCCTCCAGCCACTCACAACGCTTGTCGTAGACAGTAAGTTTAAAGTCTTGCACAAGACACTGTACGTGTTTCTTGATTTACACTGAACCAGTTGTATCAACTTTAATTACAAGGTGGAAGGAGGTGTTCATACTCTAAAGTAGGTTGTCTTGGCATCAATAGCAAAGAGTAAACTGCGTCAATTGTTCACTAGCCTCAACTGAAACGGAAAAAACTGACACAAGTGATGGCTAAACAGAAACAATATTTTGATAATTAAAGATCCTACAGATTTGAAATATGCGTGCGCTGTGTTGGCCTCACTGGGGCCGAGTACTTCAAGAAAAGTTTTGACCCTTTCCAACAACCAGTAACAGATGCTAAAGTTTCTTTGCACCAGCTGCGACGCTTCTAGAGATTGCCGAACACCCTCCCCCCCCCCCCCTCTTTCTCCGTTGTACGATTTTTCCATCGAGAAAATTTCTTGCCGGACAACTGAACTGTTTGATTCTTTCTATTTGTGTTCTTTGCCAAAACAGCGAGTTAAATTAGAAATCCACATTTTATTGTGACAGTTTGTGATACAACCCCCACCATCTTTCAGCAATGTTGTGACCCCAATCAGAACTTTTCAACCTGACACATTCTAACAGAAGAAAACAAAAACTCTCTAAAAGGTAACGCAACCAAATTGCTGGTATTTTTTAAAAAAAGAAAATGAAGTCTTAAACAAATTTTGACTGACTCTTCTATCAACACTAGCCCTCTCCATAATCCCAAAGTCGACTTGTAGAATGTCATCAATTGCTAATTTGGCTATTTAAAATATATAATTAACCTTGAATGTTTTAAATGTGGTGGAGATGTACGCCATGCTGACATGTCCTCGATAGTCAGAACTTTCCGCAGTCATTTACTTTTCTTTATCGCCTGTCATTGTTGTTTCATTCAAAGTCAGAAGACTGTGCAGACAATGGCTAAAAGGGATCTCCCGATAAGGTGCCGTCGCGGGAGTGCTACGCCTCGTTGTCGACATGATCAGACGGAGCGAAATCCGGTGAATATGGTGGAAGCGGCACAACTATGAACCCCAGCTATGTCAACTTCTGCGGTAGTGTTGTCATGTTACTGTAAGGGTCTCGTTCCTTGAGAAAACCATACCGTGTCTGGTGTGTTCCAAAAGCGGCACAACAATGAACCCCAGCTATGTCAACTTCTGCGGTAGTATTGTCATGTTACTGTAAGGGTCTCGTTCCTTGAGGAAACCATACCGTGTCTGGTGTGTTCCAAAAGCGGCACAACAATGAACCCCAGGTATGTCAACTTCTGCGGTAGTATTGTCATGTTACTGTAAGGGTCTCGTTCCTTGAGGAAACCAGACCGTGTCTGGTGTGTTCCAAAAGCGGCACAACAATGAACCCCAGCTATATCAACTTCTGCGACAGTGTTGTCATGTTACACTACTGTAAGGGTCTCGTTCCTTGAGGAAACCAGACCGTGTCAGGTGTGTTCCAAAAGCGGCACAACAATGAACCCCAGCTATATCAACTTCTGCGACAGTGTTGTCATGTTACACTACTGTAAGGGTCTCGTTCCTTGAGGAAACCATACCGTGTCTGGTGTGTTCCAAAAGCGGCACAACAATGAACCCCAGCTATATCAACTTCTGCGGCAGTGTTGTCATGTTACACTACTGTAAGGGTCTCGTTCCTTGAGGAAACCAGACCGTGTCTGGTGTGTTCCAAAAGCGGCACAACAATGAACCCCAGCTATATCAACTTCTGCGGCAGTGTTGTCATGTTACACTACTGTAAGGGTCTCGTTCCTTGAGGAAACCAGACCGTGTCTGGTGTGTTCCAAAAGCGGCACAACAATGAACCCCAGCTATATCAACTTCTGCGACAGTGTTGTCATGTTACACTACTGTAAGGGTCTCGTTCCTTGAGGAAACCAGACCGTGTCAGGTATGTTCCAAAAGCGGCACAACAATGAACCCCAGCTATATCAACTTCTGCGACAGTGTTGTCATGTTACACTACTGTAAGGGTCTCGTTCCTTGAGGAAACCATACCGTGTCTGGTGTGTTCCAAAAGCGGCACAACAATGAACCCCAGCTATGTCAACTTCTGCGGCAGTGTTGTCATGTTACACTACTGTAAGGGTCTCGTTCCTTGAGGAAACCAGACCGTGTCTGGTATGTTCCAAAAGCGGTACATTTGCATTGCATGGTGTCGACCTCCATGACAGACTTCAACCCTTTTGTTCATCTTGTCTGTGTCAAGTCCTAATGTGCACACACCTTTTTCATATTCAAATCGTTGTGAATGATGGTGTGCATAGTGTCGATGTTGCTGGCGAACCCTAACGACCTCTTCTGTGCAGGGGCTTCTATACCAAATACCAGAGTTAAACGTTTGTCAATTTCTGCAGTTTTAACGCCGCCATCCTTCCATAAAAACCATGCACTTTATCTTGTCCATGTCTTTCTCTACTTGACAACAAACGAACAGTGTCCTTTATCTATACAAATCGTTATCTAGCGCCTAACATGGTACTAGTATCAGGGATGCAGGGACAAGTGCATTGTATAGCACGGGAACTACTGGACTAGTATGTCATTGTCGCACACTGAGGGACTCCCTGAATGATGATCTCGCAAACAGATGAATGGTGATCCGTGGCGGAAATATACTACTAACTTGGCATTTGACACTTTGTAAAACAGAAATCTTGAGTTCGTCAAGAACAAGAGATACCCGAAAATGAGCTTTTACAATTTAGGTGAGTAGTGCGTCGCAAAAACTCCCTTAGAGAGCATATTAAATACATTTACATAAAATATACATTTGTATTCAGTTTGTGAAAGTGTCAGGTCCCAGAGGTAACGTCGTGCGACTTTCAGAAACTATAAATCAACTCCGTAAATTAACTACAAAACATATGAGAGCGCCGCTTTTATATGTGAAGTTCGCACAAAAATGCGGACGTTTATTTCGGAGTGTGCTGATATTCAAAATTGGATTTTTTATAACTTTTTATATTTTTTTCTGAAGTTTTTAAGCCCGAGTTTGTAGGTATGAGTAATTTCCCGCCCTTTTGTTATATTGCAGCATTTCTTGCCCCGGCTCACAAACACAGAGATAATTGACTTAATCCATAACTAAATTTATATAGTATAAAAAACTAGCTGATGTTTTATGTTGTTACATACCTGCAAGGCACTCTACCACTATCTATTACAACGTATAATTATTTAAATACTTGTTTTATATTTACAGACGCTCTTTAACATCAGCGTTTATTTAAATATACGAAATATAAATTTCATATTCAAAAATATATCAACTTGACACCACTATGGTGTTTTTAAACTGGTGGCATAAACGCAACTTTTCTTTAAATATGGTAAGCATAAATTGAGAATTTAAGAGTATCGTTGCTCATTTATTAAAATAAATCCAGGGTGAGTTTAAATAGCCTGTAAAAAACATACCATTTTCTTTAAAATCTTACCAGATCGTTTGAAGTATTCGCAAAATTCCCTACGGTCTAAGCCAAATCAAATAATTACTGTCGGGCGTCATAAAAATGAATCGAGCAGTGACTGAACACTTAAAGCCGAGGTGAACAAAGTTCATGCCGGTTCTATACTATACTATGCTTTCGATTTCTATATATATATATATTATCGTCACCGTACATGCACCGAAGATGAAGCTATACAGACAAAACCCACGTGAAAGTGGAATTTCAATGCAATGTTTGGTGATATTTAATAGAAATCCGCCAGTGACGAAACTTGTAACATTGGGTAAAAGCCGTTTCCTTCGGTTCAGAAAGAGATGGTTACTGTATTTTCAGATTCTCAAGAAACATTGCTTGTCGAGTACTTGCAAAGGCGCAAATCAATAAGATTAGTGTAATGTTTGACTATATATAGAGACTATATATAGAGTGAACCAATATAAGCGGTTTTTGTTTTAATTAATTAAATAAACATTTAATTTTGTCTTATTTTCTACATAATTTCCCAGCGGATAAGAAAATCCTAAATCGCAATTCGGTAAGTTTGGTGTTCCGGCGGATGGGCGTTGTATCGAACTTTACCAGCGTTACTTCGAATATGGCAGGGTGTCTGTTACACCCTCCAACAGTGCAGCCTTGGCGTGATCACTTCCAACCTCAGAAATCGCAAACTTCGGTCACAAACGATCAACTCCCTTTACGGTCGTGATTTTCACTTTGCACAGTGTGTCCCATACAGACAGCAGCTTATCTGCGTACTGTGCCCGTAATGTTCGCAGAATTTCGGACTGTTTTACGCCAAAACCCTAACAGTTCGTTATGTGAACTTCTTACTAGGACATGATAGTGGCAGGCAAACTGCCCCTTCCCCCCTCACGCGTTACATCTGAAAGGTGTCTTACAAGTGGTAAAATCGAAATTCCTCTTTATATTTTACTAACACTGGTACAAAATTAACTAAAGGAAAAACGGTCCAGATTGGCGGACAAAAAAGTGTGAACAAAGTGTCCATCTTGTTACCCTGGCAACTTTCTCCTGTCTGAATGGAAGATGTCGTGTATTCTGCACAAAGCATTGAAGTGGGAACTTCAATGTATAGCCCTTGTTGATATTTTTAAATTTAAAAAACATATACGTTGCTTTCTGCCGAACTTTTCAAATAATGCAGGACCCAACGACATTAAAATGATCACGTTATTGTTATAAACGAAGTATAAAATACTCTATGAACGCCTGTTAGTTTTAAATTGTATTATAAGCCTACAGCTGTAACAGTTCACTGGTGACATTTTCCTACTTGTTTGCAAGTCTCTCTGTGCCTACAGAGATTCAGAAATTGTATCAATAAAACCTATCACATAAAACCTTGTTACTCTTTATGTGACTGCATAACGAAACGCAAAATGTGTAGAGTCAATCTCAACGTTTTGAGAATACTTAAGGCAAATAGTACATTGTGTTTTATTTCTGAGGAATAGATCAAAGTTTCCTAGGGAGAATGAGTTGTTTCATTGTTCTCAGCACATCGCAGCCATTTCGTGGTGTACCATCTGACAGTGACAGTCTTTTGTTCGAGTGGAATGCCACAATGTGAGAAGAAACAAACAGGTTAGGGAAGATCCGGATCGATTATTGCTGCTTGTATCTGGATGTTATTGATCTTCCACCATCTTTTGACACACACACATACATAAAATTAGTGATTGCAGAGTTTCAATATGAGGGAATGTGATACGTGCCTTCCCGCTCGGATGTTCGCGGTGTGAGGAAATTGTGAAGGTCTAAAACCCCAATTACAAGATACAAGACAGGTCAGCCGTTACTACTGCAAGTAAAGGTAGAGCCACAGTGTACCAGAGAGGTAACGAAAAATGTGCTATTCTGAAATTCTGCTTTGGTCTCAATAAATCTTCAGTTAAGGCCTATGCAATGTCTATTAAGAGTTTGTACTCTAAGAAAAAAGTCAGATAATCGTCAAATAACATAAAGAACACTTTCAAAAATTGCCATCCACATGTCAGTAACTGAAAATTTGCACATGAGGCGTGTTTGTGCACGTTGGGCTTCAAGACTGTTGCGTGAAGTTGAAGATCTTGTTACAGCAAGAGGCGCAGTTTCTTTCAAAACGTTAATAAAACTTGGCTGCATCATTTCGGTCCTGAAAGGAAACAGAGAAGCCAAAATCAAAGGAAACAAAAAGTATTGCTACTGCGGGGAAAGTTGCATGTCCTACCTGCACACACAACTGTAACTGAACAATACTACAGAGATGTCTTGAAGAATCTTCGAGGAATGATTTACCGGCAGTTCGTACCTGCTCACACAGCTGTAACTGAACAATACTACTGAGATATCCTGATGAATCTTCAAGGAATGATTTACCACCATTTGCAACACAACTGAAACTGAACAATAATACTGATATTCCTGAAGAATCTTCAGGGAATGATTTACCACCATTTGCAACACAACTGAGAATGAACAATACTACTGAGATTCCTGAAGAATCTTCAAGGAATGATTTACCACCATTTGCAACACAACTGAGACTGAACAATACTACTGAGATTCCTGAAGAATCTTCAAGGAATGATTTACCACCATTTGCAACACAACTGAGACTGAACAATACTACTGAGATTCCTGAAGAATCTTCAAGGAATGATTTACCACCATTTGCAACACAACTGAGACTGAACAATACTACTGAGATTCCTGAAGAATCTTCAGGGAATGATTTACCACCATTTGCAACACAACTGAGAATGAAAAATACTACTGAGATTCCTGAAGAATCTTCAAGGAATGATTTACCACCATTTGCAACACAACTGAGACTGAACAATACTACTGAGATTCCTGAAGAATCTTCAAGGAATGATTTACCACCATTTGCAACACAACTGAAACTGAACAATACCACTGAGATTGCTGAAGAATCTTCAAGGAATGATTTACCACAACTGAAACTGAACAATACCACTGAGATTTCCTGAAGAATCTTCAAGGAATGATTTACCACAACTGAAACTGAACAATACCACTGAGATGTCCTGAAGAATCTTCAAGGAATGATTTACCACAACTGTAACTGAGCAATACTACAGAGATGTCTTGAAGAATCTTCAAGGAATGATTTACCGGCTCACACAATTGAAACTGAACAATACCACTGAGATGTCCTGAAGAATCTTCAAGGAATGATTTACCACCATTTGCAACACAACTGAAACTGGACAATACCACTGAGATGTCCTGAAGAATCTTCAAGGAATGATTTACCACAACTGAAACTGAACAATACCACTGAGATATCCTGATGAATCTTCAAGAAATGATTTACCACAACTGAAACTGAACAATACCACTGAGATGTCCTGAAGAATCTTCAAGGAATGATTTACCACAACTGAAACTGAACAATACCACTGAGATATCCTGATGAATCTTCAAGAAATGATCTACCGGCATGTCCATGTCCATGTTGTGAAAGAGTGATCATAAATAATTAAAATAAACCTTTGAATCCTAATTCAGAGGGTAACAAAGAGTTTTTTAGCATTGTAAATACCCCAAATGTTCCAAACACCCTGTGGTGTTTTTTTATTTTTTTTATGTTTTATGTTTTTTTTTTTTTTTTTCAAATATTTCTCACCTCAAATAAAAATAAACTTTGTGAACTGCACTGTTTAAGTTTAACATTTTATATATGAATTTCTTCTCACCGTTTTTCTGTACACTTTTTCTAATTTTTCAAAATCAATTTATTAGGGAGCTTCTCCAAAATAAATCAACTTTAAATTTTAACTCAACTGTAAATTAAAAATAATTTTCGTATGACAGACAAAGGTCTTTGTTTTACGTGGCAAACAAAGGGGTCACTTGACCTGTCCGTGACGCCAGCCCTCTACTACTTTATCAAAGCTTTTAACGACCTCATCGAGCATTGTTGTTTATAATACAAGAACAACAACAACAGCACAAGTTGGTGAGCAGGTAGACTCGGCTGCGGGCAACATTAATCAATCACAAGTGCCCGGTCCTGGGGGCACCGTTATGCCCAGATTGGTATTGCATTATTTAAACACAATCACTGCAGCACTCTCTCTCTCTCTCTCACCTTGCGCCCCCTCCCTCCCTCACACACACACACAAATAAATTACGCACGCCACTGCTTGTGACGGAGAACCCTATTTATTTTCTTGTCTTCCCAGATTTATGATCTCAGCCGCTAATTTTCGCTACACGACTCTTTAATCTGCGTCGCAACACCCCGAATATTCACTCAAATGTCAACACTTCCTAAAATCGTTATTTTTGATACTGTGCTTTAACAATGCGTTAATCTCATAAACAGTTGGCAGCAGTGCCAACCTATACATCATAAATTCCAATATCTGAGCAAGCTCATCACAAGAACTCAATAGGAAATAGAATGTACGCGGTCAAATGGGCCAAATATAAACCTCAATAAATCTTTGTCAAGGTTAAGGAAAAGTGTTTAAAGTTTTCTATTTAGCAAGAGCTCGCCATCTGCATATAGTCTTCAATTTTTCTGGTTAACTATAAACACTGCAGTTTAAGAGTACCTACCTGTACCTAATTAGCTACTCTGTGGTAATCGTTTCGGATATTTGAAGAAATGGGGTAAAGAACTGGCTTGTCTTTATTTCTAATTATTTCAATACTGTTTAGTGGTATTAGAGACCGAGTTATCGCTGCGTCAGGGGTTCGATTCCCGACACGACAGTCGTCCTTGATTGAGTTTTTTTTCGGTCCTCATAAATAACAAATATCGGGGACGCTCCCTTCCTTTCACAAATTGTTTCATCTCGTGTTATAATCAATGCTACCACCAGGAGTTGAAACACATTTAAAGAGAGATTGAGTGCGGAACTAACACAATCTTTGATGTGAATGTGGCAACGCTGGAGAATTTGCAGATTACACACTGGGAAAGGATGGGGCGAGGTTGTTATGGTTTGCATAGCACTTTATAATCGTGTTATATACACGATCACAGGATACCATGGCAAGAAAAACTATTGTTTACTTTGGTGGTACATCTGAACAGAACTTGTACATAATGAAATGTTTTCGACAAAATTATTTTCATTTCCTTTTTTTTTTTTTTTTTTACACACACACACACTGTATAAATAATGTTTTATTGTTCTTTGGCTTATCTAGAGCCATGGTGTTACTGTCACGAAGACGCCTGTGCCACTTGGATCAAAATTGACACAATGTATATGGCCGACACTGTCTCGCTGTTAATATCGCTGGTGAGATACAGCAATTGCTTGAAGAATGCGACCCGATTTAAAAACTAACCCTGTGTCTCTTGGTAACTGAACTTGCCTTCTAAACCCAAGATCGCGGGTTCGAACCCGGCCAGGATCGATAGATTTTTTCGGGCTTAAAAATCCTAAGTGTGGCTTCCTTCGGAAGGGAAGTAAAGCCGCAGGTCCTGTGTCATAGATTTATGGCTCGATAAAGAACCTCAAGTCTGAAAAAAAGAGACCTCTGAACAAATTTCGTCGGCCGCTTCACGCCCTGAATTGAATGGGACGCTGATGACCTGAAATGTTAATATAACAAAAGAAACTGTGTCTCAATTATACACAAGCAAAACCGAAATATGAGTACAAAATGATAACAAGAAACTTTAAATCTTTACTACAAGCAGAAAGTGAGAGACACTGAGGAAAAACTGTGCAGTTTTGCAAGTGTCTATTAGGCTCTTGTTTTAAGCCGAAGCCAAAATCTATGTAGCCGACAGTTAAAGTTGATTTCAGGACGGACGCTAGGAAAGTGACTGAAAATATTTTCATAATGCAAGCTTCAAGACAAAAGGATGTTTGTTATTCTAGAAATGGAAATACAAAAGGAACGACTGAATGGAGACCTAAACAATGGAACGACATGCATTATCTGCCTCATTGCACGCTGCTCTAACTATAATACCACAGGACACGATCCTAAGAATTCGCCTTCTTAGGAAAGAGAAAAAACGCCAGCTGGACAATATTCACCGGAACTTTTGGCGAAAATTCATAAATATGTGTACAGACATTCGGTTGGCAGAATTGGGATGTTGTTTGGATTAGTGCCAGTCGGGTTTTGAACTCACGTTACTGTCAGAAACATTCAACGGTTTCTTAATGAGCTCCCTCTAATTTACTTCATCTTCTGTGAATTGTTAGCCTACTTAACTGCGTGCTGAAAAACGAAACCTATGGATATCAGAAAACACATAGCAAAATTTGTAAACAGGCTGTAGCTTAGAATAATAGCGCGGGAATTTCGTACTTAATGTTGCTATAGTTCAACGTAATCAAAATTTTGAGTAGGAGACTTAAAATTAAAAAAAAAAAAAAAAAAAAACTAAATTCATATCCAGTGGCAGACCGTTGACCCCAGAAAAGCGAGAGATATTTCCAGTTTACTTCACACCTCTCAGGTGGGCACTGCCCCGTGAAAAATCGCATCTTACCCTCTAGTGCCCTGCAAACACCTCGTTGGAGCATTGCCACCCTAACTAAGCTAAAATACCCTATCTATTGCATTGCATTGGCAATACGAGGAAAATGCAATTAAGTGCCCATACTGCGATGTTTCAATTAGCATTTAGGTCAAAATTGGTTTACAGCCCTGCATGTTTGTTCAAATGCATCGTTTTGATTCCAGCACACAAATAGGACGGGGGCTAACAATTTTATTTGAACATAACCTCATACATTTATCCCGTTTTTGAAAGTGTGTAAAATACTCCCATGTCGCTTTTGAGCTTTGCTGGCCAAATCTGGAAAGTATTTTAAATCTGTCAATTTTGTGAGCAGATCCTCGTCTTAATGAAATTTGCTTTGCTCTTCTGCAAACCAGGTTTAGAAGATTGAAATTGTACTCTCCTGCAGGTAGAATTCTTAAGAATGTACTTTTAATTTGCCGTTGGCAGGCATGCTGCCCACTTTACCTCTTTGACATGTGGCTATGTTTAAATTATGCAATTTGTTTTTAATAGAGGAAAATTCAGAGTTTCCACATAGACGTTTATGAATTCCCTTTAGCATGAAACCACAATTTTATTTATTTTACAGAATATCCACTAAGATCTGATTTAGAAAGCTATTTAAAACAACGAATTCATACTTCCATTGAATGCTTAAGACAGGTATACCAACATAAAAATTAACTTGCTAATGAGCCGCGAACGAGAATGCTTCAAACCGCCCTCGTGGTACGAATTTCATAAAAGTCGGTTAACTTTAATTTGGAAAATGTTTACTTAGTAATAGTAATTAACAGCAAATAAATGTTGCATTGACATTCGGAGCCAGTGACTGCATGTTACAAGTCAAATGTGACTGCATCGTAATGAGCCACTCTGGACCAAACGGGTATTATCTTCCGTTAAAACATTTTTACCTATTCTCTAAGGCTTGAATGCCGTATTTGCGATTGGGGATGATTTAGGGCTGTAGTATGCAGCTTTCGCGTGTCTACCCCCTCTACACCTGGGGATGAATAATGAATTGCCCTGCCGCCACAGCCATCATCATATTTTCCCCGAGTAATGACGAAATAATAATGACCTAATGACACAATCATTACTTCTAACGGTTTTCCCATTAAAACTATAACCACAGCTAAACGGAAAAATGTGGCAACGCTGCATACTCGCCTACAAAACAGTACAAGGTGTCCGTCAAAATGTATCGGCGTAACTATTTGCTTGTAAACATTAAAATTGCAAATGTAATAGTTTAATTAATCATTTTCACCCATTTAATCTCTTCTGAATTTAGTTACTAAAATACAACGTCTGAAGTTCAATTGTAAACTGAATTCTGTCGTGAAGTCAAAGCACGTCTGTTGTTACTGGAAACATAAAACGAATGGATAAATATTTGTTCAAAGTAACAGATAATACTTCGAGGAAAATGTTTGCTGAGACCCAGAACGATGAGAGCGCTCCAATCTTCAAATTCTGCACCTCTACAGGGAGTTTAAGTTAGAAAACCTATTAAAAAAAAAAAAAAAAAAAAAACTAGTACGTTCTTTTCTTACTTTTTTTTTTTTTTTTCGAAAAACGAAAATTTATTTGTGAACATAATCTCCTTTGAGCTCAATAAATTTGGTCAAGTGAACCCCTCCCCCCGAATTGTGCATAATACTCGCTTACGGCATAAATAACCTCTTCATTAGTCGCATGGGGCCAAATATGAGAGATATGATGGGTGGGGAAGCCCAACTGTTGCACTTTTGCCATCGCAACGGCCGACATGAGAGCAGACGCGTTGTCCTCGTGAAGAAGGAACACTTTCTTGGTCGCTTCTGATTCAACTCGCTTTACAAAAACATTACGTAATAGCAGCCAGTGATTGTTTTACCCTTTTCCAAACAGTCAATCACGACGATGCTCTACGAGTCCCAGAAAGTTTGGGTTCACTTGTTGTTAGGTAAACATTCCACTCAGAGCGTTCAGAGAAAAGAATTTTAATTTTTAAATTATTAACATACGTGACTGTAAAAACAAACAGTAAAATTATAATTAAGATGTTTACTATAATGGTAAATGCGGGAAGTAGTTTTTCGTGTTTAACTCAGTCATTCGCATATAACTTGTTTTTCTAAATGATTATGATTATGATTATGACATGAGATATTAGAAACTGTTCTTCTGGAAAACATATTGTTTGAAATTTACCCGGGCCAGAAACCCTGAATATGTCATTAAAAATAATATTTTAGCAAGGGAAGAGTTTGGATTTAAGAAAATCATGTCAACAATTTAACAAATAATATAAAATTTAATGGACTAAGAATATTCTGTGATATGTCAAAAGCTTTTGACGTGTAAATCTTAACATAATCTTGTCAAAGTTATCCTATTAAGGGCAAAGGTTATCAAAGGATTGCATCATAATTGTCAAATCGAAAGCACAAAGTTATAATTACAACCTGTACTCGAAGTGATCAGTAGTAAAGCACGCTGTTCCTCAAAGATCTATTTTGGTCCATTATTATTTTTACTATAAGTCAATGATCTGCCTTACAAACTGATATATGCGGATGATATGTTCTCATTAAAGAACACAAAATCAGTCACCTCTCAGTACACTAAATAACTTGCTTTGAAGTAACAAAATTCATATAAAATTTGAAAAAACTAAATACATAAATTTTCACACAAAAAATAAAAACATACCAGACCTAAAGATGCAGCACGAAGGCAGTGAAATTATCGAATTTGATACCGCAAATTCTTTGTTTTATAACTAATCATAATATCAGTTGAAAAGACTATATTGATTACATTTTACCCACATTGAGTTCGACCTGTTATGCTAATAAGAGCACCCTAACTAATACATTATGTTTACTTCCATTACTTAATTACTTGTAGAATTATGTACTGGGAAATTCAGTAATAGCGAAAATAAATTTCTTATATAAAAAAAAAGTAATAAGAATAATGAGGGGAGCAAAACTATCAACTCTCTGTAAACCACTATTCAAAATATTTGCAATTTTACCATAAACTTGCAAGTACATTCTATGCAAACCTTTATTTGTAATAAACATTTTAGAAGTATTCATAAAAACTCACAGCAAAGAAATCGGACACAGACCAACAAACAAGTTAAAGACGCTACACAAAGGGGTTTACTATAATGATATAGTATTATTTAATTACTTCTATCATCTATAAAGAAAGTGTTTACAACAATGATATAGTATTATTTAATTACTTCCATCATCTATAAAGAAAGTGTTTACTACAATGATATATTATTATTTAAATACTTCTATCATCTATAAAGAAAGTGTTTACTACAATGATATAGTATTATTTAATTACTTTCATCATCTATAGAGAAAGTGTTTACTACAATGATGTAGTATTATTTAATTACTTCTATCATCTATAAAGAAGGAGTTTACCATAATGATATATTATTATTTAATTACTTCCATCATCTATAAAGAAAGTGTTTACTACAATGATATATTATCATTTAATTACTTCCATCATCTATAAAGAAAGTGTTTACTGCAATGATATAGTATTATTTAATTACTTCCATCATCTATAAAGAAAGTGTTTACTACAATGATATATTATCATTTAATTACTTCCATCATCTATAAAGAAAGTGTTTACAACAATGATATATTATTATTTAATTTACTTCTATCATCTATAAAGAAAGTGTTTACAACAATGATATATTATTATTTAATTTACTTCCATCATCTATAAAGAAAGTGTTTACTACAATGATATAGTATTATTTAATTCCTTTCATCATCTATAAAGAAAGTATTTACAACAATGACATAATATTATTTAATTACTTCCATAATCTATAAAGAAAGTGTTTACTACAATGATATAGTATTATTTAATTACTTTCATCATCTATAGAGAAAGTTTTTACTACAATGATATAGTATTATTTAATTACTTTCATCATCTATAGAGAAAGTGTTTACTACAATGATATAGTATTATTTAATTACTTCCATCATCTATAAAGAAAGTGTTTACTACAATGATATATTATTATTTAATTACTTCCATCATCTATAAAGAAAGTGTTTACTACAATGATATATTATTATTTAATTACTTCTATCATCTATAAAGAAAGTGTTTACTACAATGATATAGTATTATTTAATTACTTTCATCTTTTATAAAGAAAGTGTTTACTACAATGATATAGTATTATTTAATTACTTCTATCATCTATAAAGAAGGAGTTTACCATAATGATATATTATTATTTAATTACTTCCATCATCTATAAAGAAAGTGTTTACTACAATGATATATTATTATTTAATTACTTCTATCATCTATAAAGAAAGTGTTTACTACAATGATATAGTATTATTTAATTCACTTCTATCATCTATAAAGAAAGTGTTTACTACAATGATATAATATTATTTAATTCACTTCTATCATCTATAAAGAAAGTGTTTACTACAATGATATAGTATTATTTAATTCACTTCTATCATTTATAAAGAAAGTGTTTACTACAATGATATAGTATTATTTAATTACTTCTATCATCTATAAAGAAAATGTTTACTACAATGATATATTATTATTTAATTACTTCTATCATCTATAAAGAAAGTGTTTACTACAATGATATAGTATTATTTAATTCACTTCTATCATTTATAAAGAAAGTGTTTACTACAATGATATAGTATTATTTAATTACTTCTATCATCTATAAAGAAAATGTTTACTACAATGATATATTATTATTTAATTACTTCTATCATCTATAAAGAAAGTGTTTACTACAATGATATAGTATTATTTAATTCACTTCTATCATTTATAAAGAAAGTGTTTACTACAATGATATAGTATTATTTAATTACTTCTATCATCTATAAAGAAAATGTTTACTACAATGATATATTATTATTTAATTACTTCTATCATCTATAAAGAAAGTGTTTACTACAATGATATAGTATTATTTAATTCACTTCTATCATCTATAAAGAAAGTGTTTACTACAATGATATAATATTATTTAATTCACTTCTATCATCTATAAAGAAAGTGTTTACTACAATGATATAGTATTATTTAATTCACTTCTATCATCTATAAAGAAGTGTTTACTACAATGATATAATATTATTTAATTCCTTCTATCATCTATAAAGAAAGTGTTTATTACAATGATATAATATTATTTAATTCACTTCTATCATTTATAAAGAAAGTGTTTACTACAATGATATAGTATTATTTAATTACTTCTATCATCTATAAAGAAAATGTTTACTACAATGATATATTATTATTTAATTACTTCTATCATCTATAAAGAAAGTGTTTACTACAATGATATAGTATTATTTAATTCACTTCTATCATCTATAAAGAAAGTGTTTACTATAATGATATAGTATTATTTAATCACTTCTATCATCTATAAAGAAAGTGTTTACTACAATGATATAGTATTATTTAATTCACTTCTATCATTTATAAA
Organism: Metallyticus violacea; assembly: GCA_030762175.1. NCBI lineage: Eukaryota > Metazoa > Arthropoda > Insecta > Mantodea > Metallyticidae > Metallyticus > Metallyticus violacea. The sequence continues at coordinate 1,371,786 of CM060839.1, forward strand.
GAAAGTGTTTACTACAATGATATAGTATTATTTAATTACTTCTATCATCTATAAAGAAAGTGTTTACTACAATGATATAGTATTATTTAATTCACTTCTATCATCTGTAAAGAAAGTGTTTACTACAATGATATAGTATTATTTAATTACTTCTATCATCTATAAAGAAAGTGTTTACTATAATGATATAGTATTATTTAATTACTTCTATCATATATAAAGAAAGTGTTTACTACAATGATATAGTATTATTTAATTACTTCTATCATCTATAAAGAAAGTGTTTACTACAATGATATAGTATTATTTAATTACTTCTATCATCTATAAAGAAAGTGTTTACTACAATGATATAGTATTATTTAATTACTTCTATCATCTATAAAGAAAGTGTTTACTACAATGATATAATATTATTTAATTACTTCTATCATCTATAAAGAAAGTGTTTACTACAATGATATAGTATTATTTAATTACTTTCATCATCTATAATTAAGCTGTGTAACAAAAAACATAAGTTCAGATTAGCGTTGTCACTTATACTTTCTGTACAGAGGAGGCTCTGATGCAATAAATAATTATTTGTACTAATTTTTCTCCATTTAATTAATATATCCATATAAATATACTAAACAATTTAAATTACCATTGACGAGTATTTTTTCTAAGATGGTATTTTAATGTAAAAATGACCATCTCTGATAAACTCCACACCAAGCTAAAATTTGTTAATAAGAAGAGTGTGACAATTTCATAAACTGTACATAAAGGTATATAAATTCTGACATCTTGGACTGACTCTTTTAGAGTTGACTGAACTCATTATAGGATCCACAGACTGAAGAGATGTGATATGCACGAAACTCAAATTAATTTATTTTCAGGAGAAATAAAAGATAAGTTTGAATTGTTTTAATCAGTTTAAATATTATGTGACAGAAAAATTAGAAACTTGCTTGTCCTATAAAAGAACAAAATTAAATTAAAAACCCATTTTTTTATTTCAAGAAACGATTAAATGAATGCTTTTTGGGATAACGGTTAATAAATATACTACAAAATTATTGTTTATGACATTAAAATAATTATCTAAAATTGATCATTTGTGTTTAAACAGTTTTAGAAAAGACATTTCTTCCTCTTTGTTTATAAAACATACAAGAAACCTAAGGCCATTATTAGAACGTAATACACTCCGTACTGAAACGGTGAAAAAGTCGAAATTATAGCATTTTTGAATCATATTACTTTATTAGCACGACACGGATCTGCTCCGTGGTTGCATAATGAAAACGCCTCAGGTCACATTTTCGAATCGCAAATGTCACAGTTAAAATAGTCAGAAAAGTTGGATAATATGAACAACTTCTTTCCATGACAACCAAAGGCAAACATATTGCTGCATTGTTAAGTTACCGTGGAAACTGTTTCTTGTTATTTCTAAATACAGGTAATGTTAAGTTTTCTGCAACATCAAATGGATTTGTTCATTTAATTTTATGCTTAAGGTCTCTTCGTCGTTCTGTATTAACCCAAACCCAAGGAAAGCTAAGAAAATTACAGTGTGACATGTTCCTGACTCACTTTCGACAAATCGCTTACTACAATCCAGTCGGTGATCGGGATGGCAGGTCAGTACGAGTTTAACGTACATCGTGTACTCGGAGATTGTTTCAAGAGATTCAACCCTCAAGTGCAAGTTCGATTCACAGATTGATAAGTAAAATTCTTTGTACACAGCAGACAGAAGCAACGTTAAACATGATCTGGAACGTTCCCAATCTTTCTCAGCAAATGGGGTTTTTCCTATTCCTTTTTCGAAGTGCTACAAAGCCACTGAAGTTAGAACCCTATTAAAGTATACTGTAGTGCATGGGTGACTCTGCATCAGCAGTAAATTTGGTGAGTTGGTTTTGAAAGTGTGCATCTAAAGTAGTTTTCTTTCCGGGCTCTACCTATGGGTATGTTACTTCACGAAACTATCGAGCCTGAGCTCAGAACCCCTGCATGACCAGACGATAGAAGCATGATGCCCTGTTTGCTGCGAGAGAATAAAATGCTGTATTTTTGTAAAGAAGAAATTAAAAGTGAAACCCCTTAACTGAGCGGGGTGTAGGTTCGCAACTTTCTAGCAGGACTGTGCTACAGTCCATGTCCCCTTGCATGCAATGATGACCATAGTCATCACTAACAGGCATCGCCTCTTCCGATCCCAGATTTAATGCCCTGAAATTTTTATCTTGGAGTGGGGGAGGGCATTAAAGGAAAAAGTGTACAGACAAATCAGATGAACTGAAAAATAACATTCGTGAAGAAATGTCTTCCGTTTCTCAAAGGGAACTGCAATCTTAAGTCGATGTCAGAAATGTTTGGAAAATGAAAGGAGGTGTTTACAGCATCTTCTTGTTTGGTAATGTACCTTTTAAGTGTTGGTAATTACTTACGTGACAGTCTAGTTGCGGACTTTACACGCCCTCTAACTGGTGACCTGTAGTTCTTCCCAAATCCGCCAGAATGCTCTTAACTTGGTGATAATTCGTTTAAACAAAAAAATTAACTCGCGTATATTTGTAAATATTCACAACAGAGAAAGTTACCATTATACTGCCAACATACTATTATTTCTCGATGACAATTGTTTTAGAATGCCTTCTTTACAATTTTAAAACTTTTCTATTTAAAGGTTTTATTTATCACCTGTAATTTCTCTAGATTGGGGTTTAAACATCATGATCACAACTTATAAATAGTGACGACATTTTAAATATTTCTCAGGAAGAACAGCGGAGCGGGCTGTCAGTAGGTAGCAATTGTCTTAAAATAATAATTAGTTAATTGTGTACATCTAGGGAGGGATGTTTCGCCACTTTCTCTTCTTCTTGAATTGTATTGTTATTTTCAAGTGAAGATATTCCCTCCCTTGCATTTTGCTTCGTAATGCACGCACAGTAGATCTCAGTGGGCAATGTAACTTCCGGCGAATCGACATGTATTCATTGAGGCCGGTATTTTAGCTATGTTTGATTTACTTTCTTCGTTTTAGGCTGTGATGTATTAGAAATAGGAACTTGATTTTTTCTGCTACTTCCAACCGCCACGGGTGGCCGAGGTCTTAAGGCGCGGATTCGTGAGCGAGAGGTCTTGGGTTCGAATCCCGCCAGGACCGTCCTCCCTGACTAAGGTTTTTCCAGATTTTCCTCAGTCCTCATAAATGGCAAATGCCGGGGAGGTACCCTAAACTTAGGCCTGGAACAATTCCTTCCTCAAAAATAAATCTTTCCCAATATATCATTTCATCTCATGTATCATCGCCTGTGGTGCCTCTGTAGCAAAAACGGCCGTTAAACACATTCATTCATTCATTCATTCTGCTATTCCCGCCCTTCTGTTTATGACTCGGAAAGTCACCTAATACTGAAAACACTAATGGTTGATTTGTTTTTATACTGAAAATATAAACTACAGGCGTTAGAGTAGTTTGCGACCTGTCCCCCCATTTTTCTAGGAGGAAATGCGAAAAGTGACACCATGTTATTAACACAAAAAGTAAAATTGCTCTGCTTTCTATCTTGAGCTCACATCAAGCGGCATACTTCTGCAATTGATGAACCCACTTTTACGTTCGAAACTCGGCTTCTTTCCTGGCCGTGTGATGCTGTAGGCCCACTCCCGTTCCGCAAAGGAAAATGTATTAATAATGGTAGTCATTGGTACTGTTCATTATTGGAAGAGGATGTTCGCTCACCTTAGCCACAAAGAAGTTCATGTTGGGAGAAGAAATAATTTCTAAGCTTAGTGTACAACATTCTCATCTTGGCGAGCTTTGCTGAACTTACAAATTACTGTATTGTTCTATCAGTTCTGTCTGAAAGTGTAATATGTCTGTCATCGGCTCTCTTACAAAAGAGCACAGTTTAGTTCTACAGAAAGTCACCAACTTGCTACAATTACACTCTATGGCAACAAATGTGGAAAAACATCATAAACTATACTTTTCTCAGTCGTTGAAAAATAATGTATTAAGTGACTAGGCGATAATAATACAACCACCTCAATTAAATATGTTTATAAACAAAATAGGTGTAATTATTGTAAATAATAATTATTTTTAAGTAATAAGTGAAGTGCATGCCATGTTACTTAATGGTAATACATTCTTTAACTCACTTAAAACAGAGCCGCTTTTACATTACAAAAGAAGGTATATGTGGTAAAACAAAAATATAATATCTATGAGATTGGAGCATTAAACACATAAACCTTTAAATATTAAAGTTAAAGGCACTTTCATTAAAAAGCACACTAGATAAAAGAGTGATATGCGTTGCAACTTTATCTTATCAAGCAAGGAGTTTATCATGCTCCTCCAATTAGACGAAGACGAAATCACAAATTTAACATGAGATGTTCTTTTCCTTGTATTGCAGTTTAAAACATTTTGTTATATACTTAAAGCGTCTTATAATTTGTACATTTTGACTTATTTCACGTGAACATTAACACAGAAATGTAATGTGTTCAAACATGTACCGCTTGAAGAAGCAACTGGGACACAAGCTTGAGCATCTAATATGGCGTCCATTAAACGGGAAAATATAAAAATTATTAATTTGTTTTCTGCATCTTTAACAGACTTTTGAGGTTGATATGAGGTGTTTAAAAAAAATAAAGGTTTTATAAAGAATTGCCGAAACCCGTCCATGGTGTGCGGAAGTTATTTTAACCAAGTGTACACTACAAACACGGAGTCAACTTCATAAATTATATTCATGGAAAAGTCAACAAGTACAGGTGTGACGTCACGCTGTAAACATGTCGTCGCATTTCTGGAAAGGAAACCTTATCCCGTGTACTAGTTAATGGGAAATGGCATCACTCGATAAGTAACAATAGATCACCACAATTGTGCGCTACCTTGAGTTCCAAGTGGCCATTCCCACGAAGTCACGGAGGCAGGTGTTCCTTTAAACTAAGCTCAGCATATTTCATGCCCGACACTCTTTTTTAATATCCGTCCACGTTTGCAGATTATCACGCCACACGACCTGCTTTGGTGAAGCTAAACAAGCGACTGACACAAATGAGCACGGCTGCCACAACAGACAGCCGAAGACATGAAACATTATCTGTCCTGCTGTAGCGTGATATTTATTTATAACGTTAATTGTGTATTTACACATCGGTGCTATGTTTCTATCCTCTAATGAACATTGGTGATACGCGAAATAATAAATTAGGCAAGGACTTTTACTTCGGAAGGCGTTAGTTGAGAATTGCAGTTGCCATTGATGAAGACCGAGGAAAAGCTGGTAAACCTCCGCACTACAGGATATTGTATTAAAGTTTGGGGAAAACTCAGTCAAAGTTTGACATTTTGAAAGCAAAAATCTTCTCTTATAAGAAATAAAGAAAATGTTTGTTCAAAATTAAATATACAGGAAAAAAACCAAATGTTCAGCACTTTACTGGAATTAAAAAGAGTTTATTATGAATGCATTTTAGTACAAAATGTTCTTACCCTAAGCCTGACTAAACAATGATAAATCCTTTTAATCTGATCTTAGAAATACATAACGTAAAAAGGGATATTATTCCGTAAAGGAATAATATATACGCAGTTAAAAACGCTGCAATGCTTATATATAGCGCAGTTGTAAGTTTTTGCCTGTTTCTGTTTCTCTGGGGTTTTTGGCTCTGCTGTTCTAGAAGATACTTTATTTTATGAAATTCCGAAGGAATTTTGCGGTTGTACCCATAAAAATATTTTTTAAATTTTTCTTCATATCTGCATCGATCATATTTACTAGGCACCAAAATTAATTATATATATAGACACACACACACATACATTTGTTAACGCTCTAACGACTGCATATAATGATCAATTAACAAACAATTCATTGATTTCGTTCACTAGTAAAATTGGATCATTGGGAATGGGGGTTAACCTAAAGCAAAAATTTAAAAATCGCTCTAGCGGGTGCAATTTTTTCTTTCTCGACTAAACTCAGTACATTCCAGTGAAATAAAATAAGAAAAATAGTTTCTGAAAATCAGCGAAATCATAAGTAACCCGAAATGTAAAAATAGTTCTAGCCAGCACCGATGTTTGCTTTTTGGCAACGAAACTCGATATATACAATTTAAATAAAATAAAAATATAGTTTCTAAAAATCAGTGAAATCGAACCATTAAGAGTATGGGTATACCTAAAAACCGAATTTTAAAAAACGTTCTATCGGCACCAATTTCACTTTAATGTCCTTCACAAATTCTACTTGATGAGGAATTCGCTTATTTTACACAGTCCTGCGTGGCGGAATTTTTGCCTCTGTCGCGAGGTCAGGAGAACTAAAACATTTATGAATGTAGTTAGAGCAGAGCGTGCTGGCTGATGCTATTTCACAATACAGAGAATTCCATTTGAAAATTGTTTGTGTCGTGCTGGTTTGTCCAACCTTGTATGCCTAGTTTTCTTTTTGGTTTAATTCTCATGTATGCATTTACATAACACGGTTTTCTAAGATTATTGTTTATCTAAAACGTTTTCTCTTATTGCTATTAACAATATTTGTTTTCTAAATATTTAGCATGATACGGCAAAGCGTTTAATAGCCTAAGGTTTGTCAGGTTTCTATAAATAAGTTAATATTATGCATTTATAAAATTATTTATCGTACATTAAGATTATTTGAGTTAATGGCCAGCAGAGTGCGCATCCGAACTGAGAGATTGGTTGATTTACTTCAATTGATTTGTTTACGGACGCTCTTTACATTTCAGGTCATCAGCGTCCCTTTCAATTCAGGGCGTGAAACGGCCGACAAATTTTGCTCAGAGGTCTCTTCTTTCAGGCTTGAGGTTCTTTTTCGTGCCGTAAATGTACGACACGGGACCCACGGCTTTACTTTCCTTCCGAAGGAAGCCATACTTAGAATTTTTACGTCCGAAAAAAATCCATCGATTTTGGCCGACACGATCTTGGGGTTTAGAGGGCAAGTATCGTTACCACAACACCACCAGGACCGACAAACTGAGGCGTACAATACATGTGCAGGTATCAGTTTTGAGTTTGGTTGAGAGAGAGGTTTTGCCAAGGAGTGATTTTGTGTTCGTGTGTTCCTCAGTACATAAGAACAAGTGAAAACGCATTCATACAGAGAAATTCTAAAGCAATTCGCAAGAAAAAGTTACTTCGAGAGTGAGTTCTTGCGGAAGCAGATGCCGGTAATTGCATAATTTTCAGTATAACACAAATGATCAGTTTTAATTAGTGTCATTTAATGCTTTTATTTGATAGAAAAGGCATGGATTATTGGTATTAATGTAGACTGTAAATCATGCAAAACCGACAATATACTGTCGGTGTAGTGGAAACTGCAGATTTCCGTTCCAAGCGCACAATAAGGTATCTTAATAATTTTAATTTAAATGAAAAAAGTTTTCACTATTACTTTGTTGAATTGAAATATTACATAAGAAATACATTTTATTTATCCATGTATCAAGATTTTTTGTTCAAAATTTAAATTATTTTGTAAAATTTAGCACAGCAAGAAGCATCTTCAATTTTGTGAAAGAAATAGACTTTTAATATTGAAGAGATAATCTTGGGGGGTTATTAATAGTGACATTAGGGACATTTACAGTAAAAGAAAGACAAAATTGCTTCACTAGAAATTAAATAAATCGTGGCAAGGGAAGGTAGCTTCGTTTTTTAAAGGCCGTTCCCTTAAGTGAATTTACTGGTAAAGTGACTTGAGGTAAACATTCACAAGCAGTGAACTTTCTAGTTAAAGACTGCAGCATTTACAACTTGTTTTTGTTATTTGATGAGAACACTTTTAGGGACTTAATTATTAACTGTTTTCCAATCTGAAGTTATTGATTGGTAAACTTAAATATTTTCTTTAATTCATGATTTTGCATTACAAAATATGTTCTACTAATTGTGAACTCAAAAATATAAAACAAATACATTTTAAGTTGAAATATTGAAAATAGTAAAGAAATATGTCGTTTCCAGTATTTATCCTTACCGCTGACGTCTCGGCAGCTGAACATGCTACATACAACACTCCAACTTTTCTGTCATAGAGTGTGATCACATGAACATTTTGATGCAACTACTCATTGTCTAAGAAGAACACAAGCTGTGCTTTGTAACTGATTGAAGAAACCATTTACAATAACGCACACTTGCTACGGGATCGCCTTATCGACTCTATGGGCATCTTCTAGAGTTGAGTTTTAACACTTTTGCTGTACGTTCAGAAGACAGTGAAACCCTCAATTAGTTGTGCTAATTTTGGTAGTGATTTTGTTATTAAACGTACAAGATTTGGGCAACTTTTGTTTATTTATTTTCTGTTAAAACTGCTGTTTTCGGTGTATTTTCTGTTTTGCACCACATTAGTGGTATCAAATTTACTGACAAGCCCAGAGAGCTTCCTCAGCACCACGATGAACTATCTCGTGTATTTATAACAACATTTGACACAATAATACATTGCTCTAAAGTCAGCTGTCTACCATCTTCGTAAACTCAGTAGTTCGGAAATGGCACAGAATCTTGCTGGAAATACTGATTTCAGTCAATAGTTCGGAAATGTCACAGAATCTTGCTGGAGATATCAGTCAATAGTTCGGAAATGGCACAGAATCTTTCAGGAAATACTGATTTCAGTCAATAGTTCGGAAATGCAGCAAAATCTTGCTGGAAATGCTGATTTCAGTCAATAGTTCGGAAATGCCACAGAATCTTGCTGGAAATGCCGCAGAATCTTGCTGGAAATGCCGCAGAATCTTGCTGGAAATGCAGCAAAATCTTGCTGGAAATACCGCAGAATCTTGCTGGAAATACTGATATCAGTCAATAGTTCGGAAATGGCACAGAATCTTGCTGGGAGTATTTCATTGCAAAGTCGCTCTGCATTTAGGGCATTTGCACAAAAGATAGGCCCATTTTCCATACTCCGATATCTGTTCATTAAAGGGGGCGGTTTTCTGCCTTCAGTGCGTGTTGTTTTACCACGAAAAGGGACTACGTCAATGGAAGCATTAGTAAAGGGGCAATTAGCTTTAATCTGAGCATAATCAAATTACAGAAAGAAATATCAGCATCTTCGTGTCCTGTTTTGACTCCTACTTCAGTACCTGGGTTATGTGTGTGACAAGATGACAGAAATTTGCGAATACAACAAGAAACATCTCCTATCAGAACTTCAATTGGTCGCAAGTCAACTACCAGAGAAAATGCACATAACTTGAGTTTGCATGCGACGGAGTTTTTATTGTCATATGTGGTTCCGTTGCCTTTTTAATACAAGTAAGACAATAGTGCACTGTCATAAGAGGGAGGGTTAAGAGATGATTAACGTTATCCGCATGAAAAACGGTAACTAAAACATGCTCGCCAGAACGCCAGTGGCTTGTCAACTCTGATAGGCTGTGAAGTAATAAAAATCTGCTGTTATGCTTTACCTAAACATTTTAATTGCAGTTAAAATCTCAAATAAATTGTTCCGGTATCCAGTAAACGATAAAAAGCGGTTCATTTATGGACAAAAATGCATTATTTTATTTGTTTATTCACGTAAATTAAAAGTTAGCATAACGCCCTTACTGTAAAATGTTTTTTTTTCATTTTTGCATATATGTGAATTGTTGATGGCGATAAGCGTCTCAAAATGCCCCTTTGTTACGAAAACAGCTTTCCACTGTATGACGTCAAGGGTTCCCTCTTTAGTGATCATGTCCTAATCTAATGTGATGTAGTTCGAACCCAGCTGCCTTCTCGAAAAAGTTTTAGTGCATTAGAAGATACAACCCGTCTTACGGTCAGGAGTATAGGGGTGTCTAAATGTAAGGATGGAGTGACACTAGTATGTCATGCATACAGAGTGTAATTGTTTGTTGTTAACTATAGAAAGATGTGAACAAAATGAAAGACTGGCATATGAAGTTTTTGTAGAAGGAGGGCGTCAAAAGGATTAACAGTATGTGGTCAAGAACCTCCTGTAACGAAGAACTCAGTCAAGGGGTTCGCCAGCGGCAGGGAAACTGCCCATAAGAATGTGTGTATTGGTTGAATATTAACATTGAATATGGTACAACTGTAGGGGTGAGCCAGGCCTCACCCGGAGAGTTGAATATGTAAAAGGTGTGCGCACATTGGGTCCCACGTAACTTGACAGAAGATCAAAAGACTACAGGAAATGCAATTGAAGACCCGGATTTTGGAGAAGCTGGTGACGTTCATGGTGTCACTACATATACCAGAGAAGGTGACGAGTCATGGTGTCACTACATATACCAGAGAAGGTGATGAGTCATGGTGTCACTACATATACCAGAGAAAGTGATGAGTCATGGTGTCACTACATATACCAGAGAAGGTGATGAGTCATGGTGTCACTACATATACCAGAGAAAGTGATGAGTCATGGTGTCACTACATATACCAGAGAAGGTGATGAGTCATGGTGTCACTACATATACCAGAGAAGGTGATGAGTCATGGTGTCACTACATATACCAGAGAAGGTGACGAGTCATGGTGTCACTACATATACCAGAGAAGGTGATGAGTCATGGTGTCACTACATATACCAGAGAAGGTGATGAGTCATGGTGTCACTACATATACCAGAGAAGGTGATGAGTCATGGTGTCACTACATATACCAGAGAAGGTGATGAGTCATGGTGTCACTACATATACCAGAGAAGGTGACGAGTCATGGTGTCACTACATATACCAGAGAAGGTGATGAGTCATGGTGTCACTACATATACCAGAGAAGGTGATGAGTCATGGTGTCACTACATATACCAGAGAAGGTGACGAGTCATGGTGTCACTACATATACCAGAGAAGGTGATGAGTCATGGTGTCACTACATATACCAGAGAAGGTGATGAGTCAGGTGTCACTACATATACCAGAGAAGGTGACGAGTCATGGTGTCACTACATATACCAGAGAAGGTGATGAGTCATGGTGTCACTACATATACCAGAGAAGGTGATGAGTCATGGTGTCACTACATATACCAGAGAAGGTGACGAGTCATGGTGTCACTACATATACCAGAGAAGGTGATGAGTCATGGTGTCACTACATATACCAGAGAAAGTGATGAGTCATGGTGTCACTACATATACCAGAGAAGGTGATGAGTCATGGTGTCACTACATATACCAGAGAAGGTGATGAGTCATGGTGTCACTACATATACCAGAGAAGGTGACGAGTCATGGTGTCACTACATATACCAGAGAAGGTGATGAGTCATGGTGTCACTACATATACCAGAGAAGGTGATGAGTCATGGTGTCACTACATATACCAGAGAAGGTGATGAGTCATGGTGTCACTACATATACCAGAGAAGGTGATGAGTCATGGTGTCACTACATATACCAGAGAAGGTGACGAGTCATGGTGTCACTACATATACCAGAGAAGGTGATGAGTCATGGTGTCACTACATATACCAGAGAAGGTGATGAGTCATGGTGTCACTACATATACCAGAGAAGGTGACGAGTCATGGTGTCACTACATATACCAGAGAAGGTGATGAGTCATGGTGTCACTACATATACCAGAGAAGGTGATGAGTCAGGTGTCACTACATATACCAGAGAAGGTGACGAGTCATGGTGTCACTACATATACCAGAGAAGGTGATGAGTCATGGTGTCACTACATATACCAGAGAAGGTGATGAGTCATGGTGTCACTACATATACCAGAGAAGGTGACGAGTCATGGTGTCACTACATATACCAGAGAAGGTGATGAGTCATGGTGTCACTACATATACCAGAGAAGGTGATGAGTCATGGTGTCACTACATATACCAGAGAAGGTGACGAGTCATGGTGTCACTACATATACCAGAGAAGGTGACGAGTCATGGTGTCACTACATATACCAGAGAAGGTGACGAGTCAGGTGTCACTACATATACCAGAGAAGGTGACGAGTCATGGTGTCACTACATATACCAGAGAAAGTGATGAGTCATGGTGTCACTACATATACCAGAGAAAGTGACGAGTCATGGTGTCACTACATATACCAGAGAAAGTGATGAGTCATGGTGTCACTACATATACCAGAGAAAGTGAGGAGTCATGGTGTCACTACATATACCAGAGAAAGTGACGAGTCATGGTGTCACTACATATACCAGAGAAGGTGACGAGTCATGGTGTCACTACATATACCAGAGAAGGTGATGAGTCATGGTGTCACTACATATACCAGAGAAGGTGATGAGTCAGGTGTCACTACATATACCAGAGAAGGTGACGAGTCATGGTGTCACTACATATACCAGAGAAGGTGATGAGTCATGGTGTCACTACATATACCAGAGAAGGTGATGAGTCATGGTGTCACTACATATACCAGAGAAGGTGACGAGTCATGGTGTCACTACATATACCAGAGAAGGTGATGAGTCATGGTGTCACTACATATACCAGAGAAGGTGATGAGTCATGGTGTCACTACATATACCAGAGAAGGTGACGAGTCATGGTGTCACTACATATACCAGAGAAGGTGACGAGTCATGGTGTCACTACATATACCAGAGAAGGTGACGAGTCAGGTGTCACTACATATACCAGAGAAGGTGACGAGTCATGGTGTCACTACATATACCAGAGAAAGTGATGAGTCATGGTGTCACTACATATACCAGAGAAAGTGACGAGTCATGGTGTCACTACATATACCAGAGAAAGTGATGAGTCATGGTGTCACTACATATACCAGAGAAAGTGAGGAGTCATGGTGTCACTACATATACCAGAGAAAGTGACGAGTCATGGTGTCACTACATATACCAGAGAAAGTGATGAGTCATGGTGTCACTACATATACCAGAGAAGGTGATGAGTCAGGTGTCACTACATATACCAGAGAAGGTGATGAGTCAGGTGTCACTACATATACCAGAGAAGGTGACGAGTCATGGTGTCACTACATATACCAGAGAAAGTGACGAGTCATGGTGTCACTACATATACCAGAGAAAGTGAGGAGTCATGGTGTCACTACATATACCAGAGAAGGTGATGAGTCAGGTGTCACTACATATACCAGAGAAGGTGATGAGTCATGGTGTCACTACATATACCAGAGAAGGTGATGAGTCAGGTGTCACTACATATACCAGAGAAGGTGACGAGTCATGGTGTCACTACATATACCAGAGAAGGTTATGAGTCAGGTGTCACTACATATACCAGAGAAGGTGATGAGTCAGGTGTCACTACATATACCAGAGAAGGTGATGAGTCAGGTGTCACTACATATACCAGAGAAGGTGATGAGTCAGGTGTCACTACATATACCAGAGAAGGTGATGAGTCAGGTGTCACTACATATACCAGAGAAGGTGATAAGGCCGGTAGAAAAGTTACAGCTATGGCCTCTCAACAACAAGAAAGGAAGACCAAAAACAAAAATCTATCACAACCAGAATTCGAGCTACGGGTCTTTCAGTCTGATAAGGGGCACGGAATATCACTTGGTTAGAGCTTCTCACCGCCACGGGTGGCCGAGGTCTTTAAGGCACTGATTCGTGAGCGGTAGGTCTGGGGTTCGAATACCGCCGGGACCGTCCTCCCTGACTGAGGTTTTTTCCAGGTTTTCCTCAGTCCTCATAAATGGCAAATGGCGGGGAGGTACCCTAAACTTAGGCCTGAAACAATTCCTTGCTTAAAAATTAATTTTGTCCCAGTTTATCATTTCATCTCATGTATTATCACCTGTGGTGCCTCTGTAGCAAAAACGGGCGTTAAACACATGCATTCGTTTGCGTTAGAGCTTCTGCACGGAAGACTGAAGATCCGTTGGTCGAATCCAAATTTAAGTTTGGTTTTAATGTCGTACACGTGACCAGCGAGAAATAGAAACATAGGATGTGCTGGCAAAGTGCTGTCACTGAGGGGCATCATTTTCAACACTGGCTAGCAGCAGCAGTAGTAATAGTAATAGTAGTAGTAGTAGTAGTAGTAGTAGTAGTAGTAGTAGTAGTAGTAGTAGTAGTAGTAGTAGTAGCAGTAGCAGTAGCAGCAGCAGCAGTAGCAGTAGCAGTAGTAGTAGCAGTAGTAGTAGTATTAGTAATAGTAGTAGTAATAGTAGTAGTAATAGTAGTAGTAATAGTAGTAGTAGCAGTAGCAGTAGCATTAGCAGTAGCAGTAGTAGCAGTAATTTAAATACAGCATCATTTCATGCGTTCAATATTAACACTAATGAGGTGAGCTGCAGTCCCCAAACACAGCTGCGACTCTGAATCATATAACTTCATTTTGTGTGATTCCACTTGTAGATCTGAAAATGTTTGAATAAGTGACAATTTTGCTAAATTTTCATTTTTCGTTTTCTTTGTTATGAAATGGAAAAAACGATTTTTCTGAATTAAAAATTATAATTATTTTCAACAAGATATGACCGTTCTTGCAATCTCCCTTTAAAATATCCAACTTCAGCGATTTTCAGATGTGAATTTTCACAAAAGTTGTGTGTTAATAATATACACACACAGACTCTACATTTAAAAATGTCATGCAGGAGCTGCGTAAACTAAGCGAATTCCTCGCCGGTTAAATAACTTTTAAATAAAATTAATATAAAATCCAAATAAGGACTTATTAATTAATGAAATTAAGTAATAGCATGACTGTATGGTATTAGGGAAACAAAATTAGATTTCTTGCAATCTATAACTATCACAAGAGAGAAACAGCATTATTATTATTATTATTATTATTATTATTATTATTATTATTATTAATAATATTATTATTATTAATAATAATATTATTATTATTACAATATAATAAAAATAATAATATTAATGATAGTAATAATAAGATTAAACAACAAATATTAACAGTATACTATAACTAAATTAAATATATGACTACTGATAGACAAAGCTACTGTGCGGTTTTAAATGTAACCATGGTTATGAACTGAGCCCTTGATATCATCTTTACATTCACTAAAATAGAGAGAAACAACAGAAAGTTTCGAGTTACGTTGTGTATTTAAGATGATGTTCATGTGTTTCAATAAAACAAAAACATGTTACTATTTAAAAACAGTTGCAATGTACTAAGTAAATAAAAACAGTCGAAAGTTACATCGATTTTCAGTGGCTTTGAAATTTAATTTAAATGTTATTAACATGTAACGTAAACGTTTTCTGAAGAGCGCTCTTACATACAAATATAATTCTCATACACATATTAGATTAATATTTCACATTTGTTATCTTCACGACGATACTTCTGTTAAATATAAAACATATGCAACATTATAATTTGTCCTTTTATTTTGACATAATTGAGAGAAAATTGAAATAAAGAGGGTTTTTCAAATGTCGGTTTTCTACTTCTAATAGTCTGATTCCCTCATTTTCAAAAACTATTTCCTTAAATGGTACATACCGAGTTTTGTTGCAAAGAAATAAATATTGGTGCCACTACAGTAATTTTTAAATTTTGGGTTTCAGGTAAGGCTCCACTCCTAGTGGACCAATTTCATAGATTTTCGAAAATGGTTTTTCTTATTTTATTTTAATGGCATATATCGTGTTTCGAAAACTTACTTTATCCAATTTTTTTTTTAATTTATTGCATTTCGTTGAAAATAAGCAAAAATTGTAGTCGCTAGAGCAATTTTTCTATTTGTTTTAAAAATGTTTGCTTTAGGTTAACCCCAAATGAATAAATTTTGTTGGTTAACGAATTCGACGAATCGTTTATTCATTAATGGTTATATGCTGTGTTTCGTCGAGAAAAAATGAAAACAAAAATTGCGACCGCTAGAGCGTTAACGGGAGAGAGAGAGAGACAAACACACACACACACACAAAACTATTCTGTTATTCCCATGGAAAGATTTTTTAACATTCTACCCAAATGTCCATCGATCTGGACACCTACAATGAAAGAATAAAGTAACACTATTAGCAATGAAACAAATTAACAGTAATTTATAACAGCGGAAAAGGATAAAAAACTAAGAAATTAAGAAAAAGCTATCTCAAGTGTGACTTTTTCTTAGTGTTTTATCATTTTCTACTATTATAATTAATATATATATATACTATTGTTAATTTGTTACATTGCTAATAGTGTTACTTTATTTTTATTTTTATTTTATATTATGTTATATATATAAACCATCGGGTGGTGCGGGTTCGATCACCGGCGTAATACCAAACGTTTATTTAACTATTCATATCAAGGAAATAGACAATTAAACTGTCTTTTTTTTTTTTTTTTTTTTTTTTTTTTTTTGTTCAAAGTATTCTGACGTTACTACACTCTGTGGATTATCTTAAGACAAAACTCAAGTACTCTCGGTCCGTGTCTTTGGTCTGTTGGGGTCCTTAACATTTCAAACTTTAAGATCCTGCATTGAGAGTGAAAACGTGCCTTATATTAGGCGATAAATAAAGAGCCGCGGTGGGAATTTAATTGGTTCTCAGAGTTACTTTAACGTCAACATTTTCCATTCTTTAAGTACATTTAAAATGAATGAAATCTGGCGTGACTTCAGGAAAAAGCTGAACCCAAGCGGGGAGAGAATGGCTACCAATAAGCACGTTGCATGTGCTGTAATTATCGACAGGGCATGTGTGTAAACAGGCAGCCCATTTCTCAGGTAGGGCAGTGTTAACACAGCCGCGAAAAGTTCCTGTCACATGTCAATTTCCACGACAACGGCCTGACTGTAATAAATTTCAATTGTAACCACCACGCGTTTTATTATAAGCTAAATATAGAAAGAAGTTTATAAATGGCGCCGTTGTTTCCTAATTTAATGTATACAATTGGACATGTTTTGTTTTTTGATAATTTACAATAAAAATATATTAGTATTAATAATGCTTGTTTATCTCAGATCATATGATTAATATAATCCAGAAAATTTGACAAACTTAAATTAAAATGGATAAATGTACTATTTTATTTTATATTTCAAATTAACTGGAAATGTCCAGAGGAGGTTTAAAAACGTCTTTTGAGAGGTGCCTACAGAGAGGTGGTTTGGTAAAGCCGATATTATCCTCTCACACCTCTGGTGTGAAATTGACATGTCAATAACTGCTGTTCCCTTTATAGGTGCAAACTCGAACACCGTTTACCATGTGGACTGTACAAAGCAACATCAGTTTTGAATAATGAAACGGTTAACATGTCCTCAAATTACATTCACAAGTTTCCCTCCCTATGTTCCCGAAATAAAAGTGGACAGTTGGGTGTCAAATGTCGCGGCAACAAGCAAGGTGCAAGATGGGACTCGATCTACACGAGATGGCGTCTCCAGTATTACTGCCTGACCTATACAAAAACTTTGCATAGTGCACCATGATTATATTTTCCGTTACTTCAGTTGGTAGGCCTGCCATCATTGTGCCATTTTCCTTTATTAAGTATGCTGGCTAAAAGCAAAATATCCGCTTTGTGTAAACTACAAAAGTCATTTGTTTGCAGCGCGCCGCGGGTCTGTAACAAGTTCTGAAGACCCAAGAAAGTTTTTATATCTGGAATATTGCACAGTACAGTCTCCCCAAGAAGCTGATACCTGCTCGTTTATGTTTGACCTACACTAGGACACTCTGAAACAAGTTCAGATTCGATTTTTAGAGGGAAAAGCAAACACATCAATTGGTACATCAGGCGTGATGTTTTTCTTGTGAGGTCGCCCCGCCCTAACTTACGTTTCCTGGACATCCATCATAAGCACGACTCCGCCCTAACGCACAGCAGTATCAGCGGCGTGAACTTTCCTCCATGATCCAAGTTACTATAGCAACAGTTGACTTAAGAGAACGCTGCATCTGGTTACTATAACAATGAATGACTTTGTAAATGTTACATCTGATTACTATAACAATGAATGACTTTGTAAATGTTACACCTGATTACTATAACAATGAATGACTTTGTAAATGTTACACCTGATTACTATAACAATGAATGACTTTGTAAATGTTACATCTGATTACTATAACAATGAATGACTTTGTAAATGTTACACCTGATTTCTATGGCAATGAGTGACTTTGTAAATGCTACACCTGATTTCTATAGCAATGAATGACTTTGTAAATGCTACACCTGATTTCTATAGCAATGAATGACTTTGTAAATGCTACACCTGATTTCTATAGCAATGAATGACTTTGTAAATGTTACACCTGATTACTATAACAATGAACTACTTTGTAAATGTTACACCTGATTTCTATAGCAATGAATGACTTTGTAAATGCTACACCTGATTTCTATAACAATGAATGACTTTGTAAATGTTACATCTGATTACTATAACAATTAATGACTTTGTAAATGTTACACCTAATTACTATAACAATGAACTACTTTGTAAATGTTACACCTGATTTCTATAACAATGAATGACTTTGTAAATGTTACACCTGATTACTATAACAATGAATGACTTTGTAAATGTTACATCTGATTACTATAACAATTAATGACTTTGTAAATGTTAAACCTCATTACTATAGCAATGAATGACTTTGTAAATTCTACACCTGATTTCTATAGCAATGAATGACTTTGTAAATGCTACGCCTGATTTCTATAACAATGAATGACTTTGTAAATGTTACACCTGATTACTATAACAATGAATGACTTTGTAATTGTTGTAGTTTTTATAACTGCAGTTAGCTACACGAATTAACGACTGTACTAAATTAAAATGTACAGTTGTAGAAGTTCATTGTTAAAAAGAGCTTTGTTTCAGGGATGCAATGAGATTGTTCCGCCACTGCTTCAACTCACTGAGGATGACCAACTATAATGACAAAAGGAACACTTGAAGAAGGCTGTCACATCCAAAACGAAGCATTGTTTACGCAGCTGAAACTTTCCACACCGAGCAGGTGTTATATAGAGGGCATTGCATTACGTATGCATAGAATTTCTGTACGAGAGACCAATGTTTTTGTTTTGTTACAAAAGTTGTTTTCTGTAATTGTTTTGATGACGCACACGACAGCGGAGTAGTAAGTGCCCCGCCTCAGAAGTGTATCTTTCCACTGAAACAGCTCCTTTATTTTTAAGAAGTTGGACCTGGAGATGGGGCTGATCGCGCCTGTCTCTATAAACAAATAACTCAGATGCGTATTCTCTATCCAGTCCACTTTTGCCTCCTTGTGAAAATCAACGGCAAATCGTTGTGATGTATTTATGGGCCTTACCGGGCCCGCCCAGTGTTTACAAGGTAATTGTTGCTTAGGAAATCGACATAGACTGGCGAGGCGTTCCGGTTGCAAGGGCCCTAAAGCATGGGTCCCCAGGGCCCCATGTCGGCCCCATCAATCTGCCGGAGTCGTCACCGTTTACGTTCGTCCCCTCAAGGGAGAAATTCCGAAGGTTCGCTTTAAAACTTCTCCCCGTGCTTTTAGCATTAACCTGTTTCACTTTCCTTTGCCTGGCAACAAACGTTACTGTTTTCGCTACCATGGTAATAAATACAGTTATCCTCGTTGCCATGGTAGCTAAGCTGGGATTGCCCTTGCACCCGAAGACATCTTGACCTGCTGTGCGAGGTAAAAATGAAATGAAAACGATCAGGATATAATTTCTGCTCTGACAGAATTAATTAAAAGTGTTGAGGAAAGATAATTAGTCTGGTCGTACTAGCTACATATTCCAAATTATATGGAAAGAAGGTACAGTCCCGATCAAAACCCCGTGACTGATACAGGCGGAACAACGACATTCCCCGGTTTGTTGAACAAATGACGCTCAATTAGGTTGTCAACATGTGGCCCAGATGGACTGGAAAACTCACTCTATCACGCCCTGAACAGCCGCGGAGCGGTTGCTATGGTTACCAGAGAAGCTGAATGCACTCCGAGCCTTTGGGAGTGTCACAACCTTCCTCTGTTCATTCTGTGAACAAAACTGCAGTTATTTTTTAAAGTGTCGGGAATAGAGATGCGCTGTATTATCGACTGAAATACGCCTGGGGCACAATTGTAACAAAGGGATCTGCATATCAAAGTACGTGGTTTGACTCTCTGACAGTCAAACCCTTCAAAGTGAAGACTAGTTTTATATCCGATCAGGGGCCTGGGGTTACATATGAGTTGAGATAATAAACAAATTAATTAATTAAATAATAAAAGTTACACGAGTATAAAGTAAAAAGGATTCAAGTCTGGGGTGCCTGTCTGCCTTTCTTCTGCTTCAGCAGATTAGTGAGAATACTGCCACTAGATGTCTCTGAACGGGCACCAAAATAAAAAACAAAATTGCGACGCCAACCAACGAGGTGTGACAGGCGTCGCGAAATTGAGTTTTCTTCTTCCTACACGAAAAAGGAGATTAGAAAAGAAAAGTATTAAATACCCGCTTCAAACTGTTTGATCTAACTTTACAGCTACTGCGACGCTTTTGGGAGCGTTCACATCTTGGATACATAGGAGAAATCACTGCAGAGACGTACAGAAAATAACTAAATAGCTTCTAGAGAAAAGAATGTATGTGTGACAGCTTCTAGAGAAAATAATGAATGTGAGACAGCTTCTAGAGAAAATAACTGAATGTGAGACATCTTCTATAGAAAATAATGAATGTGAGACAGCTTCTAGAGAAAAGAATGTATGTGTGACAGCTTCTAGAGAAAAGAATGTATGTGAGACAGCTTCTAGAGAAAATAACGATTATAGGATAGCTTCTAGAGAAAATAATGAATGTGTGACAGCTTCTAGAGAAAATAATGAATGTGAGACAGCTTCTAGAGAAAATAACTGAATGTGAGACAGCTTCTAGAGAAAAGAATGTATGTGTGACAGCTTCTAGAGAAAAGAATGTATGTGAGACAGCTTCTAGAGAAAATAACGATTATAGGATAGCTTCTAGAGAAAATAATGAATGTGAGACAGCTTCTAGAGAAAATAACTGAATGTGAGACATCTTCTATAGAAAATAATGAATGTGAGACAGCTTCTAGAGAAAAGAATGTATGTGTGACAGCTTCTAGAGAAAATAATGAATGTGAGACAGCTTCTAGAGAAAAGAATGTATGTGTGACAGCTTCTAGAGAAAATAATGAATGTGAGACAGCTTCTAGAGAAAAGAATGTGTGTGACATCTTCTATAGAAAATAATGAATGTGAGACAGCTTCTAGAGAAAAGAATGTATGTGTGACAGCTTCTAGAGAAAAGAATGTATGTGAGACAGCTTCTAGAGAAAATAACGATTATAGGATAGCTTCTAGAGAAAATAATGAATGTGAGACAGCTTCTAGAGAAAATAACTGAATGTGAGACATCTTCTATAGAAAATAATGAATGTGAGACAGCTTCTAGAGAAAAGAATGTATGTGTGACAGCTTCTAGAGAAAATAATGAATGTGAGACAGCTTCTAGAGAAAAGAATGTATGTGTGACAGCTTCTAGAGAAAATAATGAATGTGAGACAGCTTCTAGAGAAAAGAATGTGTGTGACAGCTTCTAGAGAAAATAATGAATGTGAGACAGCTTCTAGAGAAAATAACTTAATGTGAGACAGCTTCTAGAGAAAATAACGAATGCGAGACAGCTTCTAGAGAAAACAACTCTATATGAGACAACTTCTAGAGAAAATAATTTAATATGAAACAGCTTGTGGAGAAAATGACAATGTGAGATGGGTTGTAGAGAAAAAAAGTAGATACATTAGCTAACTTCTATAGTGGTTTGACATTTCCATGTTTACTTCAATTAACTCTGTCTGCCGTGGAGTTAATCCTTTCATTTGCTTATTCAGCGATGTGCAGGTGTATTGAATCGCCTTGGTGGCGTTGCCATAGCTATGAATTTATCAATAAATCAAAGTAAAATGCAAACAAAAAAGATGATAAGAAGTTGACAGTACCGTCCAAGTACAGGTACAGTGCTGGTCAAAAGTTGCTCTTCGTGTGTGAGTTGCGACTGAGGAAAAGCGGAACTGTTTTATGTTCCCCAACCTCGCTACCGGAAGAACGCCGCAGTTTTTCTTTCTCGCGGACAAATGAAGCCGTGTGTCATCGGCGAAAGATACAGTGACAGCCACTGTTGCCAACGCAATCTATCAACGTTAAACTGTTGTCGCGCCGACAGACAACCCGCTTCATTACAACTTGTCCTCCCTTGGCTTGAAATTGATAAAAATGCGAGTTTTTCAAAAACACGACCTCTACCCCTCCCCGTGGTGAATAGCTGAACAAGAATTATGATACAAGGACTTCAGGTCTGCGTCCTAGGGGAAATCATTTCAAACATTCTGACGTCATTTGTCCGCCATTTTGCGCTGCCAGAAACATTGTCTCTGAGATTGCATCTTCCCTACAGCGCGTCCTGCACCTGGTTCTTGTTGGAAGCGAGCGTTTTTTATTGACACGTTGCAATGGAAACAAGCGCTTCCTGTCAGTTAATGTGTTATCAAGGAAACAACGGCTTCCTGTCAGTTAATGTGTTATCAAGGAAACAACGGCTTCCTGTCAGTTAATGTGTTATCATGGAAACAACCGCTTCCTGTCAGTTAATGTGTTACCATGGAAACAACCGCTTCTTGTTTGTTAATGTGTTACCATGGAAACAACCGCTTCCTGTCAGTTAATGTGTTATCATGGAAACAACCGCTTCTTGTTTGTTAATGTGTTACCATGGAAACAACCGCTTCCTGTCAGTTAATGTGTTATCATGGAAACAACCGCTTCTTGTTTGTTAATGTGTTACCATGGAAACAACCGCTTCCTGTCAGTTAATGTGTTATCATGGAAACAACCGCTTCCTGTCAGTTAATGTGTTATCATGGAAACAACCGCTTCTTGTTTGTTAATGTGTTACCATGGAAACAACCGCTTCCTGTCAGTTAATGTGTTATCATGGAAACAACCGCTTCTTGTTTGTTAATGTGTTACCATGGAAACAACCGCTTCCTGTCAGTTAATGTGTTATCATGGAAACAACCGCTTCTTGTTTGTTAATGTGTTACCATGGAAACAACGGCTTTCTGTCAGTTAATGTGTTACCATGGAAACAACCGCTTCTTGTTTGTTAACGTGTTACAAAAGAGTCACTCGCCCGGTGAACTTCCGAAGGCGGACGCGATGTAGTGAGGTTACCTCGGTGGAGAGTTGCACATGACAATGTACTCACATTTGATGACAAACCCGAACACAGTACTGTCAATTTACATAGGTACAGGTGGCCATGTTTTAAAAATTTTAATAAGTTAACACTAGTTTATTTTAAGTTAGGTTCGTTTCGCAATATTTTAATTGTTAAGATGGCGCCCGTGCCCGTTTCCAGGGTAACCTGCTTACACATGTGCGAGACTTGAAGTTTTTTGTTGTAACTGAAACAAAAAAGCCAGAGACTGGTGCTGAAATGACAGTAACTGCTGGCTATTAGCCGGGCTTTCGGAGTGGAGCTTAAGAGAGAAGGGGGGAGCTGATTTTTAACACCGAACGCTCCCATTCCCACGCAGGTTGTTAATGGACTGTCGGCAGGCTTTTATCCTCCCTCCCCCTATCCTCCATACCTCTTTAAGATATGCGCCATTAAGCACCCATCCATCATTCATGTAAGTCACCGTATTTTTCGCGGGCCCCAGTAAGTGTCTTAAACGGAAAATTGTTTTGGTACACCCTGTGTGTACACTGTTGTGCATAACACACACGAACGAGCGGAATTTCCAACAAAGCTCGTGAAATATCGGGCCAAACTAACAAAGTCGGTACAAGGGAAATATTTTCTCCCTCTTTTTTTTTTTTTTTTTTTTGTTTTATTTAAATTTCATCCGCGGAGTCAGACTTTATCTGCCCCTACAGCCTGCCTGCCTAAATAATAAAATGAAACTCACATTCACCACTAGATGGTGTTGATTTAACAGTGAAAAATCTGCTTGTATTATCATCATCTCAAGGAAGTGAAAAACCAGTGATGTTTCCATGGTAACTAGTTGTGCAGCAGCACGTATGTGCTGTTTCCCTGGTAACCACGCTCCGTATCAAAGACAAAAGACGGCCAGTTTCAATGACAAAGTCCTGCTACTGACAATTATTGACAGTAATTCATGAAAATTTCACTGTAGAATGATGAAAGAGCGTTTATAATGAACACGAATGCTAATTATATTTGAGTGCGCTTTAACGACGCCGCAGGGACTTGGCCTGTTTGCAGAAATCACTCTCTTCTCTAACACAAGCCATTAATTTACACATTTTTATGTTACTGTTTTTTATTAATGGAGGTCCGTGTATGAAAATGGCCGCTAATTTTCTCCCCAGCGGTGATTACAGCCTGCATCCATCAACAGTGTTTTCATTTGTTTCTGCCTCTGTTAAGTATTGTTTATGACTGTTGCGGTACAGTGACCCAATCACACCTCGAACAAACCGAGTGCTACTTAGGAAAATGTGGAACAAACCCCTTCACGCACCTACTTTTCTTATTGCTTGCTTTTCAAATGAAAGAACGATGGGTTTTCGTTGTGCGCTCCATTTCTAAGGCAGGGAAACGGCTATACTTATTACAATGCGATGTTTTAAAATAAAACAACACGACCAGATGCACCACAAACTGGATCCCTGGGAAATACCCGACAGCCAACCGCAGGCTTACCAACTGAGAGGCCGTGTTTTCCCGCATGGTAACACAACTATACCGGAGGGACTTGAGGACAACGTAATCCAAGCAGAGCTAATGGGCAGCGTGTACTTACAGCCCTGCCTCGGCTGGTTGCCATGGAAACATGTTTCATTTAGATGAACTGCAACAAGTCAGTGAAAATAGCGCCCAAATGTTAATGTCACTCAACAGGTGCCATTCGAGACTCGAACAAGCGCCGTCCCATAAAAGACTAGTCCTGTTCGCAGTTCATTTATTACAGATCCAGATGGGATAAGATTTGCTGATGGAAAGACGTGATTACCATGGCAATGTATACATCAATCATTTGGGATAAATTTACTGAGGGAAAGATGCGGTTACCATGGTAACGTATGCTGTCGTCAGGGATAAGGTTTACTGAGGGAAAGATGTGGCTACCATGGTAATGGATACCATTGTCTCAGAGATAAGATTTACTGAGGGAAAGTGTGGTTACCATGGTATATTGCTTTCGTCAGGGATAATATTTACTGATGGAAAAATGTGATTTCCATGACCATGTGTACAACAGTCTTTTGGGAAAAGGTGTGGTTACCATGGTAATGGATATTATTGTAGCCAAGGATAAGATTTTCCGAGGGAAAAAGATGTGAGTACCATGGTACTACTGTCGTCAGGGGTAAGACTTATTGAGGGAAAGATGTGGTTACCATGGTAATGTATACATCAGTCATTTGGGATGAAAAAAAAATTGTATATCTTTATAATGTTAAGGATGTGGTTTGAACAACAACCACAACACAGCTATGACAGAGAAGTTGCCGCAGAGTCAGGGGTAAGAAGACTTAGTAGGGTGGCTGGATACGACAAAAACCAATATAAAAAGTTTATAGTGCTGAAGTTTTGTATTAAAAAGTCGCCATGCGAACGCTTCTAAAGGCGGAAAGAGGGTCACATTACTGTCAGCAGGCTGAAAACTTCCTTCCATTAATTAACAAAGAGAACGGATAGGTACGAGGGATGAAATAAAATGTCTACTCTTTTTTAAATAGTGAACAATTAAAAAAGATGTTCACACATGCAGAAAACCCCAAGTTACCTTAAAGGTGGCGCTTGCCCTCTTATATTTTTGCATCACCTCCCGAACAAAAGGCGGAGATAAAACATCTCTCTACAGAAAAACTTCTCCTCCTTTGATTCTTCGTGATCAAAGACTTTCACTTGATATATTGGAGAATTACGTTGCATTCAGCTTCGGGGGTGTTTAGAAATGAAAAACCCATCCTCGTGCTCTGAATCTTATGGGGAAAGCTTTGCCTCCGGGGCAGAGATCGCAGCATTGAATCCCGGTAGCACACATTTCCAATTATTGTAGCTTGCCGATCACGTTCGCCCTGCGGCAAACATAAACATCGACCTCTTCCTCAGGCGCGTTCGCCAGCTGGTCACGTTACAACAAAGTTCTCTCGGAGTGAGGTGAACACATTCCCGAAATAAAATAAAAAAGTGTTCTTTAGGTTGTGGTAAGTTCTGAAACAAAATTAAGAAATTAGAAATAAGACCCTTCTAATGAACACGACCCACAAACATTTTGGTTCTTAGTGACCCAGCAAATTTTGCATTCCAAAATCTTCGTTCGCGACAAGAAAGAACAAGATAAAAATGTGTGATAGTAGCATAGGCTACAACGTTACCATATTTTTGCATAATCAGACAGTTAGTAGAAAAAAGAGCCTTCTCAGTTACAAAGTTTTCTGTTTTCCCTCATCACCCATTTCTGTCCCTTCCTTCATCCCATGTTTTATTGATGAGCTCATTTCGAGTTATCGGAAGCTGGAAGAAATTATTTCTAAAGGACCTTTGAGATGTACTGTGCCCAATTTAACCTCCAGAAAACGATACCCAATATGTCTTTAAGATCCCTAGTACTTTACAGGCTGCACTGAAGAAATAACTCTGCGTTGACAGAATATTTATAAAAGTATGAAAATTTTCTGTATTAATGACCTCTGTCAGGAACGAACATACAACAGCGCTAGGCAGTTGAAAAACACCAGAACAAGATGAGGACCAAGTGTCGAAAATACTCTGTATCACATAATAATAATAATAATAAACTAATGTACTGAGGGTTCACACTTTGCTGTACACCCTATGATGAGAGCCGTGAACAGCCAATCTGCGACATTTAAATGTGTTCACTGTTTCACTTAACAAAACTTTGGAAAAGAAAAACTATTTAAGCGGCTCGTTCCGCCAAGAAAAATAGATCCTTTCAAAACATTAGAAAGAGAGAGAGAGAGAAAGAAAGAGAGAGAGAGAAAGAAAGAGAGAGAGAAAGAAAGAGAGAGATAGAAAGAGAGAGAGAGAAGAGAAAGAAAGAAAGAAAGAAAGAGAGAGAAAGAGAGAGAGAACGAGAGAGAGAGAGAGAGAGAGAGAGAGAGAGAGAGAGAGAACGAGAGAGAGAGAGAGAGAAAGAGAGAGAGAGAAGAGAAAGAAAGAAAGAAAGAAAGAAAGAAAGAAAGAAAGAAAGAAAGAAAGAAAGAAAGAAAGAAAGAAAGAAAGAAAGAAAGAAAGAAAGAAAGAAAGAAAGAAAGAAAGAAAGAAAGAAAGAAAGAAAGAACTAGAACTAGAACAGACGAAGGAAAAACAAGAGAAATGCTGTGTTAGAGACAAACGGCGGTTAGTTTTTTCTGCTTGCCAAAGAGGCTGTTTTGTTTTATTTTAAAGTAGCTGTCTGTACCGCTTTTGTTGTGAGCGAAACGTTATCTACAAGAAATTGCTTCTTGGAAAGTCATATTACTTCTATAGAGACTGAAGAGTCAATAACGTGTTACCTGACGCTCCAGATACCGCCTCTTTCAGTTTTAAGAGCGATATGAGTACCTGGGTGCTCATAACCCCGTTCTCTAGATGATTATTCAATTCCTTTGCTTCTACGTTCAGAGTCGTATACAAAGAAAGCATCCCATTTTTCGGTTGTAAGGGGCATAAAAAGAGCAGCGTTGGGCTAGAAAGCTGTCCCTTTTTCTGACATTTAAAAACGTCTTCATTGTGGTAATTTGAACCTTCCTCTCCCCCGACGACCTATTGCAGCCGGTACGAGGTACATAGGCACACAAACAGTGTCAGAGTACCCCAGTGTACTTTTGTTTGTGACGGTTGGATGCCCCACAAGAACTGTAGAGTTAAGAAGTCAGGATTTCATGGGGATCTACCCAATTTCCTATGTTGGCTAAACTGCTATCTGTTCGACGTCACATTTTAAATCTTCAATCGATAAACTGCAGCTGAAGATTAACGGCTGCTCTTTTTATTAATGAAGAAATCTTCTTCTTCTTCTTCTTCTTCTTCTTCTTCTTCTTCTTCTTCTTCTTCTTGGCTCTCACAACTTCGGTGGGATCATTAAATTGCAAGGAAATTTTATTTCTTTAAAAGTCAAACTTCCCTCTTTTAAGGAAGTTCAGTGTGAAAGGGTTCCTAGTTTTGTTCAAACTTAGACCATTAAGGTTTTTCTCTCGAACAGCCAACACGACAAATCCTGGTTTCATAATGCTCAATAAACAATTAAAAAAGAACACTAATACGTTTCTATTGGGGTTAAACTACCCCACAAGGACTCAAAATGAAAATATTTACATGGAGTCAACTATATTCTTTAAATTGTTGGACGATTTTCTGAAGCAGCCGTCAGACGCTGTCTCGAGAGAAGGCCTTACTTATCTCCATCTCTGGCCCTCTTAATTTTCCGCTCCTGACGAAAAACATTATGGAAATAGAGCCAGAGATACAGTCTGTAGAAAAAAGAAGCCGCCCTTAAAACATAAAGATTCCTTAATATTGCTACCGAAGCAAATGTATGTCGTCACTTCCATTACCTACCTACTTTAAATTACATTTCTTTCTGTGAATTAGACCAATATAATTTTCCTTTCATGAAACTAACTTATCCTAAATGAAAATGCCTTACAAACACTAAAAGTGAATTTTTTTTTCTCGAAATTATAAAATATTAGTTATTTTATGAAATGCAGTTCTATAAAATAAATGAAAAATCTTTTTAGTTGATTTAAATTAATTTTTAAAATGCAACCTGTATAGATTATAGAAATTGTTACTTTGTGACCTGAGAATTAAAAAAAATTATTAGACAAAATACTGTTACTTTATTTTGTGAAATGAAAATTCAAGTCTTTAAATTTAGAAAAACACATAGCGTCTATAACCATTTTAAAAAATAATTTAGGAAAAGTGTTATATATTTTTTGTAATCTGGACTTACAAATCGAAATAACTTTTTTTCGGAAACTTAAAAGTAAATAATCATTCTTTTATTTTGTATACTACAGAACATTATGAAAATTAATTTTTACATTCCTCTTATTATTAATAAAATGTCAACACTTACCGAAAAGTCAGGTCAGTTGGGCCGATCTTCAGCGGCTCTATCCTGAAACACAAACACACACTTTGTACTAACTCGTGTTGGAATGTGCGTAGATCTCGTGACGTCATGCCGGGATAAATGCGACAGAGAGTAACTTTCTGACCGGCCGTTAATCCTGTGCATTAGCAGTTTGGTTTATTTACTTTTTGCTGCAATGTTTGTCAACGTGTGGATCGTGCACCACAAAGCTCGCTTTCTCCCTATGAGGTTTAGATGTCGATCATTAAAGTTAGAGCGTGGTACGGCTGAAGTGAAACCAGACAGACGGCCCTCCTCCACACGCCAACAATAGGATCAACAATGTGGCGTTCGGCCAAGAATTTCACTCCGCCTCTCCAAACAAAAATGTGCGTCGAATTCTAGAAAAAGCAGGAGACACCGGGTGTTTCTCAATAAAATGAGCGTTACCAGCATTTCGCGTTTTCTTAAGAACAGATGGGCGTTCTGCCAACCCAAGCAATTAACTGGATGACCTGCTGTCTGTAATGTTGGCACTGGACACTATGAGGACCTCATTCCATTGAGAAGTAACGGCCGCTTATGCAAAAACACCAGCAGTAGTGCCAACGTTAACGCAAAGCTTACGACGCTGAGAGGATAAACCAACCGTGAAAATAAAAAACCGAAGAAGAAATCAAAGAAATCATCCGTAAATGAATGTTTACTTTTAGTACTAGCACAAATGAGATAGGGAATGTAGCCATTGTAATAGTGGACAACCTGTTAGCAATATTTCCTGTCAAGCTGGCGTCTCCATGCACTGCCTAGCTGTCTGTTTGTCTCCATGGTAGCACCTGGTCACGTTACCTACCATGTCTCCATGGTAACACAACCTGGTTACGTTACATATCATATGTCTCCATGGTAACACAACCTGGTCACGTTACATGTCATATGTCTCCATGGTAACACAACCTGGTCACGTTACATATCATATGTCTCCATGGTAACACAACCTGGTCACGTTACATATCATATATCTCTAAGGGAACACAACCTGGTCACGTTACATACCATATGTCTCCATAGTAACACAACCTGGTCACGTTACATACCATATGTCTCCATGGTAACACAACCTGGTCACGTTTCATATTATATATCTCTAAGGGAACACAACCTGGTCACGTTACATACCATATGTCTCCATGGTAACACTACATGGTTACGTTACGTACCACATGTCTCCATAGTAACACATCCTGGTCAAGTTATCATTTGTCTCTAAAGGCAATATAGCTGGATTATGTTACCATGGTAACCCAGAGATTGTTCTCTCGCATTGTGGACATGAATTATAAGCAACATTCACACACAGGGTTGAGACGAGTCTATGACATAGTAGAACGCTTGATGGTAAAAAATGCCAACAATGGTCCCTGTTAGCTTTGTTAGGAGTGCAGTATGCAACTGGCGTGATAATGTAAAGCCTCCCCCCAATTCCTGCGCTATGATGATAGCTCATGCGGCGCATTCTTAAAATCAAATTGAGGCAATGAATGAGCAGACCAAGTTACGTAATACTTATCCGAGATTAGTATTACCGCAACAAGTGCTGGGGCAGTGTTCATTTTATTAAGCAGCAGTGAGTGACGTCATGAAAATGGAAGCGAGGCGAGTTAAACTTTGAGAAAGGGTCAGCATGGCGGGATCGATTTTCAGTCAGAACAGGCCTCCTTTTCCAGGGCTGCTCCGGTAATGAGTGGAGACAGCGTATCAGAACCGAGGTTGGTCGGAAAGTAACTTACACAATGTTACGTTATACAGGCCTACTTGTACAGATACAGCTAGGAAGTTACTTTCCTATCGGCACACCTCCGATACTGCTAATGGTTTTCCAAACTATAACATCAATTTCCTCTCGCGAGACCACAAGTTCCTGTCGACTCCCTCCCCACCGAGCCGAGACGCCCAACTAGATAGAGCACACAACACTTTCATTGCGGGAAACGAACCCGCGCAATACTGGCTTCTCTTGCACTTCTGTGTTCTCTCGTAATTTATTTGTTTCTTTTTCGTCATTTCATTCTGTGTGGGGGAAAGCTTTGCATGCTCCTGAGAGGCCCCGGATTAATAGTTTGAAACCCTTCAAGATAATCCGGGGGCTGATCGCATACTTGGGGAAAAACCATGTACAGTACTACCAACTTGATGGTTTACCTAGCATTCATGTTACCCCCCGATCTCGATAAAATTGTCGCAACCATGGAAACAACCCAAAGGAACAGAACCAGTCTACCAGACAACTATGGAAGCTGGTTACCACACTGTAATAAAACAAACAGATGTAGGGTGTTTAAGTTTCGTTGAAATAAACACACTCCTACATAATTATGACATTACTACATCGTATTATGGGAACAAAATTCATTCTTGCAACCTATAAGTATCATAAAAGGAAAGCACATTTTGTATTATTATTATTATTATTATTATTATTATTATAATCACTGATAGACAAAGCTATACTGTGTGAGTATTTTTAAATGTAACCATGGTTATGAACTGAGCCCTTGATATCATCTTTACATTCACTAAAATAGAGAGAAACAACAGAAAGTTTCGAGTTACATTGTGTATTTAAGATGATGTTCATATGTTTCAATAAAACAAAAACATGTTACTATTTAAAAACAATTGCAATGTACTAAGTAAATAAAAACAATCGAAAGTTACATCGATTTTCAGTGGCTTTGAAATTTAATTTAAATGTTATTAACATGTAACGCAAACGTTTTCTGAAGAACGCTCTTACATACAAATATAATTCTCAAACATATTAGATTAATATTTCACATTTGTTATCTTCACGACGATACTTTTGTTAAATATAAAACATATATATCATTATATACAAAGTTTATATGCTGAGTTAATTTGATCTTTTAATTCCAACAATAAAGAGAAAATTAAAAGCTAGAACGCTTTTTAAATTTCGGTTTTTAAGGATACCCCCACTCCTGGTGGTTCAATTTACGTAATTTTTAGAAACTATTTTTCTTTTGTTTAAATGCTATATGCCGAGTTATGCCGTGAAGAAACAAATATTGGTGACGCTTGATCAATTTTTAAATTTTGGGGGTTAGGTAAACCTCCCACTCATAATCTGATTTCACTGATTTTCAGAAACTGCTTTTCTTATTTGATTTAAATGGTATATGCCGAGTTTTGTGAAAACAATTATTGATGCCGCTAGAGCAATTTGGAATTTCAGATAAACTCTCCTCCTATTGGCCCGAATTTCCTGCTTTTCAGAAACTATATTTTTATTTTACTTAAATGGCATATTTGGAGTTATGCTGAGAAAAAAAATATTAATGCCACTAGAGTGATTTTTAAATTTTGGATTTCAGATAAACTGTCCTTCTAATGGCCTGAATTCCCTGATTTTCGTAAACGAATTTATTTATTTATTTAAATGGCATATACCGAGTTTTCTTTAAAAAAAATTAAATTGCGGCCGGTAGAGTGCTTTACCCATACTTGTTTTTCAGGATACCCCTTATCCTAATGACCGTATTGCCATGCTTTTCGAAACTCCTTTTATCATTTAAATTAAAGAAATCTACTTAGTTTCGTTTAGATAGAGCAATAATTGCGGCCACTAGAGCGATTTTTCAATTTGTTTAAACACTTTTACTTTAGGTTAATCCCCCTCCCTCAATAGTCAAATTTTGCTGGTTAACGAATTCGATAAATCTTTTGCTAATCGATGGTTATATGGCGAGCTTCTTTGAGAAAAAACAAAATTTGCAACCGCTAGAGCGTTTACCTAGTTGGTAGGATCGATCGAGATTTGGAATCTGTAACTATTATGTCAGTTGTCAACCTTGCACACTCAGATATCCTGACATCAACTGCTTCTATTTCTCGTTACTATGGTTACCAAATTGTCATCTTTTCTATTCTCGAACTTGGTTAGCTGATTGCTGATATCTGTTTTTGGAAGTGTGGCGATCTTTAGTTGAAATGCGTCATAGGACGGTCTGGTTACCATGGAAACCAGCTTGCAGATACATGATCGCATATTGTCACTTTAGGCCAGGTTACCATAGAAACAGCTGACAGGTACAACGCGTTATTTGTTATTTTCCTATCTACCGTGTTAAATATGGAAGTTTGCAGGTTTACCAACACGCAATAATGTACAGATAATGGCATTAACACGCTCCAATCGCTAGCCGGGTATTGTTCTCAAGTTTTCACCTACTGCTGCGAAACAATGGGCCGGCATGTAAGATCCGCACTGCTACCAACATTACGGAGCAAAAGCAAACACCAAGAAGGAGAAGAACACTGTCTTTTGTCTGAGCACTCTCTGGGCCGTTTTAATCCTTTCGGGATAGCGGGCAAAGTGTAGATTTACTGTAATGTTGGTAACACTGGCGAGGAAAGCCCTCCATAGTACTGTGCCGAATTTGCATAACAATACCCGGGCTAGCTATCTCGTACTGACATGTACACCATAGCGGTACAGTTACCGCCAAAAATGTTGCACCACCCTAGCCACTGCGCCAAGAAGGACGTGTAACAAATGAAAAATGTTTTTATCACAATTACCAACTGCAGTCTAGCCTGCCAACTTTTTAAAGTGGAAAGTTTCTATTGAAAGAAGAAAGTGGTGTTTTTAAAATCAATCCAAGTTTCTTCGACCGCAATTGCTTTTTGCTTTTATTGCATTATGTGGAAGGAGAAGGCAAACTAAATTATTTTATTTTCTCATTTTTATGGGGGGCAGTAGCCGGGATTAGAGGTCGGCCGGTTGGTCGGTATTCCCGCAGGAGTGAAAACAGATCCAAACTTGAGAAGCCATGTTAGACCCCGTGGGATCCGAGGGGGGTATCGGATATCATATATGGAGGTCACTGGCTCTGCATTGCGTCTTGCAATACCAACATTGCAAACTTCACTCTGGAAACTGGCGACTTTTTGTACATTTACACACCACCAAGGTGGCTAAATGTAAACCATGGGCTCACAAAAGGTGTGTTATGGATCACTAAAAAATGTGTGATGTGATTTTCTTATGCCCAAATCCATTAAAATAAAGGAAGCAGTTTATCAAACGGCGTCCCTTTGTCCACTGCCGGCGATGTAATTGAAAGGGGAATAGA
Organism: Metallyticus violacea; assembly: GCA_030762175.1. Lineage (NCBI taxonomy): Eukaryota > Metazoa > Arthropoda > Insecta > Mantodea > Metallyticidae > Metallyticus > Metallyticus violacea. The sequence continues at coordinate 1,406,006 of CM060839.1, forward strand.
CTAAGCCGAAATCAGAAGCTGCCAACTTAAACAAAACTAATTTGCTGTAACAATTTGCTGCCATCTATTTACACCTCGTTTTATGACAAGTGTAACTTATAATGAGCACAAAGAACAGCTGTTGCAACAGGTGAGAGAGAGAGTGCTGTTAAGTGTTGCCCCATCAGTTACCATTAGTAACCAGTGTTACCATGGTGACCAAGAATTTTCTCCCGTACCACGAGAACGTGCTCTCCACTTGATGATAGTACGTTACGCATATGGCGACTCCGACCAAGAACCGAGTGGCGGTTCGAGAACTTGCAGTGCAACGGGGCATTTCTCGATAGCGGAACAGTTGGCAATGGTATTTCGATTCCTGCATTCCCTCCCTCTTGCGAGAGGAAGGGGGGAATACCGTGTACATAGTCGATTAGATTAGATTAGATTAGAACAGATTAGATTGATTGCCTCATATTAAATGACACAGATGACCGCCGTCACTGTCTCTGAAGCGCAATGGGCATTTGCGGGACCTCTCACCCATTGTGATATTCTTGTGATACGGTAAATAATTCCTTGAATCGAACGGTCATGATTTTAGTGCAGTACAGACAGTAGCAGCGTCAATTACGTCATCCCTTGCATTGTTTATTGTTGGAATATCACCCTTGCTTGTCGTATGAACAAAAGAATGCAGCCCGGCGGACTGGACTTCACGCCCCGATCTGTTTCCAACGTAACTAAGCAGTAAAATGCAGACGTCGCGCTGTTACCATGGTAACCAGTTCACTAATTGTCAGTTTAAATTGAGCCTATTCTCCTTAACGATAAGAGGTTTAATCTTTCCAAATCGTTTCACGTAAAACCCTTCCAATTTATTGCTGCCAGCAAAGGAGACAAACATAACAATGCGCGCCGTTCTTTCCATTCTACTTGCTCACATCTGGGATACGAAAATAAACATGAATATAAAATCCAAATTCGGCCTTATTAATTAATAAAATAAGTTATGGTATTAGGGGACAAAATTAGAATTCTTCCAATCTATAAGTATTGCAAAAGAGAAACCACATTTTTAAATTATTATTATTATTGTTGTTGTTGTTGTTGTTGTTGTTGTTGAGATTAAACCACAAAAACTAATGGTGTACTGTTGATAGAGTTTCGAGTTACGTTGTGTATTTAAGATGATGTTCATATGTTTCAATAAAACAAAAACATGTTACTATTTAAAAACAATTGCAATGTACTAAGTAAATAAAAACAGTCGAAAGTTACATCGATTTTCAGTGGCTTTGAAATTTAATTTAAATGTTATTAACATGTAACGTAAACGTTTTCTGAAGGTTATTACAGAACGCTCTTACATACAAATATAATTCTTACACACATATTAGATTAATATTTCACATTTGCTATCTTCACGACGAGTTTTTGTTACATATAGAATGTATGCAACTTTATAAATACAGTTTATATGCGGAGTCAATTTGTTCTTTTATTTTAAAACAATAGAGAGAAAATTAAACGAAGAGCACTTTCTACATTTCGGTTTTCAAACATATCTTTATTTCATGTAGTTCAATTTCCGTGATTTTCAGAAATTATTTTTCTTGTTAGATTTAAATGGTATATATAGAAAAAACATATATTAATACCACTACAGTGATTTTTAAAATTTGAATGTCGGTAACCCCCCTCCTAATAGTCCGATTTTTACTGGTTTTCAAAAGCTATTTTTTATCACAATAGCATGTATAACGTTTCCTTTCAATTTTTTTTTTTTTTTAATGAGGCCGCTAGAGCAATTTTCAATTTCGCAGTAATCTCCACTCGTTTTTCAGGCATTCCCCCACTTCTAATGGTCCGATTGCTCTAATTTACGGAAACTACTTTTATAAATTCATTTTAAAGAACTCTACCAAGTTTCGCCAAGAAAAAGTAAAAATTTCAGCCGCTAGAGCGATTTTTTAATTTAAAAAATTCTTTAGCTTAATCCACATCCACAAAGGTCCAATTTTGCTGACTAACGAATACGACGCATTATTTGTTAATTGATGGTTATATGCAGAGTTTCGGTGGGAAAAAACAAAAATTGCAACCGCTAGAGCGAGAACGAACACACACACACACAGTTTATTTGTTTTATTGTAGATGCCTAGTAGGTATGATCGATGCAGATTTGGAGGGATTATAAAAAAAAACCATGGATACAGCACAATAGCTTACATTCCTTCGGAATTCGCTAAAACAAAGGCTGGTTGCGAAAGTTATGCTGGAAACCATCCTTCAATCGCCGAAGGTAATAAATCTGACCTCGTCAGGCTTCGAACTGGCCCGGTCGCCCGTTAATTACAGCGAAGTGTTTTCCGATATCAAGTGAAAAGTTTTTGCTCGAAAAGCAAATGCTGGAGTGACGTGACGTCATTATTTACCATTAGGTAGAGTTTGTCTTGGATAAACCACAGCTTGCAGATATAGCAACGTTGAAATGTTTGTCGCAAATCAAACAGTTGCTAAGCCTTGATTCTCCAACTTTGTCGACTGCCGCGCCCGAGGGTGAGAATTAAATTAGCCCGTTCTTGTTCCCTCAGGTGTCATGAGTAAAACCGCGGTTTCTCACTTGCCAAACAATTTTCGGGTGGCAAAAATTATAAACACATGGTAATGAACGTTCTAGAAGCCAAACGCTTTCCTTCGTAACAAACACAAAATGTGAAGTTTGGCGGCATGAAGCTGTGCGAATGTCAAGTTTTTCATACTCCTCCAAGGGAACAAAATCCATTACTGTAACGGTCAAATAAATGCCTGCAAGCCTTCTCATGGAGAAATGAGCTCTACTTCTGAGGTTACAACACTTACAACATTTACCAGAACTAAACAGTACACAAGGCCCGTTTGATCGTAATGCCAAGTATAACTAACGGTCAGCGCGCTTGCGGACGGCCGCTCACAGTCGCCGGTTTCGATATGTGTTGACCTATTTCACATACACTTTTAGTTCCAATTATGCGTACACCGCGCTGAGATATTCATGTGATATGAAACGTTTAAAAGCAATATAGCAAACATTATGTATCAACAAGGGTGGAAAATATCGTGACTGTCAAATGGGGCTCGAATACTCCAACAGTTGATAAGCTGTATGTAACAATAGAAAAGGCAATCGTTTCAAAGTGCTTTCAAAAAGTTCCAAGACAAAAGAATGCGCGCCCAGCGATCCTGGGCTGCCATCTTCATGCCGAATGGCGTCATTAAACAATCTGTATTACACAATACCGCTTGAACAGGCAGATAACTACAACAGAGAGCTAACATCAGGTTCTGTGTCAAACTTGGATGAGCCCACTCACGTTCCGCTGGAAAACGACGAGGGGTCAGGATGGCCGTTCACGAGCAAAAACTCTGAAAATTAGATGTCTTGTATATGAACATTGACGAAGAAACAGTCGGGGCACTAAGGACTGAAATTAGGAGCGAGGTATTAGGACAAATAGCCGCATTAAATGAAATGTATGACCCCTGATAGACAAAGCTACTGTGTGGGTGTTTCTAAATGTAACCATGGTTTAAATTGAGCCCTTTACATTCACTAAAATAGAGAGAAACAACAGAAAGTTTCGAGTTACGTTGTGTATTTAAGATGATGTTCATATGTTTCAATAAAACAAAAACATGTCACTATTTTAAAACAATTGCATTGTACTAAGTAAATAAAAACAATCGAAAGTTACATCGATTTTCAGTGGCTTTGAAATTTAATTTAAATGTTATTAACATGTAACGTAAACGTTTTCTGAAGGTTATTACAGAGCGCTCTTATATACAAATATAATTCTCACACACATATTAGATTAATATTTCACATTTGCTATCTTCACGACGATAATTTTGTTAAATATAAAACATATGCAACATTATAAATACAGTTTATATTACGAATTAATCCGTCCTTTTATTCTAAAACATTTGAGAGAAAATTAAACGCAAAAGTACCTTTTAAATTTCCGTTTTCAAATATACCCCTACTTCTATTAGTCCAATTACCACATTTTTCAGAAACGATTTTTCTTATTGTATTTAAATGGTATACACCGAATTCTGTTTCGAAAAAGTAAATATTGATGCCACTAGAGTAATTTTTAAATTTTGGATTTCAGGTAAACTCCCACTCCTAATAATCTGATTTCATTGATTTTCATACACTCTTTTCGTTGTTGCACTTTAATGGAATATACCGAATTTCTTTCAGAAAAAAACAAAAATTGCGAACGCTAGAAAGTTAACACACACATGTCGTGACAGGTAAATCAACAATGAACAAATGAAGCCACGATTATCATATGATGTTTTGTAAACAGATGTGACTCACATTACGTTATGCTAGGTTGCTAACCCGGCCAGGACCGATTGATTTTTTCGGGCGTAAAAATCCTAAGTATGGCTTCCTTCGGAAGGGAAGTAAAGCCGTGGGTCCCGTGTAGTACATTTACGGCACGAAAAAGAACCTCAAGCCTGAAAGAGAGGCCTCTGAGCAAAATTTGTCGGCCGTTTCACGCCCTGAGTTGAATGGGACGCTGATGACCTGAGATGTTAAAGAGCATCCATAAATAAACCAATCAAGTGGGTTGCTACAACAAAATGTAGCCAAGATTATCGTTTGAACAGCGGTAAAATTTTGAAGTGGTATTGGAAAACCGAGAATGTTGTTGAAGTTCAAAGGCAATGGAAACGTGTGTACAGAACAGAACCGTCAACGCGAGACAAATTTGAGACTCATGGTACCGTATGCGATGTTCACAAGGGCAGATCTGGGAGAACCTCGCACAACAACAAGCCCCGCGTCCTCGGCTATGGTTTTGGAACGTTTTGAGCACTCACCGCAGAAATCCACAAAGCAATGTGCACGTTAGACTGGGATTAGCAGAACCAGCGTACGTCGTATTATTAAAACAGCAAAGTTGAAAGTTTTCATCCCAATGCATTAAATGAAGATGACCGTTATCGGAGAATGCAGCTCTGTGGGTGGTTTCGGAACATGGTGCAAGAGGATGAGGCTTCGTAGGGAAAGTTGTTTAGTACGATGAGGCACAATTTAAGTTGAACGGACTGTTAACCGTCATAACTGTGTCTAATGATCCACATCTTATTTTAGAAAAGCTTTTAATTTACCTGGAATTAATGTTTGTTGTGTGTTGTCGCCTAGTGATCTAATTGGACCATTCTTTTCTGAAGGAACAGTAACTGGCCCAGTGTACCTGAACATGATACGCACATCCGTCTTACGCGCCATTCATACACTCTGTGGAAATGGAGAATTTTACTTTCAACAGGATGGTGCACCACCACATTACCACCGAGATGTACGTGCGCACCTTGATGACAATCTTCCAAGGCACTGAATGGGACGAATTCCCATCGCGATCTCCGGATCTAACTCCGTTGGACTTCTACCTATGGGGAACTCTTACCGTAGAAAACCCTACACTGACAGCACTTTGGGAAGAAATTGAAACGGCATATGCTGCAATCGCTGAGGACACTTTCGCAAACGTTGCTCAATCAGCAGTTCAACGTACTTAGAAGTGTATCGACGTCGATAGTGGGCATTTTGAGCAACTGTTGTAACTGTAAAAGTCTAAGATGATTAGTGCTCATCATTTTCTGTTGATGTGAATTCAGTTTTGTTATGTTAACATAGTTTTTTCTTTGCTTGAAGTGTGTATACAGTTTTGGTACCCTCTGTATATATATATATATATATATATATATTATTTTCATATTATTTTTGGTGCCTAGTAGATAGGATCGATGAAGATTTCAAGAGGTTTTTCAAAAATCGTTTCATGGAACACACTAAAATGTGCTGCACAAGGTGGCAAATCGTGTCAGATAGCATTTAAAGTTTTGTAACGTCTGCCAATAATTTGGTGGTTCTTGTCTTAGGGTCAGAGAGTTCGACTTGTATCAAACAAATGTCTTTTTTACTTGTGATGACTTTGCTAAGGCTGAAGAAACATTTCTGTCAGCAAGATGAAAACTAAAATAATGCACCCTTTACAAATGGAAAATTGTGCCGTACTCATTAAACTCAAACTTTTCCTCACTTGATCGGAAGATCACGACAGTAAATGTATTGATATCAAAGTTAAGACCTCATTGTTAGGCCGTGGTATTTCAGAATTCAAGAATATTTGTCAGCTACCGACACAGGAGCCGTTGCTTTGTTAACGCTAACTGTCCCCGGCGTTTTGAAAGGAACCATCCAGGTACCGAGCAGAAGAGAAATGTGAGGGCGAGATAATACCCAGCGCTAGGCACTTTGTGTCGAAGTCAAAGTAGTTTCCTGCCGGGTTCGATTCCCGCTGCGTAGCGGACAAGGAATGAGAGTAAAGTAATAAGGTGTATATTTAGAAAAGACTGTGTCGGGTCGATACCAGCGCAAAGGCGTACCAGCCTCTCGGTGTCTGGTGCAAGGGAATGCGTTTTCTGACATTACAGAAATCATATCGATAGTCACATTGGCCATAAGCGCGGAGGTTGCCGACAGTCGTTTGTATTTGTCGTCAGCTCCTGGCAATTTTCATACGCTATAGCGACATGTTTTTTTATTATTTTAAAACTTTTTTTTCTCGAGGCACCTATTGGTGGTGCGTATTGCACTTCCTGAGGAAGGGATGTCCTTTGTATCGGACGAGTTCTTTGTGAGTCGACTTAAGGTGGTAGAAATCGATAGGGGAGGTTACAGAGTTCAACGTTTTATTTGCCTCTGAAAGTGTGCAGTTGGCAACCACGGCAATGTTCTATGGAAAAGTAGAAATAGGTTTAAACATTTGCGGAAGGGCATAGTGAAACACCCGCAGCAACTGTAAATATGGTTTTGCTACTGATAAGCAGAAGGCGCATTCCCTTGATGGGATTGTGATCCCCGGGGGATTACGCTCTGTTGTTGGCTCTACTATTCAATAACAGCCGGTTCCTCAGAAAGTTAAACCAATTTTGACCACAACTATTCCAATCTTCAAACATTCCACCAAAGCTATCTGTGAGTTATTTGATTCCACTTGTTTCTCTAATCCAAGCGTGTTACGCCAAACCACCCATTTTATCGTCTACATCAGCGCTAATCCTTATGATTTGGAGAGGTTGGTAGCACTGGGTCATATGTATGTATAGATAAATTATGCAGAATTCCATTTCATACACAAAACATATCATGAATATGTCAAACAGGTGAAAAATTGCAAGTGAAAATATTAATATGCATTGTATTTGATCATCAATAATATATTACGGTAATAGTGAAAACAAAAGACAAAACTGGGTGCGCAATCACCAGCATTTACACAGTGCGTTCCTTGTAATACACAGAGAAGTGAGAGGTCATTGTTCTGCTTAAAAACTTCGTATCCATGGTAACGAGATGAAATAAACCGTTCACTTGTTCTGCTTGAAGAATTTGTTTCCATAGTAACGAGACGAGGTGAACCGTTCACTTGTTCTGCTTGATGCTTTTGTTTCCATAGTAACGAGGCGAGGTGAACCGTTCACTTGTTCTGCTTGATGCTTTTGTTTCCATAGTAACGAGACAAGGTGAACCGTTCACTTGTTCTGCTTGATGATTTTGTTTCCATAGTAACGAGGCGAGGTGAACCGTTCACTTGTTCTGCTTGATGCTTTTGTTTCTATGACAACGAGACAAGGTGAACCGTTCACTTGTTCTGCTTGATGATTTTGTTTCCAATATAACAGTTTGTTCTTCTGTTAAGCAGAACAGCGAGCGAACACCCCGCTGCAGAGATATATCAAAACGTACAACGTATACGTAAATACCGAAAAGGAACCTTCAACACAGTTACCTTTTTCTGCAGGTGCAAAAACAAACTCCTTCCTGTCTCCATGGCAACCAGGTTTAGGCCCCACTTTATTTCTCTCGCAGCACAAGTTGTAAGCTGTTATGTAAATGCTATAAAGTTATTGCAGGAAAAAGAAGACAACTGGGCTAACATATTTAATGTAAATGTAAGGGGACGTGGTTTTCCTTGCAACACCTTCACTCCGAGTTAAACCCACATTGGAAATTTGTGGTTGTTCGCACTTCCTCTCGGAGCGAAAACTTCTCCTGAACGGTCGGAACAAAGAAGGAAGTGAGTAAAGGTCGGGAAGAGAAAAGAATCCCTAATAACACCCAGAAATGTAAATTTACCTCCACGCGGGAAATAATGAGGAGTCCTACTATCGTTTGTTTCGAAGAAAGAAACTTTATTTTATTTCTGTGTTTCTCGAGAAGGTCCTTTAAAAATTCAAAAGGAATCATGAAGAACTTTCTGTGTCAACGTCCGGCCCTTTGTCCTTCGGAATTTAAAAACGACAGAGCTACAAATTGACTTCATTAGGGCTCCGGTGAGAAACTGCGAAAGTTGGTAACACTTTTCCAAGACTATTTTCAAGCTTTGGTCTCACTGAGCGAATATTTACATTTTTCCCTGTTAATGTTTGCATTACTATTTAATTTTGATTTGAAGATTTTAATTTTGTAATGCTTGAATTTCCTTTAACTTGCTCTGCTAACTGCAATTCGTAAACTTGTTCGACTTAGGAACATTCAAGTACAGAAGTTGGTATTACGTGAAGGAACAGTCCAGTCTATCCCTCCCTTAAATTGAGCTGTAATCCCTTCAGGAATTGTCTACTTGGAAACAAAAGAGTTAAGCCAGCACGCGGTCGCCCTGACAACGCCATTTTGTGCGCCGCTAAGCTGTAGTTACTTTGCTTCTCCGTCAGAGGCGCTGGGTGTTTACACCTTACCCAGATTAGAACCGCCAGACAAAGCACAATCGGCTATGGTGAACGCTATTGGGTCACTCTTACACTCTGGTGAGTATCCACATTATATTGTACAAGCATCGACCACTACCGCGGTGCAAGTATTCTGGTATACAGTGTGTGGTTAAAGTGAACAAAAAGATAAAAAATGAGTATAGAGATCGCCAGTGGGTAACTGATATGTCTAAAAGTGTAGACGGCAGTTTCACTGCGTCCAGTTCTAAAGTAGGTATGTATTACCAACACTCGGTGATACCACTGAACCGAGGGTATGGTCAATACTTGTATAGCTCTAAAATAATTTCACGTAAAAGCATACCCGATTTGAGCATTGTTGACTGCATTTAGTTACTTGTAGCGCAAAGTAGTCAAATGTTTAAAGTTATCTAATTTAACTAAATTTTCAAATCAAAATAAATGTTTAAAAAAAGTATTAAATGTTTCCATTAATAAATTTCGATTTTGATTTTGGCGCAAATCTGGAGTGCAACAATAATGTGTTGTATATTACGAAATGGCTGAATTCTTAACAATATACGAAGGTAAGTTACTAATGGATACAAAGCTTAAACAAATAATAATTTTGATTTGAAAAATACTTTTATTTCTCCACATAATCTCTCATTGTCCCTGAAAATTGTTTGTGACTTTTCTTCCTGGCAGGAAAATGCTTGCCCCAAGGATTGAGGACGGGTCTATACGGAGAATGCTCGAAAACTTCCCACTTGAAATGTCGCAGTGTCTTGTTTACGTTGAGGTCACGGGGCTATCTATGCCGAGGATGAGGCCATGAAGGAAATTGACAATGGAAGTTTATACATTGGTGAAGTTGTTGTTCGTGTTTTAAGGAACAAACGTCGATCCCAAACATGAACATCAATGATTCATCAGACATTTGGACGTTGGGGGTTACATAAATTAGACGATGAATTTTAACTCCAACAAATTTCAATTAAAACATTTTATTTCATTACACAAAAGTTTTGTGTCCTACCACTCAAATGTTTTAATATCCCAAGTTGGTTTTTGGAGTCAGCACAGACTGTATAATGACGCAACAAACACTCGATGAATGAAACGCATATTTAGTGAAAATAAACCTTATTATTGAAACCAATGTGCATAAAAATGAATTGTGTCATTTTAGCTAAGTCTAAAGGAACGTAAGCTATTGCGGTTGTACCATGGAAATCTACATACAAGGTACCGAAAAATGTGCTTTTTTTGTCCGCATATATGTGTGTGTGGCATCCATTAACAAAAGATTCGTTGAGTTCGTTAACCAGTAAAATTGGGGGAGGAGATTAAGCTGCAGCGAAATTTTAAAAGAAAAAAATTGAAAAATCACTTTAGCGGCCGCAATTTTTTCTTTATCTCAACGAAACTCTAAAATCTTTCAATTAAATTTATAAAAGTAGTTTTCGAAAAGCATGGCAATCGGGCCACTCGGAATGGCGCTATACCTGAAAAACTTTTGGGGGTTAAAGCCAAATTTAAAAATCGCTTAGCAGCTGTAACTTTAAAGGAAAATATGTTGGAAAAATAGTTCTCGAAAATCAGTGAAATCGAACTATTAGGAGGGGGTTTATCTGAAACGGCACCAATACTTGTTTCTTTACAACAAAATTTGATTTATACCATTTAAATAAATAAGAAATACAGTTTCCAAAAATTAGGGAAATTCGACTATATGAAATAGAAATGTACTTGAAAACCGAAATTTAAAAAGTGCTATTGCGTTTAATTTTCTCTCTATTGTTTTAAAATAAAATGAGAATTTTTTTCAGCATATAAACTGTATTTACTGTAATGTTGCGTATGTTTTATATTTAACAAAGAATTGTCGTGAAGATAACAAATGTGAAATATTAATCTAATATATGTGTGTGAGAATTATATTTGTATGTAAGAGCGCTCTGTAATAACCTTCAGAAAACGTTTACGTTACATGTTAATAACATTTAAATTAAATTTCAAAGCCACTGAAAATCGATGTAACTTTCGACTGTTTTTATTTACTTAGTACATTGCAATTGTTTTTAAATAGTAACATGTTTTTGTTTTATTGAAACATATGAACATCATCTTAAATACACAATGTAACTCGAAACTTTCTCTGTTTTAGTGAATGTAAAGATGATATCAAAGACTCAATTCATAACCATGGCTACATTTAAAAATGTTTAAAAATACCCACACATTATAGCTTTGTCTATCAGCTGTCATATAGTTAGTTCATTTAATAACATTAATTTTATGGTTTAATCTCAATAATAATAATAAGAAGAAGAACAAGAAGAAGAAGAACAAGAAGAACAAGAGGAAGAAGAAGAAGAAGAAGAAGAAGAAGAAGAAGAAGAAGAAGAATTCTAAAAATGTGTTTTATATTTTGTAATACAGATTGCAAAAATTCAAACTTTGTTTCCCTAATACCACACAGTAATGCCATAACTTATTTCATTAATTAGTTTGGATGTAATATTAATTTTTATTAAAAGTTATTCAACTCGGAGTTTACACAGCTCCGCGTGACAGACTTTTCTATACAAATTCCCGATTTACAAATACAGTTTTCCCCAACAGATACCAAGCTTCTTAATTCCATTGTCGAAGAAATGGGTTGTGCTTCCGCCAGCTGCGCACAAATTCTTCCACACCTTCTTTGGTGTCCCTCCAATCTTCCAATATTTTTTTTTTAACAGATGGAAATCGCAAGGTTGATAATTGTGGACTGTAGAGAGGGTTCAAAAGCTAGCGATTGGATTCCCTCTTGTCAAAGCAGCTGTATATGGATGGGCATTGTCTTGGAGAAGAACTTCTCGAATTGGCTGTTGCAGTCAATGAAGCAAATACATAATAAACTGTCTCAGAAGCGGATTCCCTTTTTTTCCTCTCCATCATGTTATCTTGATCCCAATATCGAGATGCTGGTCCTCAGTGAAAGCTACAAGAGATATAATAACAATTGACAACAGAAACAAACGATAGTCGGAAGAGATAAACAAAAATGGAGGCCGTGGCGGGAAGAGGTTAGTAAACATATTACATGCTCTTCCTTCGGTGCACGATGGGGTCAAATTGTTGCAATGTGGATGACACATATTCTGGGGGGTCACAGAACAAATCGCAAAAGTCACATCAAGTCAACAAGAAACAATGTGGGGATGAATCGACTAATAACAGGCAGAAAAAAGTCGGTCCTGGTGGTGTAGTGGTTACCATACTTACCTCCTAAACCCGAACCCGGCCAGGATCGATGGATTATTTTCGGGCGTAAAAATCCTAAGTATGGCTTCCTTCGGAAGGGAAGTAAAGCCGTGGGTCCCGTGTCGTACATTTACGGCACGATAAAGAACCTCAAGCCTGAAAGAGAGGCCTCTGAGCAAAATTTGTCGACCGTTTCGCGCCCTGAGTTGAATGGGACGCTGATGACCTCAGATGTTGAAGAGCGTCCAATCAAAACAAAAAGGGAGGTAAGAGACCACAGAAAGCGAAATAGACAATCCCGCAAATCGTGTAAATGTTGAAAATGCTTTCCGTACTGTCAGTGGCGAGCCTAAGACTTGGTCCTCTCAATCGACGAGAGGGAACCAACAGAAACCAACGTGTTCTCTCCATCAAGAACTCCGATTGGGTTTGCGATGCAGAAACTTCTTAAGCCGCGATTTCAACAATGTGTGCAGCAAACATATGGACCTGGAGGGTTAATAGAAAATACAGCCGAGTATGAAATGATGTTCTTCATCGAAATGTTCAGTCAATAGACCGGTGCAAGACAAGACATCCTGACACCCAAGTTCATTATAATAGAGGACATCTGGGCTCAGGGGGTTAATAAGAACAAACATGGTGGACAAGTTTGGAAAAACGTCGAAAAGATCCAGGATGTTTTAAGACCTAATAAAGCCATTTCCAAGACGTCGAATAACACTAAGAACCTTCCAGAAATTCTGAAAATTTCAATGGGTGCCATCAAATAATTGCAAACTGCAAATTTACACACGAGACTGCGAGTTTGATGATTCCCGAACGTTCGCGTGGAGCTGAAGATGATGTGCAGCTTCTTCTACTCAGCGTTAATGAAACTTGGCTACATTATTTCGATCCTGAGATCAAACAGCAAAGCTCTGTGTGGTCACAAACACCAAAAAGTAATTGCTTCTGCTGGGTCATCTCTTTTTTTTCCATTTTAAAGAAATGGTTTACTAACATGTACTTGCACACAACTGAAACTGGACAATACTACAGAGATGTGCTGAAAACTCTTCAAGTAATGATTTACCAGAATGTCGTACTTGCACACACAACTGAAACTGGGCAATACTTCAGAGATGTGCTGAAAACTCTTCAAGGAATGATTTACCAGCATGTTGTACTTGCACACACAACTGAAACTGGACAATATTACAGAGATGTGCTGAAAACTCTTCAAGGAATGATTTACCAGAATGTCGTACTTGCACTGTTTACTGAAACTGGGCAATACTTCAGAGATATCCTGAAAACTCTTCAAGGAATGATTTACCAGAATGTCGTACTTGCACTGTTTACTGAAACTGGGCAATACTTCAGAGATATCCTGAAAACTCTTCAAGGAATGGTTTACCAGAATGTCGTACTTGCACACATAACTGAAACTAGGCAATACTTCAGAGATATCCTGAAAACTCTTCAAGGAATGATTTATCAGCATGTTGTATCTGCACACATAACTGAAACTGGACAATATTACAGAGATGTGCTGAAAACTGTTCAAGGAATGGTTTACCAGAATGTCGTACTTGCACACATAACTGAAACTAGGCAATACTTCAGAGATATCCTGAAAACTCTTGAAGGAATGGTTTATGAACATGTTGTACTTGCACACACAACTGAAACTGGACAATATTACAGAGATGTCCTGAAAAATGTAGGGCCACGCAGCAAGTTGATTGCTGTACCACGGACGCAAATGCAATTGCTAAATATTTCACACAATCAATGTGAAACCTGTCCCTTACCCCTCTAGTTCATGTTTAGCTCAATGCGAATGTTTCCTTTTCTCCAAACACCTTCGTGGGAGCAATTTCCCTTCGTCAGAAGGCTGCGAAGGCGCTTCTAAAGAAGAAACCTCAGACATGTACTACTTTGAGAGAGATCATCAAAATTATGGGAATGAGTAAGGGTGTTTTTCTTATGATCATTTTTATTGAAACAGCCCACATATGTTCTTATTTTGTTGTGTTTTTTCAATTGCACGTGTAACAAAAAAACGAATAACAATGCAAAGACCTACTAAAACGTTAACTGCACGTTTTAATTCCTATAATTTTTGAAAATGATTTTTAACACACGTTTCTTTAAGCATGGTGAACGTGCTTCCCATAGAATACTTTGTACAACGAAGTGTTTTTAAAATCCCCTTAGAATATACATATGCGCAGCAACTTCATCTTGCTGGAAATGTTTTAAAAAACTACACAATTGCGCACTTTGAAAAAAGTTCTGATCATAAAAACATGACTCACAGCCTACGGTCATGATAATATTGTGAAACTTTGTTCGCCTGGGTCGTCAAATGCTCCCCTAGACATGACAAGACCGCGAACGTTTCGTACAAGCGTAGTGCGTTCAATTGTTTCCTTTTAAAAACATAATTAAATAAGATTACGAAATACTTTACATGCTACTAAAAACTATTTAACACCTAAAGTCTACCTCAGAACTTTCGGAAATATCGACTTTGAGTCAGCCTGTAAAACAGCCAATACCGGAGACCGGAAGACTCCGGGTGGCTTCCGGAGTTGTCGCAACCTTAAGCAGGAAATCAGTAACGAGGTTACTGGTATTGACAACTAATAATTTTGCTAATTCTTAGAAACAAGCTGTAAATTCCCCTTTTTATTATTACATCAGTGAGGTATGTAGCAGAATGCTCAAGCCGTACGTTTGGTGTGGTCGCTTCTTCGTGACCGATCAGGAACAAGGAGAAGGGAGAAAGTGAAACACAATAACATTTTAAAGTGCCCTCGAACGGTGAATAGGCAGTCATGCCTTATTAGCATCTTGCCTCGTAATATTTTGTTTGTTAGTACATTCGTGATTAAGAAAATGGAAAGATAAAATTTAGAATGGCCTGCATTATAGATTCAAAGTTTTAATATCAATGTCAGTCTGATCTCACACGCTACTTACATGAAAGCGTGTACGCAAAGTAAAATGAGCTTCCGTCCGGTGTGGAAATGGTTCAACAAGGCTGCTGTCATTGTTCATGTTCCCATGGTAGTGTGTTCATCGTTCTGCTCTACATCTCAGCTTCTGGTCATTCCGAACTGCAGCGAACCGTTAACGAACAGTTATTGGTTCATGAGGGAGAAAGTGTTCAGTGCTGTCTTGGACGTTGCTAAGCAACACTCCGGAATGTGCTCAAGCAGACTGAATTGTTGGAGGGGTCGTTACAGGAGACAATTCGGCTGGGAAAGTCTTCTTGTGGACAATCCGAGTCACAATGCACCCCCTCACACCAGTCTGAGAACACAGCGCTAAATTGAGTTGGACGCTGCTGCCCCATCCACCCTACAGTCAGCACCTTCAGACTTTCACTTCTTCGGAGCTCTTAAGGACCCCTTGTTTTGAAGATGATACCCGCGCAGGACAAGAGCTGGTAACGGCAAGAAGTGCATGCTCTTCCATACAGCCCAAAGTTAGCTCCATGCGACTTTTCTCTGTTCCCTCGTCTAGAAATCACAAGCTGCGGGCCAGTGTTTTAAGTCCATCAATGTCTGTCGTGAAGGTGATTCTGAAGACTCAAAATCCAGCACGTTTTATAGTTCTTGCATGTTGTTATATAGTCCAATCTTATGAAAACTACTACTTTTCTTAAAAAATGAAATATACAGTGCAGGATTGCTGGCTTTAATGCATTGCAACTTTTTAAACGCCTGATATTATAACATTTCCCAGTGAACTACACAGATTGTTTTCAAAGTCAACTCCAGTCAAGTGGAAGATACCACAACGGGCACTCTCGTCGTGTTAATGGATGATCCTCAATCATCAGTTTGCGTCGTCGTCCCATACGACACCCCCCTAACTAAAGAAAGTCAGCAAGGAATGTGGCGATGGAAAGACAATCCCTGCGGATTACCACATAACGGCCGAGGTAACAAGTGGCACCACGACAATTTCTCCCTTAGCTGTCTGTCTGCCCTGACCTGACACCCTGCTCCTCAACTGTCCTCAAGAATGAGTCGAGAAGATGTGGTAACAATATTAATATTCGAGTGCACGCTGTAACATTATTTGAATAAACGCGTTTCGTGAATTAAGAAAAGTGTAAGTGGTGGGATTTCAACCATTGCGATGTTCAATTTTATTATCGGTATCTGCAAGTGCTCTGTAAAATGAAATACAAAAAGAAGATTTCGCATCCAAATTCTCCAACAAGAGAAAGATGTTAGAACGGAAGAACTCCACCTCTCCTTGCTAAGAGTTTGTACGTGTCATTTTAAGGACTGAATTCGAAAACTTATCCTCACAAATTTTCAAAGTACTTTCCATCTCTCACCACACACAGTTGTAGACGGTACAACCACTTGTCAAAAGCACTGACTGAGATATTGTCAACAGAGCTGAATTTATAGCTTGCGCAAGGTCCTGCATTCGTTTAAAAGATTTTCCAGCAATGCAAGGACCATTAGTGGTTGACTGTATGCCAGAAGGAATGACAACTAGGCTAAGACGACTTTCAGTTTGCACAAAGTTGCGGCTGTTCTGTGAGGAGACGCATTGTCGTGCAAAAACAACAGCCTTGAAGTTCCTGTCTTTGGACGCAGCCGCCTCAGCTCTTCAAATACAAGGAACATAATATTCTCCATTCATTGCCATTCCTTCTGACACACAGTCAACCACATAGTTGAAGAAAACAGCGAACATTCGCTTCCGAGAACGAAAATTTTGTCTTGGGTCATTCTCATTTACCCACACGCAGTTCTGAACTCTAATTGGGGAGGTATAGAAATAAAACCAACTTTCATCACCAGTGCATATATCTGTCAAACGTTTAGAACATTTGATGTAAACATGCTGAGCAGTTTCCTTGCACATTCCTTTCTCCTCTTCTTCTCTTCATTGGTTGGTTGGAAAAGTGGAGCTGATTTTGCACAGAGTTTTGATAGTTTTAAATGTTCATGGTGTATACTGTCAATGCTGCCAACACTTACATACTTAACATTTCAACAGTAATATGTCGATTTTCCTCCACCAAGTTCCTCGCTCTTTGAATTGTTCTCTCGTTCACAACTTCCTGTGGCCGGCCAGAGCGAGGGTTGTCTTTCAAAGTCTCTCGCCCTTCTTCAAATGATCAAATTCATCTTACAATGATATCAAATGAACACTCTTGATCACCATGAACAGCTACCAAGTCCTTGCTCTTTCATCTGCTTATAGCGTGTGAAAATGTGGAATGTAAAGTTTTCTTTAGAAATATTCATAACATTTCACCAGCTATTGACACAGGATTGAACTTAAACAGACTGTACGACAGGGACCGTGCAGGTTTAAACTTGCACTTACATTTATTTTGACAGCTTAAGGTTCATTGTTGTCAGCTGCGTTAGTTACATCTTTTTAGACATGATTGTCCAACAATTGATAAGCTCGTAAAATGCCCCTCGTATTGTCCAGAACTGCCCATTAATCATTATCACAAACTGACTCGTATCGATCAAAAACTTTTACAGGACGGTATAAACCTTCATCTAAACGGGAGACAAATGCCAATCTATTTTGAAGGTACAGTGAACTGTATCAAAGGTGGCTATTCCAAAACAATAGAATGCAGCATAACAATTTACACATTTCATGAAAATGAAGTTTTTGCTCATAAAAGTAGTAGTAGTAGTAATAGTAGTAGTAGTAGTAGTAGTAATAGTAGTAGTAGTAGTAGTAGTAGTAGTAGTAGTAGTAGTATTTATTTCTTATGCATCGCATAAATATTTTTAAATACAAAATAGACACAAATAATAAATAAATATAACAATTAGGAACAGTGCGTTCGGCAATTCTAGAAGGCCCTGAACCAATCAAAATTTATTTCAATTCTAGAAGGCCCTAATCCAATCCAAATTTATTTCAATTTGATTGGCTGAGCCCCCCAGTCCCCGGTTCATCAGCAGCTACCTGTTGTTTACAATTTTACTTCAAAAACGTTGCAAACTGAACTTCCCTTGCGAATTTTCAAGAGTAAATTGTTTGTAGTCTTTGATGCTTACAGCAGAGAGTTTGACCCTGGTCCTATGTCCAACTTCCAAAAGTAAATAACCAGTCGATGTGAGTTGCCAGCAGTTCTATTAACCCCGTACAGTTCACTTGTATCTTTAAGGTCCTCACAAGGTTTCTGGGTCATTTGTAATAGAAAGTGTTTGCAACTCCCCAACATCATTCTGTTGGTGTAGTGGTAATCATGCTTGCCTTCTAAACCCAAGATCACTGGTTCAAATCCAGCCAGGATCGAAGGATTTTTCGGGCATAAAAGTCCTAAGTATGGCTTTCTTGGAAGGGAAGTAAAGCCCTGGGTCCCGTGTCGTACATTTACGGCGGCCTCTGAGCAAAATCTGTCGACCGTTTCACGCCCTGAATTGAATGGGACGCTGATGACCTGAAATGTTAAAGACCGTTGTGTGGTTAAGAAAATAACATAAATCAAGTTTCAGTACACTGGACAACACCAACAGTTCAGCCTATTGAAGTGCCCATTGCACATGTCTACCAGTCTTGGCAGACGTGTTTTTGACATTGTCTTCAGAGACCGCCACGGTTGGCCGAGGTCATTAAAGCGCGGACTCGTGAGCGGGAGGTCTGGGATTGGATTGCCATCAGGACCGTCCTCATAAATAGCAAAGGTGGGGCAGATACCCTGGAACTCTTCCTTCTTCAACTTATCATTTTATCTCCGTTATCACCAGCCTCGGTAGTAAAAGCATCGTCTTCACAATCGCCTGTTTTCTTCATGACATGAACCAAAACACAGGTTGCCGCAGCTAATTTTGGGAACGAGGGAACTAGGTCCGAGCTGTATGGAGGATGAGGTATAAAATCAATGATGTTTTTTTTCTGGTCAAGGCACCAGGTGCAGCTCAGAGCGTTTTGTGTGACTTTAAATGGGACCTTCCTCCTAGCGGTGCCAAAATTTAGCAAATTTAAAACAGAAAACCGAGAGAAGTGACAAACAAGCAAAAAGTAAAAGTTTTTTTGAGGAATGGCGAACTTTCAGGTAAAAGAGAATAACTAGTTTTGACTTCGCTTCCCACATGATGCCTACGATTTAAGTATTCTCAGGACAACAAGCTACAAGAAGCTTTTGCCGTCATTGTTCCATAATTACACCCACTTTATTGCTTTAAATCATTATTTTAAAGTTTTCATCCCCTTGAGGTTTT
Source organism: Metallyticus violacea (assembly GCA_030762175.1). Classification (NCBI taxonomy): domain Eukaryota; kingdom Metazoa; phylum Arthropoda; class Insecta; order Mantodea; family Metallyticidae; genus Metallyticus; species Metallyticus violacea. The sequence continues at coordinate 1,425,235 of CM060839.1, forward strand.
CATTTTCTGTAGTCTTCAATGTTGTTGTTATTATTATTATTATTGGCCTCTAATACCCCAAACAGGTCTCGAACCAAGCACTGTTTACTTAAAACATCAGAAACGACTCTATCGCGTTTATAACCTCTTAACTGTTACAGTCTTTATTTGTAAACCTCCAGTTCCACTGACTTGCCTTAAACGCTGTGATGTCGCTATGCCTGAAACACACAGAGACGCCGAAACCATTTACCGCAAATTGGTAATCTCACTGTCGCTAAATCCGCCCGCGGACGCCGGTTAGCGAGAGTGCTTTATTGCGGTAGATATAAGGAACGAGAGGGGACGTAAAACAAACAAGCGAGAAGGTTAATTAGGTAAGCTTGAAACTCTTGGCAAAATCGCGATCAACGTAATAAAAGTTGGTATTTGTCTTTTGTAATGAATTTCAGTTTAAAGCTCATTTCAATCTTTACTTATGTCCTCCTCTCTGTTCGTTCTTCTCTCTCGATAAAATATCGATGAGACCAACTTCATTTCGCAGGTCCATCGAATATCCCCCAGCTTGAAATCCTCGCCAATTTCCATTTCAACACACATGGCCCCGCGGCGTCTAGCTTACAGTGCTACCAACAGAATATCTGATCAGCGCGCCCCATATGTCATTCAGGCTTCAGAATGGTGAAGATTGAATAGCAATGTCTTCAGGGGGCCTTGGCGGAGCCTACTTTCCTCCCTATAACGGCGTCTCTGTGACTTTCAAAATGGAAATATTTCCTTTGGTGACTTCAGAGAAAAAACTTGCAACGTCATTGACTTTCAAAATATTTAAAATTATTAATTTGGTTTTATTGTGTTAATGCTAACTTTACGTCAGAGAGATTATTATAAAATAAAAACAAAAACTGTTAATTTGCGTAATCTTTAAAAGCCAGCAGTAAAGTAGGCTACCAACTCTAACTGCATTAGCAGAGAGACCCGAAATAATCCTTCGCTGTTCCCGTTATCAGACAGCCATTTGCTCATTTCTCTCTTAGTTTCATATTTGCCCAAATGAAGAGATTGATTTTACAATCATGACCTTAGTAAATTGCATCCAATCCTTCAACTAAACTTAATTTCACTGCTATCTCCATCGAAATAAATTTTACGTTCCGTCTCTCATCCAAATTCGCGATTATAAGTTCGTGTTTATTTGTGTTACGTTGGCTGCTCCGATGACTGTATTTTCTCAGCGCTGTCTTGCGTCTTAACTGCGGTTTAAGTGAAATGCGAATGTACTGTGCGCAAGGAAACAAAACAACGTCGTATGTAGCGAATGTTAGATAAAGGCGGTATTTAAAAACTATCACTGTTAGAAACGGGTTGCATATGCCTCCGAAACACGTTAATTAACGCTAAACATTCCGACAGTACGTAAATTTTAACATTCAAAAACTCCTGCTCCGTAGTAGGCAGAGAAAGTTAACAGTTTACGATCAGAATTCCTTCTCAGAAATATGTTACTAATAAAGCATCCGTTTAAAACAGGTGCAAATATGTTTCCGTTATCTTGAAGAGACTACCAACATAACGGGCTCAAATAGCACTAATCTGCTAGTTTTCGCAATTTATTAATCAAATTGCAGTGTTCGTTACGTTCACAGATTTTATACTTGTATTCTGTTTGATAGTATTCAACTTTTGTGCTATACTGCGGTAATTGTTTGAATATAACAAAGTTACGCGACCTAACAATATATATATATAACCTCGTAAGTGGGAGGTCTGGGGTTCGAATCCCGCCAGGACTGTCCTTCCTGATTGAGGTTTTTTCCGGGTTTTCCTCAGTCCTCATAATGGCAATTACTGGAGAAGTACCCTAAACTTAGGTCTGGGGCGATTCCTTCCTTAAAAATAAAAATTCTTTTCCTATATATAATTTCATCGCAGTGTTCACCGCCTGTGGTGCCCCTGTAGCAATAACGGGCGTTAAACATTATTCATATAATAACAACATAAGCTGGGGAAAATCACAATTTCAGCTTCGTGTAGAGAAACACTACGATGCATTAAAATAGTATTTATTAATTTACAGATGTGCGCGCGCATACCAGGGCGTTGCCCTCAAGTTGCTTGTGGTTTGGTTTTCCTATCCGTGACATCTCAGATGATGAAATTATTTATTATTAAAACGGAGTTCTTCCATATTCATGAAGGAAAGTCCTTCTATTTAGCCGGAAGAACGAACGTCATGTATTTTATTGAAACCAAGCAGAAGTGCCGTGTTCGACACTCTGCTAGGCAATACTTGAAGCAGGACTGCACAATGTCTATTTTTTCAAAACTGTGGTTTGATTGCAAGCTTTTCGAACGATGAACAAATCTACGACACCTGTAATTTACTTTGCATCGCTCAGGGAAACAGAAAGGAAGAGCATGTGCGCATGCGCGACATGCGATTTGAAAAGTTTCAATCTTAGATGCGAGAAATGTTGACTAATTATTTTTCTGTGTCGTTTTGCAGTTATTTATAAAGTGAGATTATCTGAGTTACGGACCGCCTGTGCGCGGGTACTTAGTGGGGAAGTGTAGCCGGCGCTAAACGTTTGTGTTTGTATTTTTACTGAACATGTTGTGTAATTATCTGCTCACAAATGTTTTCATTCAAGGATGTGCGTAACTAACAAGAAATAATGAAAGTTACCGGGTAACGTAAAACAACCTCACTGCACATGGAACATGGTGTAGGTTTAAACAGCAGATCTCACGAGACTGCGCAAATCAACTCTTGCTGTTCACTGCTTTGAATTTATAATTGTGACTGTTTCACACAAGTCTGCTCCTCACCTAGAAATTGTCTATTAACAAAAATGCTTTGACTTTGAAACGATGCACTAACACTTCCGTATTTCACATTCTATGCTACCACGTGCAGTATCTTCAATGATTACTGTTTTTGGAGTATTTGCCCCACATGGCCATTTGGTACAAAAGCCACGGTCTGTTTCAGTCGACATGGTCATCCGCGTTTTAAGACATGCATTCTACGATGCAGAACCCGACAAACGTTGTAAGAAAGCGGCGCCCCATTGAATGATTGGGTTATACACCCCCTCCCCCCCCCCAAAAAACACAGTACACGAGTAAGTTCTCATTGCTGTGAATTATTATGTCCTGCCTTGCGAGAAAGAGAAAGAAACATGGAGACGGTGTCACGACAACTGCAGGTGCTAAGATTTCTAATTAAATGTCAAACCTATCGCCTTAGAACAAAAGACGGAAGGAGAGAATTACTGGATGTGACTGTACGCACATCCATCTTCCCCGATTTACGGAGAGCGGGCAGACACATATTCTTCTTGAAATGTTGCCCGGGCTTGTGGAACCAAACCAGTACAAGGGAATTAGTTCGAGAACGGTCGATTGTGTGCTCAGCCCTGAGGTAATTTAACGCACTGTGTTCAGACAAGAGGAGACGTTGTCAAAGCTGCTGGTTTCTTGTGGACGAACAGAACTCAGTTGTTGCTAAATATGCGCTGTTCTCCTCGTGTTAAAAACCGGCAATCTGGTGCAGATCTTCAGTAACGTCGCTAATTTATCATTAGTGCAGGCGCGAGAACAGGCAATTAACAGGTTGACTGGGGTTATAATACCGTGCCCGAGGAAAAGGTCAATTAGAGTGTGTAAATTACTGGCGGAGACGCGTGCTCCAAGACTTGTAGAGGCGTGGGGAACCTGCCAGATGCTGGCGCAAAGCGACATACGACATGAGATCGACCCAGGTGCCTTCACTAACCTACATATCGTGAAGTACAACATTCTCAATGACTGGGTTCGAGTCCAGGTATCGTGACTAACCAGATTCACGTACATATCGTGAAGTACAACATTCTCAATGACTGGGTTCGAGTCCAGGTATCGTGACTAACCAGATTCACGTACATATCGTGAAGAACAACATTCTGAATGACTGGGTTCGAGTCCAGGTGTCGTGACTAACCAGATTCACGTACATATCGTGTAATACAACTTTCTGAATGACTGGGTTCGAGTCCAGGTGTCATGACTAACCAGATTCACGTACATATCGTGTAATACAACTTTCTGAATGACTGGGTTCGAGTCCAGGTGTCGTGATTAACCAGATTCACGCACATATCGTGTAATACAACTTTCTGTTCCGTTACGTTATTTTATTATTTTCTATGGTTTTCAATCAACTGTATGTAATTTTATAAGGGCAACGCCAACCTTTAAACGTGTTAAACATTTTCTTATTTAAAAATATAAAATATTTATAAGATGCCCTTTAACCTTCAATTGTTACGGAAATCTGACGTTACCAAGTCTGGCTCTGAAGCCCACTTTTTGCATTATTTACTGGATTTTGTTGCAAGCGGCATATAATATCGGGAGAGTTGGGGATGAAACAGAACTGACATATGCAATGTACAGCCTGTGGCATATGGACAGATATACGTTACCTTCTCAATTTGGATTGGCTCGCCTGGAGGTCTGCCTGCCATCGAATTTCGAACAATTTCTTTTGTTTCAGACTTCGATTTTCACCCCCCCCCCCGCCCAATCTCTTCCTTAAAGGCGAACCAGCACCTTAATCTACGGGCTCGGGAGTGGCAAGGTGGAAAAGCTAACAGAAGTTTCAATACATCGGAACACAGGAAGAAGCTGCAGTCCATTTTAAGTTTCGGTTCCTTGGCGTTTACCTTCCTGAATGAGCGCCACTCTCCAGGAGTGTAGTGGCGTTTACCTTCCTGGTGGTTGTAACAGAAAGAGCGCCACTCTCCAGGAGTGTAGTGAGGTTTACCTTCCTGGTGGTTGTAACAGAAAGAGCGCCACTCTCCAGGAGTGTAGTGACGTTTACCTTACACTCTCAGCCTACATTCCTAGGTTTCGTTGTCTAGGAAGATTCAAATATTATCTGGAGTGTTGTTTCGTGATACTTGATAGTCTTCAGTCCTTCTCTCTGTTATGGCACTTAAATAATTTCAATAACCGCCGTGAACGAACTGAGGACTGTTGTATGTGAGACAAAAGTTCAGGATATGTCCTCCGTTCAGTTCAGGTTATGCACACGTCGACAGGCTGTGAAAGCAACAACTGCTTCCTGTACATTAAACACACGTGTGTTTTGCGTTGACCAATGGTTATCAAATTTATTCACAGACAACATAACCTAACTCCAAATTCCGCTGTCGTGCCATGGGAAGGGGCCGAGACGCCAAACTCCGTTAAGGATACCCGGTGTATTTATTTGACATCGGAAATGAACTAGAGAAAGAAAAGTGAGCCGTGAAATTGCCCACACCTATGTGCATGCAGAGGGTCAAGAAATATACTATATAAAGTTGGTCAGGTTTTATAATTAAAGATATGCATAACGGGGGGGAGCATTTCACCAGGCGTATTGAGAGAGACTGGATGACTTTGCAAACTTTTAATTGTCTTCCATTTTGTGTTTTTCTCCCATTTTCGTACGTAAAAGTTCAGACTTAATAAGGATCTCATTTTACTCTGCAACAAGATGTTCAAATTAACCTGCGCATGGAATAGGAGCCAAGTTCAACACCGCTTAATGCGGTATGGTTATATCAATTTACACAATAAAAATTATTTGAACAAAGTTCGAAAAATATAAACAAATTCTTGTCAAGGATGACTATTTCACCAGAAACCTCATTCGGCGTCCGAAACATCCTGCATTTGCAGTGTCGTACGGCCACGTTTAAATGAATTTGTCCAGTAATAAATGTCTTAAGTGCTAGTGCGGAGTCCCCATAAGCCTGCAGTTCAGTTTGTATCTGGGCCTCAGTTTAAAATAAAAAGTTCCTCGCGCATTAACCAGCAAATTGAATAACTTTAAAAATTAATAGAAAATGAAAATTAGGCCTTATAAATTAATGAAGTGAAATAAGTTGTGGCATCATCAATAGGGGAACAAAATTAAAATTCTTGCAATCTATAAGTATAACAAAAGAGAAACCTCATTTTTAGAATTGTTGTTATTATTATTATTATTATTATTATTATTATTATTATTGAGATTAAATAACAAAACTTAATGGTATACTATTAATTAAATTAAATATATGATACTTATAGACAAAGCTACTGTGTGAGTATTTTTAAATGTAACCATGGTTATGAACTGAGCCCTTGATATCATCTTTACATTCACTAAAATAGAGAGAAACAACAGAAAGTTTCGAGTTACATTGTGTATTTAAGATGATGTTCATGTGTTTCAATAAAACAAAAACATGTCACTATTTAAAAACAATTGCAATGTACTAAGTAATTAAAAACAGTCGAAAGTTATATCGATTTTCAGTGGCTTTGAAATTTAATTTAAATGTTTTTAACATGTAACGTAAACGTTTTCTGAAGAGCGCTCTTATATACAAATATAATTCTCAAACACATATTAGATTAATATTTCACATTTGCTATCTTTACGACGATACTTTTGTTAAATATAAAACATATGTATCGTTATAAATACAGTTTATACATCGAATCAATATATCCTTTTATTTTAAAACAATAGAAAGAAAATTAAACGAAAGAGCACTTTATAAATTTCCGTTTTCAAGTATACCTCTACTCCTAACGGACCGATTTCCCTAACTTTCGCAAATTATTTTACTTGTTTAAATGGTATATACCGAGATTCATTGCGAAAAAGCAAATATTGTGCCTAAAAGCGATTTTTAAATGTTTAGCTTCAGGTAAACCCCCACTCCTAATGGTCTGATTTCCCTGATCTTCAGAAAGTAATTTTATTAATTTATTTTAATGGGACATGCCAACTTTCATTGGTAAAAACAAAAATTGCAACCGCTAGAGCGTTAGCATACACACAACATATTCATCGTCATTTTGGTTCTTGATATGTAGGAAGATTTCACGGCTATAACCAAAATGTTTGATCACTACACGACATCCAACTTGTTACAGCGATCACTTTGGACAAGAGCTGCACGTTGCATTTGTTTGAGCAAAGTCGCTTAGCAAGATTTCCCGCCATTTCGATTAAATTTACCCTCATATTTGTTTAGTGAACTTTGCTGTTGTTCGTCTGGTACGATGATGTTTAAATTTAGAAATTTATTATTAAAAAATAGCAATAAATTTAGCAGACGGCGCAGTCATCCCCTTCACCTCATTTTGTCGTAATCGAAGCAAATATTACAAGTTCCTTTTCATAGGCTCAGTGCGTGTAATAAATGCATATAACAATAAACTCATTTTAATAGTCACCCCATTTTTTTCCTAAACAGACAGAAAAACGGGGTGGGTGTACGTCATTCCAAACATCCAATGACTGCAATTCGTTTAGCCTTTGGCAATCAGAGAGGAGTGGTTTATGACGTTCTAGATCCGTCCGTATATGAAACCATTCCGACTTTATATACGGGAATACAAAGTGATTCCCATGTCCCAGACGAAATGAACGAAAATATCAGAAGAGAAATTTGTTAATATCTCAGGCAAGGAGCAATTTCGAGGAAGACATGAGGGGTATTTTTCAATATACAGAGATAAAAGGCTGGTCCGGGTAACGTGCTGTTACTTAGTAAAAGTAGCGCTCTGTACGTTCCAGAGAATGGCGTACCTGGTCCTGTTTATAATATTTGCAAGTAAAATTAATGTCAACAAGCTAGTGCTAGTCAATAACTTTTACTATGCATCACACAGTGAAGAAACAATTTTTCATGAAAACAGATTTAATGGAAAAAAATTGGAAGCGCGTACACGCATGCGTATCAATAAAGTATGCCATCCAAAAACGGGTGTTTGCCAGTCGGCTGGGTAAAATGAACTCGCTTCGTAATGAATAGTTTGCTGCTCTGAAATTTTGCTTCCGTCTGCAGAAATCCGGTATGGAAATGTACGCAAGCATATGACGAAGTATTCTGCCACAATCAAACTTCGGTGATTCAAAGAGTTTAAGAAGGGCCGTCCAGGTCCCCAACCACTGCAGTGAACCAGGCAAAAACGGTAAGCGTCTGTCACCATCAACTTCATCTTCGAAATAATCAAATTTAAAGATTCAGAATTTCCCGGCCGGGACAACTAAGCTGCATAAACCGAGGCTCAACGACCGTATCAGAAACTATTAATTCTGCATCTTAAATATATGTCAGATTTTTTTCGCTTTCTACGTAACACAATTATGCCATCAACAATAGAGTGAGTGCGCTCATTATTGCTGTGTGTAAACAGAAACAAAAGTAGTGTGGCTGTATCGTGCACAACAATGCAAATTAGGTAAAGCGGTAAATTACCCCATTATAAGTCACGCAAGCGAGTTAGCCCTTCCTTCCTTTCTTTCTCGTTTTTTTGAGATGATTTTTAATCAGCCATCAACTTTAAGATGGTGTGAAAGTGGATGCGTATGCGCTTCGATTTACAACTTCAGGGGTTGATACCCAAACGAAAGAACTCAGACCCTCACCATTCACGACAACACATACGAGCGTGACTTCCGGTTGACCTGGAGACACGCAAGCGTGAACAAGGTCACGCGAGGTCACACGATAATTATAATTGCTGTAGGGCTAAGCTTGAGCAGCAAAACGTTCTTTGAGGTGTGAAATGATCAAGTCACTTTTGGGGGGAAGTTCAACGTTTTGCATCCCTCAACCTGCTCAGCTGTGGTCACTTCTCAGGGCATCGCATTTCGAGCTAAGCCACATATTTTTAAAATCAAGAAAGGGACGTTTTCATGAAATGCTGTGCAACAGTATGACCTCACTGATATTATTTGCGAGTACTCCGCCTCCACTTGTCCTTCAAGTTGTCGGATCGAGATGCGATGAATGTGCTGGTTGCTACACAACAATGAACCCCAGCGCGCATTAGGAGGAACAGTGTCTGAATACTGACCTCCATTAACAGTTTGGCTGAAGTGTCCCAATCTGCTTGTCCGAGTGGAGCAGACCGGGGACTCCCAGGGTGTTTTTTCTCTAGTGACACCATAACTCGTCATCAGCTTCTTTGCATTTGCAGTAGCCGACGACAAACTTCAACTGTGTCAAGTCCCTTGACATCTTTTTCATATTCAAATCGTCGGATTGCGCGGCCGATACTCTAGTGAGACAAGCGCAGTGCTCACATTCTGCTGTTGACCCGTTCTGTTCATGGGGGAGTTCTTGCTTGAGGGTGTAATGTACACATACCGGATACAACTTACCCTCTTCAGAAATGTGTCATCTTAGTCAAGAAAACATTAACTTGTTTTATTTGCATTTGTCTAACTGAATAATTAACCTCTCTAGAGCCCGTTTGAACACTTCATAAACATTGAAGAATACATGCATCTAGTTATTCAGAAGTAACTGCAAAACGGTGACACTCTGTGAATGCAGGATGGCAGAATAAGCGCGTTGTCTGATCAACAGTGTCCTCAACAATAACACGATCTTGTTGCAGTTTAAGCGAGCCTTATTAAATAAAAGAGGTCATTTTCGCATCTATTGTTTCTTGTGTGGAATAAAATGTGCATGGTGTCATTTAAAAACAAAGATCTATCCCGTTCTTCTTCATTCATGGGGGCACAAAAAGTATGCCCCCCCCCCCCCATGATGTTAACTTGCCTTTCAAAACAGAAAAGTTATTTTGGGTGAACAAGATAAATGGGACATATGGCAAATATTTTGTAATACATTCACAGGCTCAGCGCTAGCACGAAAATACGAAAGCCAAGCTTTATGCTTTTTAATGACCATGCTGCGAGCGAAGGGTGGTTGTGATTTGTACTTTGTTCGCGTCTGGACGCTGGTTTTTCGCGCCTTATTTATTTTGAGCGAGCCAACCCTTTCTGTCCTTCGAAACGAGATACTTTTGAGAAACACTTGCAGTAAAGTTGGCCGTGTAATAAGGGCAGGCACCCTCTCCCAATTTTGTTGAGCGGAGATTCTGTTGTCGAAAAGCGTAGACAACAGGCCAACACCAAGCCGCTTCAGAATTGGAGCCCAATATCACAAGGTCTATGAACTTGTGTAAAAACCGTGATAGTTGTATTTCATCTCTTCTTGACAACCAACGAACACTCACTCACTCCTTTCGCGATATACACCACCATCTAGCGTTTACATTCGTAAAACCCGACATTTCCGAGCCTCCCTCGTATGCAATGATTACTGCAGTTTTCCTTAACACCTTCCGTTAATGTTATACAATTTTATTTGCAGAAATATTTACTTTTTAAATTAATTTGACATCATCCTTATTAACATAGTTGGTCTAGTGAAACATTGTCGTTCTGAATTAGATTAATAAGTCTCAAGTATTTCCACTGCTGTAATAAAAGTCAGCATTATGTTGGGAAATGATATCAGAACCAGGTTGATGTTTCTTCAAAGTTTGGACATCTCGATAATTGCAATTATTTTGACACTTTGGATGCCAATACACTTTATTTTTAATTTTCATTAATAATTGGATTTATAACCGATTCAATGTAAATAAACAAAATGAATATGAAATAAAATGCGTAATTCTGATAAAAACATGGCTACTGTCACATGTGGGGGGAAAGACTTTAAACAAGACACCATACTCCCAGTACGGATCGATTTTAGCAGCAATGAAGTATCAATCAGAACCGAGCGGAGCTGTAAAACTTCTTGCTGTGATATGGGGCGACACAGAGTTCAATTTCATTTGTTTTCTTGTCAAAGATGGGGAAGTGCCAAGTCGTCATTTAGTTAAAACCATACAAACTTCTCCGATAAACATTTTGCTGGATTCCTAAAAAAAATGAGAATTACTGGGGTACATTTATTTTATATTCTTTCTTCTGTTGTTTTATATTTTTCCTTTAATTTACTTTAAATTTGTGTGTTTTCATTAATCTTTCTTTTTCTTCTCTCTCTCTCCTCTTCTCTTTTACTCTTTTTTAATATTTTCTTCTTTTTATACCCATTTTTAATGTTCTTTATTTTCCCTCTCTTTCATTTTTCCCCTTTTCCTTATACCTTACATTCTTCTCTCTTTACTTTTATCTTTTAACCTTTTTCATTCTTCTTTAATTATATTAACTGTTTCCCATTTTTACTTATAATTTTTTTCTATTTTATTTCTTTGTATTTTTCCCCTTTTTTTAAGTTCCTACTTTTGCTTCCATCCCCCTCTATATGTGTGTGTATGTGCGTGCATGTTTAAAACTATTACATGCAGCCCTAAAAACGTAAAAATTAAAAGGAAGTTCTGTAAAGTAAACACAAAAGAAATTCACAATCTAATATTCCATTTAAGCGGAAAGTTGGCAGTCTGCTCACCGAATACTCAGTCGCACAGTGGAACATGTGAAGCGACATTCAACTGTTTTCCTTGTTAATTTTTCGGGGAGCTCCTGTTTCCATGGCAGCTCACAACATAGAGAAGGTCATGAATAAGTTAGAAGGCTGAGTCTTAGGGGAGCCAGGGATGCCAACCCAGTAATTATTAAGTATATTGGCGTTGTTGTTTCAGAGCCGCAGTGCGATGCAGGTGTGCCAACTTTACTTTCCTCCCTTGGTGCCTATCTTAAAATTATTAATTTGGGTAACAAAAGTGTTCATATCCTTCAGCCCACTTTATGGAAATGTTACGCTCATAACTAAAGCTGACATTATGTAGTAATTCACCAAAAAGTACGATATCCAAACTCAATAATGGTGTTGCTTGAAATTAAAGAATAAACGCTGCAGAAGGTAAAACCTTACTACGTCAAACATCTGCCCTTGGTAAAAAGGAAGAAGTGGAGTGGAGGAGAAAAAGACAGAAGTTGAAAGGAAACGTAACAAAAAATCCGGGGCAATATTTCATTTTTACGGTTTCTATTTTCTCGAATTATACTGGAAAAGCTACCATTAAAATTGCTAACGAATGGATTACTCCATCTTTTGGGGCAAATCGGGAGAGGGAGAATTTACATACTGCAGGGAAAACCCTGGCCGCACCCAACCGGATAATAGACAAACTAACATATAGCGGAGGAAATAGTCCGCATACCGGAAATAGACCCCAGTTCGGTGTCACTAGTCATGGTTGTATATAAAACTATGGAGATGAATGTGCTACGTGCTATGGTTGTATATAAAACTATGGAGATGAATGTGCCACGTGTTATGGTTGTATATAAAACTATGGAGATGAATGCGCCACGTGTTATGGTTATATATAAAACTATGGAGATTAATGTGCCACGTGTTATGGTTGTATATAAAACTATGGAGATTAATGTGCCACGTGTTATGTTTGTATATAAAACTATGGAGATGAATGTGCTACGTGTTATGGTTGTATATAAAACTATGGAGATGAATGCGCCACGTGTTATGGTTATATATAAAACTATGGAGATTAATGTGCCACGTGTTATGGTTGTATATAAAACTATGGAGATGATTGTGCTACGTGTTATGGTTGTATATAAAACTATGGAGATGAATGTGCCACGTGTTATGCTTGTATATAAAACTATGGAGGTGAATGTGCCACGTGTTATGTTTGTATATAAAACTATGGAGATGAATGTGCCACGTGTTATGGTTGTATATAAAACTATGGAGGTGAATGTGCCACGTGTTATGCTTGTATATAAAACTATGGAGGTGAATGTGCCACGTGTTATGTTTGTATATAAAACTATGGAGATGAATGTGCCACGTGTTATGGTTATATATAAAACTATGGAGATGAATGTGCCACGTGTTATGGTTGTATATAAAACTATGGAGATGAATGTGCTACGTGTTATGGTTGTATATAAAACTATGGAGATTAATGTGCCACGTGTTATGGTTGTATATAAAACTATGGAGGTGAATGTGCCACGTGTTATGTTTGTATATAAAACTATGGAGATGAATGTGCCACGTGTTATGGTTGTATATAAAACTATGGAGGTGAATGTGCCACGTGTTATGCTTGTATATAAAACTATGGAGGTGAATGTGCCACGTGTTATGTTTGTATATAAAACTATGGAGATGAATGTGCCACGTGTTATGGTTATATATAAAACTATGGAGATGAATGTGCCACGTGTTATGGTTGTATATAAAACTATGGAGATGAATGTGCTACGTGTTATGGTTGTATATAAAACTATGGAGATCATTGTGCTACGTGTTATGGTTGTAGGACGCTGATAAGAGAGACAGTGTACACCATTTCCCTCGTTGTCATGTTTACCTTGCTGCATTTCATGGCTAATGTTACCACTTTTATTTTGCATGTGTGCCTCATAAAATTGATAAGAGATAACAGATTATCTGAATCACAAATGTAAGATACGTCCGTTGCAACTACAGCTTGTTTTCAATTAATTGTATCCACCAAGCAAGAATTCCAAAGAAGGAAAAAACAAAAATGTTGTGCAGGCTGCATCTTCAACAAGTATCCATTAAAATAAAATAATGAGTTAACGATAAATGGAAAGCGTTTTATTGTGAGAGTATTGAAAAAACATTTAATAGTAAAAAAAAAAGGTTTCAGGTAACTTCGATAAAAAAAAAAACAGCAAGATGAAATTCGCAGAGAGTGCTTGTTGTTTTAGTGAATTATCGCGTACAGTTTGCCCCTGACTTATGGGGTGGATTACCTGCAAGCTTTTTTTATACATCACCAGGTGCCTAACAAACCAAAACAGCATAAAAATTATGAAAATGTTCGAAAAACTTTTATAATTTGCTGTATTGTTGGTTCCCATGTCGGCTGCTGCTGTAGAAGTCACAAACAACTCTACCAGATGTCATTTGTTGATAAAGCAGATGTGGTGTATTCCAGTAAAGCAGTAAGTCATTCGCTCTACTACGAGTCGTCAAATTGAAGAGCAAGACACGCTGCTAATTAGCACGGTCTTCCGTTCATCGCGAAGATGGTAAGACGATGGTAATCTTTTGCCTAGCAAAACAGAAAGCAATCGGCGCAAATCTTGAACAGAATTATTAAACGTCACACCTCACGTGATCCCGTAGCATGTGTGCTTTCTTTCAACAGTGACTAAAGGGTTAATCGAGACATTCAGACGAGGGATGGCCGTGTGAACACTCACAACACTTGCTATTGGTGTTCAGAACATCCAATTTGTACACAGAAAACTCCTCTTTGTGATAGCAAAATTAAGTTTGAATGCTTATACTGTTTGACGCCCGTTTTAACTGCTAAAGGAAGGAACCATTCCAGATCTAAGTTTAGCATTCATTATTTATGAGGATTGAGTAAATCCTGGGGGGGGGAAAGTCAGGAAGGACGGTCCTGGTGGGAATCGAACTTCACACCTCCTGCTCACGAGTCCACCTCTTAACGATGACGATGGGTGTGGGTGCGATTATCGCAAGACGCAATAATGGTATGATTTTTTTAGGAGCAGACAGTAAATGGCATTTTTTAATCAACTGACGAGAAAAGAGAAATTACATGGGTGGTTGCAATAAGAGTCCACCCTGCTCCAACAACAAAGGATTTAGGCAGTAAAATGAACAGAGGACTCTGCATTGTGTTTAAGAAAAAGGAGGCAGGGTCTTAAGGCACATGCATCAAGCATGAAAACTGACAGTGATGTATAACAAACCTTGCTAATTGTTAAGCGAAGAAGTTAACGGTTTATTCAACATCTAGGCACGATCTTGTGATGAAGTTTGTGCTGGAAAAATCTCGAACAGAGGACTTTGCAAGAAGCCTCCCAAACTGAATCAAATTCTTCAATCGGGAAAACGTTTGCTTATTAGCAACAAACGCTCAAGTCTTTGGAGGTGTGTGAAAGTTTGTAATGTTGAAAATTGAGTGTTTTTAACCAAGGAAGAACTTTTAGATGGAACTAATCTTTGATCTAAGCGACGAAATCGCATTATCCCTCTGTTGTCTGCAGTGTCTGAAACGCGCCCAAATGTTCGGCAGTTCCAACTCTGACGCACCTGTTCCAAACAGAAAGTTTTATTAAAATTCCTCCGCCAGGTGCACAATGGGTAAACAAAAAAATTAATCATTTTAATGGTGGGTAAAGTTTCAGATTACCAATGTAATTTAATTAAATTCCCCCAACCTTTTGCCCCTTCCAAGTTCATCACTGCAGCGCGAGACGGTCGTCAATAGCGAACTTTGGTCTGATCAACAAACAAATAAATGAAGAGTGAAGGACAAGAAGATGGAATAAGATAGGAAATCAAGAAAGAGATGCGAGGACCATGCCAAAATGTTTTTCTGTTTTAAGTATCAAGTCTAACAGTTGACAGGCGTGCTCGGAGATCCTACAAAATGGAGAACATTTGCAGTGACAAAGTTCTTTACGGGGAGTTGCTGAGTGGGAGCTCAAGATGATCGGTCAGGCTATGGCACCCGAAGCTGAAATAATCGGCCGTCCTGTACCGAATGGGACGTAAATAAAAAGCTGCACACCTTTCAAAAGGACATTTACACCCGTTGATAAAAAAAAATGAGTCATCGCCAGTTTGTGTTGATCGGAGAACTTCGGGGACGCTCGTAAACGATGTATTCACAAAGCGCGTGCAGCGACTGGCATACTGCATGTAAACATAACGGTCACAACCATAAGCATCTGGAAAGTAGCGAGGGCTTAGAGGTTTAGAAGCCATTGACATTCTGTGTAAGCTCCTGGGTTCAAATCCCACACAACATTTTATTTAATTTTTATAAATATATATAACATCACATAGCCTTGATATCATAATATATTTTAACGTATAGTTCGAGTTTTATGACATTACCAATGTACACACAAAAACTTAATTACAAACTAACGTATTCTTTACAAATAAATACATCAACAGAAACATTTATTATCTTCTAAAGTGAAAACTCACAGAAATATCGGGGTGTATGAACCCTCAGCATGTACAACTGCCCTCAATCTTCGGGACATGTCAGATTTCTACAGTAGTGTGAACGAGAAGTCCCAGGCTTCTTGAATTTGTGTCTATAATTCATCTGTTGTCCGTCATGCATGTGCAGCATTTTGCATTTATATAGAACAAAAACTGAAGGAAATGTTTTAATACGTTAACGTTAAAGCTTGCTGTGTATGGAAACAACATTACAAATCTACTTTGTTACAAAGAACGTGTTTCATGTCGGGAGGCGCTCTTAACCACGGCATCAGTGCACACTCTGCCACAGAGCTAACGGAACACACAAGCTCTGAACAGAAGTTCATAGTTCAGGATGACATTCATGGTCAGGCAATTTGACTCATTATTTTCACAAATTTCAATATTTTAACAATGCCCTTTGTTTTAGCGATGGAAGTATGAAATATTAGAGCATCTCGCTTTCATCTCAAACTCTTTGTTGTTGGTGAGAGGCGATTGCAGCTGTAAAGACAACTTCAAATGCGGGATGGTATGTGCCTTAGCCGAGATTGTTTTGAAATTATAAACGGGTTCCTTCGTTTTTAGACTCTGGATACAGAACGCAGGGAATAAAACATTCAAAATTATACACACACACACACACGGGATGAACTTACCCCCCAGGGATGTGACAATATTACCCTCTGTTGGCGTAATTCATAGGCTGGAACGTTCGCAATGAATGTGTGTGGAAGAAACGACCTCTTGTTTATTAGACAAGACGATGACTATCAAATTGTGAACAGTTATATGTTCACTGGCGTATTTGCTTACAAAAAGTAGATGGAGAAACATTTAAGTTGAAGAAAAAGGTTGGCACTTCGCCACGGCCCGATCACAGCGGCTTTACAGAACAAAAGCTGCATATTGTGAATATATATGGCACGCAGAGACACCTGTGGATACTTCTCTGAACTTAGCGCTCAAGAAAGTATAATGAACGAAAAGGCAAGTGTTGCCGACCCAGAACGAAAACTGGCAACATTGCAACAAATTATAATTAACGTCGTTATTGTGACCGTCAGTGCGTTAACGAGTTCTTTGCTTTGCTACATTTAACACCAAAGTGCTGGGTCGTTACCGGGAGAGTCGATCACAAGTTCGCGCTTGCAATAATCGCCGTCGAGCGGTTTATTTTTCTGTGCGGAAGCTGTAATTGGTGCATTGTATCCGGAAGTAGTTTCATGTTTAATGAGGACTTCCGTCGGGGTGCCAGCCGCCGGCGTTATGTAAACATTCCCTTGCCCGAGCGGGGTCTCCTGGTAATGTGGCATCATTAGATATAGCGAAGAAGAAGGGAGGTGTAAAATAACATTACATTCTCTGAAACACACCTTGTACTAACATGTTAGTAGACAAAGTTGTACTAGTTTTTCATCTTAGTGGAGACATTCTACTGACTTGCTAATAGATACTGAGACAGTAGC